>JAHRHJ020003302.1:0-203672 GCA_019776745.2 Taxus chinensis
TAGGTATGACGATGATGGTTTTGATTGTGATAGAGGCACGGGTTGAGTGTGTCTCCTAGGTGGCAGGGACAGATTTATTTTTGGATAGATCGAGTCACTTAGGCGGGTGTGTTAGACTGGGCATTGGTGAGGTCCCAAGCGTAGGGGAAGATTTGGCTAAGTCAATAGAAGTGGATGGGGAATTTGGTAGAGGTGAGGGGGGTGAAGGCGAGAACATGGGCATTTTAAGCTTCTGTAAGCACTTCGGGTAGATGGTGGAGACATCGGGATCAGTCATTTGCATTTGAGTAGAAACAGGAGTACTCAAACGTTCCCATAGGGCCTGTCTATCTTCTGTGGAATGACAGTCTCCAGGTGTGATTTGTAATTTTGGTACAGAGGAAAAGTGAGTTGTAATTCCAGTCCATTGTGGGTGTGATACAGGAGGCGGATGAGGCACTGTATCAATAGATGTCAGTGAGGTCAACCGGTCGTTGAAAAGATTTAGGCGATGAAGAACTAATAGGTAAGAGGGCGTGTTCGAGGAGATCCGTCATGGTAAAAGAATGTGGTGATGTCGGTGTAAGAGATTTCTCATCTAAGGATGTCAAAAGGAGTGGTGAGCCTTCCTCTTGTGTAGCAAGAGTGGTAGAAGGGGACGTTTGGGAAATAGATAAATTAGATAAGCATCCGCTCACAGTCTTGTAGGGATGTGGTGTAAGAAGACTCATTGATGGGAAGGGAATCCGGGGCAGTTAACTCTTCTATGGGTAAAGGAACGATTTCGCTTTGGCTTGATGGTGGTAAAGGAGGTTCGGGCTCCTGTGTTAGTGAAGAGGCTTGATTCAAAATTTTCTCAATAGAGGCTTTTGGCTGAGAATCGAAGACTGCATGGATCTCATGAACACTCTCCTCAGCTAAGATATCTTGGTTTACGTTACTGTTGGACGAGTGATTCGGGAATGGCTTGTTGAAGATTTTCAAATTTTGGTTAGCAGGGGCGTTAGGATTATCGAGGGTTATATCCCCTGCGTCAACCATTTCCTGCACTATGTTTTTCAACATCTTGCAGTTTTCATGACTATGTCCTTTTACGCGGTGAAAGTTACAAAAGTCATTTTCTTTGTACCAGGAAGGTATTGCGCGGGTGGAGTCAAACCCGGAGTGAGGTTTAACAGGGGGCAAGGTGATAGCCCCAGCTTTGAGCAATTTCTCCAGGATGACGCCATAAGTTTCTCCCAAGGGAGTGTAATTGATGGGCTCGGCTTTGTACTTATAGGTGGTTTTTGGTGGAGTATTGGACGGTGTTTGAGATTTGACCATCACCGCGTGGACAGCTCCTTTTGATTTAGAAGAAGTGGACGCGTGAGGAGTGGTGGTATTTGGTTTATTGGTAGAATCAGGAGTTCGGAAATTGGGGTTTTTGTTGCGCAACCGCAATTTCTCTTCTTCTAAGGCTCGAATTTCTAGTTTCCGAGCCATGGTAAAGGCCTCGTCGAATGTGCGGAAAGTTTGAATTTGGAGGGTAGGGGAGATGTGCTTAGCGCAGGCCCGCGTAAAGAGTTCGATAAGTTCGGTTTGAGGCAAGGCATACGTAAGTTGGTTGATAAGGCCCCGCCATCGTCCAATGAAATCTGCGATAGATTCGTCTTCGAATTGTCGGATGGCATAGAGGTCAGTGATAGATACTTTCTTGGCAATGTTAATGGAGAAATGATCCAAGAAAGATTGGGCTAGTTGGTTAAAAGAGAAGATTGAGTGCTGGGTTAAAGCACTGTACCACTCCAAGGCAGGTCCTGATAAGGACATGGGAAAGGTGCGGAGTAACAAGGCATCATCATGGGCAATCAAATAACAAGCATGTCTAAATGATCGCAAGTGTTGTTGAGGATCCTCTTTACTATTAAAACGAGTAAATTTTGGCAACTCCCATTGAGGAGGATATGAATGAAGGGGGACAGAAGGGTGAATGGGCTCCCGACAAACTTGCTCGTATGTCAAGGCGCTACGACTTCCTGAAACAGAAGCCTCCAGGTTTTGCATTTTGTCCATCATTTGTTTGATGAAATCTGTGGTTGGATGAGATGATAAACGGAGGCAAGTTGGACCAAGGGTGCTGGACAACTAAGTGTTGATAAGGTATGGAGGATGGTATGTTGGAGCAACAGAATAGGGATGTCCCATATAAGGTGTTGAGGTTACTGGATACGTGTATGGGAATGAAAAGGTAGGCGGAGCTTGAGAAGGAAAGCTCGTGTGAATAGGTGGCAGAGAGTAAGTCATGAATGGAGTGGTCTGAAAGAGAGATGAGATAGGGGCAGTTGGTGGTAACGATACGTGGGGTCCAAGATTAACCAAAGGAAAGCTAATCGGGGTCGTATGAACCTCTGAAGCTGTCGGATTGGGAGACGGGGCTAGAGATGCAGGAAGTAAGGCAGTGTTATCAGGAGGAGTGGGAGCTAAATGAGCAGCTATACTAATAGGCATGCCCATAAGGAGCTGACCATCAGGCGTACGGTCAGGGGTATGAGACAAATAGTATTGTACAGCGCTGGGATTAGCATCCAGAAATTTGGCAAAGTCCTTGTCTCCTACAGGAATTTGGGGGATCTCACTGGTGTCCGTAGGGTTCCCTATAGAATGTGAAGGGGGTGATTCAGGCAAAGACACAGAGCAGGCATGTGAAACCATGGCGGCGGCTTGCTTCCGAGTGATGACAACCATAGACAAGAACACACAGGAAAGTTTCAATCTATCAAGAACAAAAACAACCTCAGAATGATGAATTTGGCAAGTTGCTGGTTTGTCAGGGGTTGATGAAGACAGTAACCGATATCGGTTTAATAACCGGTGTCGATCACAGGATAGTAAATGACGTCGGTCCCTTAACCGATGCCGGTGTAAAAATCTAGGATAAGAAGATACAAAGGGGCTGCTAATTTGATTTTTAGCAACGTTGAGTATATTTATCAACTTATTGATCACAGAAGACAAAGTATGACAGAGAAAACAGAATTTGAAAACAAGCAAGATGCACACGCAAATCCAGAGATTAATCCTAGGGTTAATTTAAGTTATCATGGGCTTATGCCTTTAGAGGTAGAATGATGTCAGAATCCTAAACAAGAGACTTAGGGGAAATGTCAAGTTGTTTTGGCTTATAAGGTTACCTCAATCGGGCGGAGGAATACCGCGGAAAAGGGGGGATGTTTGAGCTGTTGTGTTAATTGTGAAGTGATTCGGTATGTGTTGTGCAGTGAAACTAAGGTTAATTTCCTGTCAATACCGTGGATATCACCCCCACGTGTACGACCTGTTACTTAATCTATGTTCACTAGAATTGAAAAACAACAGGCAGGAATGCAATGCATGTGTTTTAAACCCAAATCGAAAATTATATTCGATGAAGCAAAAGAGATGACTTTCACTAATGCAAGATGCAAAAAGCAAAGCAAGTTCTTTACCAAAAAATAAAATACCTCGTGAATATTTTTAGAAGAAGAAAACAGCAAGTATGCTCCCTATAATGAAAAGCAAGCAAGAAATAAAGAAAAACCCAAAATGGGTCCCACCGGGCGTGCCAAAATGTTTCACTCAGAAATGTTTCGTTCCTTATAGAAACAGATAAGGTTAGGGTTAGGAGGAATACCTGTAGAATGTCGAGATGGTGTGCGCGTACCGTAGAGAAAGATCAGGTTGACTGCGGAGAACTCCTTTTTGTCTTGGAAGGACTACCTGCAAATAAGAACACAAGACCACAAGATTTTGATTAAACAATAAATGAGGAAACTGCCTTGGGCCCAGGAAATATAAAACTTCCTTTCGAAGGTGGTCAGTTCCCCTGCTAATATGAATTAACACAAAAGACTGTAAAATATCAATTAAATTGTTTCGTTGAACTGGGTAGGGGAAAGGCTGTTTTTCCTGGTTTTGATCAAAGGAACCGATGCCGGTTACCTATAACCGATGCCGGTTACTGGATACCGGTGGGTTCTAGGATCTTCTGGGCTGGTTGTGGTGTTTGTAATGGCTGGTTTTTGGATAGTATATTAGGAAATGGGATGGTTAGAAGCAAAAGAATGATAGTTAGAGGCAATGGTACGTTGGATAATGGATTCAGAACGGATTTAGGAGGACTGAAATTCCAAGAGCATAAGAAATGTTATAACGAGAGGACATGCAAGATGTGACTTACTGGTTTTGACGAAGATGCAAGTTGATCTCCTTGGCTGCCAACACTTCTGGTTTCTTCACTCGTCTCTGCTTGGTCAAGTGAAGATCTGGACTCTGTTTTTCGCTCCCAATGATCTCTGTTGATTCAAAATCCTTCGACTGATCTCCAAAATGAAATTCCGATCCGTTGTTTTGGTTTGGGGAGCCCATTTACAGGGAACCGATGGCGGTTGCGTAACCGACGGCGGTCGAGTAGGAACCGGCATCGGTAAGGAAAAAGTAGGCTATTTTTAGTAAAATAGCCCACCTTCCCTGCTTTTCTCCCGAGAGATCAGTTGCGGGCTTGGTCAAGTGGCTAGAAGGTCGGCTTTGGGTGCGAGTAAGGAGGCATTAGTTATGGATGTGAGTCTAGACCAAGTCATGGGTCTTAATTAGGTTAGTTTAGGGTTAGGGCTAGGTCATGATGAGGTGGCAAAGTGAGGTGGCGGGTAAGGTGATGTGGATTTATCAATTACAAGGTAATTAATAAATAATTGTGTAAGGTTTAGGTAATGAGGTTAGGTTGCGAAATGGGATGTGGGTCACAAGGGGTCGTAAGACACGAATTTGGTGTCTACAGTACGAGATATGTTGATCTCAGAGCATTTTGACATATCAACCTAGAAACCAAGGTTCTGTTGGAACAGATAAAATGGTGAAGGGGCGTCATATGGATCTCCAGGACTTCCTAAGATAGGAAGTATAATGGAAGATGTAATTCAAGCCATGTTGCATCTGCACCCCCTGCACCATAAGATACACATGGAAGCATACTATGGAAAACATCTTAGACACCTGAGGCCTTCTAAACCCATGCAGAATGAGTTCTGAGGAAGAGGATGAAGAACATTGAGGATACACTGGTGGTTTGGTTCACAGCTGAGTAAGGAAGCAACCATGTGTGGTGGATAGAGAGGAGAGCGAGAAATTATAGTTGAATGAAAATACTAAGGTAGTTGAGGATGACACAAAGTACGTTAGAAAGTTTTTTCAACTTTCATGAAAAGGTTGTAAGGAGAACCCCCAGTGTTGAAATACAAGGAGTGTGCATGACAATGTCACCGAGTAAATAGAACTATGATGGAGAAGAAAGAGATTCAGGTATTTCAAGCTAAGGTGAAGGAAAAAGAAGAATCTGTCGGAGAAAGCATACCTCATGTGCCTTCCATCTAGGAAGAAAGGATCCTCATAATGAGGAGGAGGAAAAAATGAACTCAGAGAGGAAGAAAGGGATTGTCCCACTAGGAAACAGCTAGTACAAGACAAGGAAGAGGATACGGCCTTATTCCTAACCTTGATGGCCATTCTAAGAGGGCCAAGGTATCCTTTTAGAGGAAGTGAGGACATGTAAGGGTACTCAAAAATGGGGTATATAAATGACCCATGAGAATGATTGTTCGCACCCATTTCTAGAGCACCGTTGCATAAAAAATTGTATTCGGATGAGGCACTTATGGACCTGAAAAAGGTGACATTATGAACACGAAAGCAACTGATCATGGTAGCATGCAAACCTGCATATGGATGAACCTGATTTTTATGTCTATGAAGAGGTCATGAACATCTAGAAGTTGAAGAAGGCACCATAAGCCCACACATGAACAATTAAACCAACTGTTATGACGGATGAGCAGGTAAGCAATGCCTTAATGAAGGTATTTGCTGAGGTAGCTAGAAGAAACATTGATAAATATTTCTACAATTAAAGCTATTGACAGAGGATATAAAAGCAAGGATGTGGAAATAGCATGCATTTATTTGCAATAGAGGGATATGAGTTAAAAAGGAAATATGAGACTTTTGTTAGAATATGGTGGAGGAAATTGGAGATGATATACTAAAGGTAGGCCCACATTTGGAATCACAGGTACCAAAATAATTTCAATTTCTGAGATGCACTACGTAAAAACAATGATAAAATTAGTATTGGAGGATGAAAAGGTGTGTATACCAGAGCAAAAAGGACCTCTCAAAATAGAAGAGGTAGAAAAAGCAAAGGGTTTGCAGTAGCAAGGAAGATTACACTACATATTATGACCTGGTTATTTACTACAAGCATTTCCGAGATGAGCTGAAGAAAGCCGATCATGCCTTAATTTATATGCATAGCTCCAGATGCACTAATAAGGGTAAAAACTTTAGTAGAAGATAATGAGGTGCTAAAAGGCCATGAAGGATGACACACTAGGCCATGCTAGAATGGTTAGCGCTATGGTAAAGCAAAAGCACGAGGCCCTTACAACAGCACAGGAACCACATAAGGAGAGGTTAGATGAACTTGGAAAACTCATTGCTCAGAAGATGGATGTGCTGGAAGGGATGCATACAATATGTCAGGCATAATGTTTTGTCTAATACAAAATGAGAAAGGAAAACTAACTCAGGATGAGTTGGAATCATATCATTGTGGATATTCCAGAGAAAGTAGAAAATGCATTAACAGAGTGGGAGAACTTAGAAGCAGAAATAAAAAGGAATATCCAGAGTTGATACTTCAGTTGAAATAGAGGAGCTTGAAGCCTGAATAATTCTTTAATTCTTTTCTATTCTATTTTTGTAAGATTCATTCAATTTTCATTCTTGTACATTTCATGTTCCTATTCTTTACTCAATTGTGGACATCACCATTGTCTAGGGGAAATAATGAGATTAGTGTGGGGTAATGTTGATAAGATAAAACACTTAGTAGAACTCAGGCACACAGAGTTCACGCGGAAAAAACAAGATGGGATTGAAGGCATGAAGGAATAGGAAGCGCACGCGGCGGAGGTGCAGAGTCAGACTTTCAGGACTTAGCCGATTTTGTAGATCAAGTCTATTTTTGGAGGCTGGCATGCGGAACACACAAATCCGATGCCGAGACTTGTGCTCCACGCTTCATGTCTATTTTCGAGGATCATATCAAAGCACTCTTGCATGGAAGTAATCTAAGAATAGATTCATCACTCTAGTTAACTATAAGTGATCTATAGATAGCATACTTGCATGTATGGCTATAATTGTAAACGATGCGCATGGCTATTATTAGCATGTGCAACCTATTTTTGGCATAGTTAGGTGAAGGGCAAGTTCCCCACCCTATATATATGTAGATGAATCATCTTAGTTGATATAGTGTTGAAGAGTACTAGAGCTATTATGAGTGCATGAGACTGGATAATTGTAACAGATCCATGTGCGTATGACTATTATTGTATGAAGCCTTTGTATTGTTTTCATGTTTAATATATGAAGAATATTGGCTGAACCAAAGTGTCTTATATGTGTTATCATGGGTTCATATGGTTGATTTCTTGATGATTTATACTTAAATGCATGCCTTTATAAGATCTAGTTCGGTATAACTGTGTAATGATGGATTAGTTGGATCTAACTATATGTCCTAACATCGTTTCACATGCTACCATTCTGCTACAACAACCCTAAAGAGGGACTTGGTACCTTTGCGCGCTTTAGGTGAGTGCTTAGCCTATGCTGAGTGATGTGCCAGCGTGACTAGGTGTTATCTGAGAATTCTAGGCTGCATCAGAACCTTTTAATAAACATGAAATATTTTTGAAAGAGTAGGTAGGACCACTTCTCCTACTAATTATGAGTCAAGTTAACTATTGGTCCCAAATACAAACCTATTACCTGTCAATGTTTGGTGAGTGATTTTTTAGGACTTCAATGAAGATAAATGGCCCATGGTTGTGGTTGTTTTCAAAAGCCTCCTTACCAAACATTGTGATGTCTTGGCATTACTCATCCCTTATGACTGGGTGAAATCTTCTCATATGTCCTAGGGATATGGCATGTTTATTGCATCCTTTGAAACATAAGGTAGGACTCCATTAAGGTAGAATCAAAGACATTTGTAATCTCTCCTATTATGTACTTGCTATGCCTCAATATTCAGTTAGGTATCAAAGAAATCATAGACAAAAAAATAATGTTTCCTATTCAACATTCAACTTATACATATTTTTAATAGTGTTCCGACAAAATTGACAAATGAAAATGGAGAAATACTAGGATTTTTTCTATTCTGTAATGCAATTCGTATCAAACACTTCTGTTGCAACAAGGATAATTATCCACTAGCTGATCTTTAGATCATATTTCTATAGGCAGAATAACTGAGAAATCGGAGAATGTCATCCATGCTATAGGCCCATCATCTTCTCCGGTTATAAAGGATCTGATAGTGGCTAGAGGACCATTCATAATTTCCCTATAATTTACCACCCCCACTGGGGTGACATTCAAATTCTTGGAAAAGCATATGCTATCTTTCTCCCTTTAAGACTATCAATTCAATAAATATTTCAAAGGGATTGTTAGTTAGTATAAAATCACATAAATAAAGACAGCTCATAATGATATACCTAGTTGACTTGACATTATAGCATAAAGATAGTGAGAAGATCATCTATGACCTTTTTGTTGTATAATTCCTCAAATATTGTAAACATGGATGGGCTACTATAAAATGTTTCCCTGAATCCATCTTATCCATGTTAAGAGTTACAATATAGAAATTCCTAGGTCATATCATCTACATAAAGAAGGAACTAAGTATCCTTCTAATTATAAAAAATTCAAGCTATCAAGGGTGCTTTCAAAGTCATATCTTTTAGAATCTCAAATGGAGTCCACTCATTCTTTGGGAAGGTGAAAATTTTAACAAAGAATTTGTGCCAGATTTTACCGAGCTAACCAAAGAAATCGCTGATAAGATGAAAGACAAAGAATCCTTCAAATGGTCGAAGGAAGGTAGATAAGCATTTGAACAAATCAAGGGTGAATTATTGCAAAAGCTCCTACATTGGTATGTCCCAATTTTAAAAAGGATTTCATAATCTATTGCTACGCTTCCCCGCACATGATCTCTGCCATCTTGACTCAACACAATCAAGAGGGATTGAATCTCCTATTGCATTTATGAGTTTTAGATTTAAGAAACATGAATTCAATTACACTCCCCTTGAGAGGCATGCATATGCATGGAGTAGTTAGAGCCTTGAAACATTTCAGGGTACTAGGTATTAAATTCTTCACACCAAAGAATTAGTTCCAGACACCACAGTTAAATCAATGTTGACACAACAGGAACTGGGATCTAGCCAAAGAGGTAACTAGGTCTCCAAGATCAATGAATATGACTTAGATATCAAGTGTATCAAGTTAGTTCGATCCAAAGAGGACTTTGCCAACTCATCAAAAAGTACGAGCCACGAGATGACTCTGAAGAACCAAAGTTTACAAATGATAGTTTTCGTCAATACCACATATGAGTGGTATTCTGATATAGATTACTTTCTCACATATGGAGAATTTCCTGAGAATCTGATAGCTAAGGAAATAAGAGATATCAAATTGAGAGCTTCCAGGTACAGCATTTGGGACAAAACTTTGGTCAAGAAAGGAATTAATGGCATGTTCCTCAGATGTGTTGATAAGGAAAAACAACCCAGGTTGCTTAAAGCTTTTCACAATCATGCTTGTGGTGGTCATTTCTCTGGACTATTAATTCTCATAAAATTTTGATGAGAACATTATTAATGGCCCACTATGTTTTCTGATGCCCAAAAATGGGTAGCCAAATGCGAAGCTTGTCAACATTTTTGTTAGAAGACCAAAATTGACAGCTTTTCATTTAAAGCTATGTTGGTATGAGAAAAGAATTTCAATAATAGTGGTGCATGAATGAAATTCTAGTACTGGTCATACTCACATGCTCACGGACAACTAACTACTTTATAAGTGGGTAGAAGTCTATTCGCGGTGAAACAAACATCTATACGTTAATTGTGTTTCATCAAAGAGAATATATTGGTTCATGTTAGGGAATTACACAAAATATCATGACATATATGCCCTATACCAACATATGGGATTTTGCAGAGATGATAGGTTTTTGTTCCTAGATATGGGATATCTTATAGATCTCATTCATCAAATTACTACCCTTAGCGATATTGGTCGAGAAGAATATAGTAACAAAAACATCATTACTATCCTGTGTAAGTTAGTTGAAGAAAATCAAATAACTTGGCTCAAGAAGTTATATGATGCATTATGGGTTGACCGCATAACTCCTAAAAGAGTAATTGGAATGTCTCCATTCCAACTTTTGTATGGAACTGATGCTCAAATTTCCATTACATTAAAGTTATCAGCATTACGATTGGCTCGAACAGTTGATGATGAATGCTTCACCAATGCGTTGGATAAAAGGATCATGTTCCTAAGTAAACTTGAAGAACAGAGAATTCAAGTAGTAAATATGATTAGGAACATCAATTAAAGTAAAGAAATTGTTTGATGTGAAAAACTAAAAAGAGACAATTTCAAATCAATGACTTAGTTCTTCTCTGAGAAAAAAAGCATGAACCAAAAGGAAAACATGGGAATTTTGATTCACTATGGCTGGGCCCTTTCAATAGCAGGAATTTCTGTAGAGATAGCACATATTACTTGGTGAGGCTATCCTAATGGAACTCATTTTCCTCTGCCCTAGACCAGGCAATATCTAAAGCTATTTACTATACAAAATTGAAAATGGGTTGTCCCCCTATGTACATAGGTAATGAGGGTTTTGGTTTGTTTCCTTTCCTTGTTTTTTGGTTCCCTCTCTTTTTTCATCCCATTTTATGCATTGTTGTCTTTAGGATCATGTTCATTAAATAATTTTTGGGTCTGGGTCTATTGCTACGTCTGTGAAGTCCTTGTCCCCAATAAGAGAAAATTGTTATCATATCTAATTTTAACTTCACAAAATTAATAATCATGAAAAGTTTAAAATTTTAGAAGTGTTATTTCATGAGATTTATCACCCTTGTCACGATCATTTTATTCTCCTGATTATTTTGGCCTTCGTTTCATCCATTTTGGGTGAGAACTACTCTCGCCATGTTGAAAATTACGTTTAAATTAATTAATTAATATTTAATTAATTTCTTACCCTTTTATTTAATAAAATTAATTTTATTAATTTTGGGGGTTTTTAATTAAATAAATATTAATTTAACATTCATTAAAAATTGATCGACAAGTTTTTCTCATTGCCATGGGCAATTAAAATACTACTTCCAATTGCTAGGAATGCCAAGTTGGCTTTTCCAAATTTTCTCCTTTAAATTTCGATTTTCCCTTTCTTGGAAAAATTTCATTTTTTCCCGCTTGTTGGAGATTTCCTTGTTGATTGCCAACCTGATTGAATGTCAAAATGGAAAAAATATCTCCCAATTTCCCACATGGGGAAATGGATGGGAATTGTCAACCCGCTTTTCCATTGTCATAGGAAAATGATTAAACTTTTTCCCATATTCCCCTGGCAATTAATGCCCACTACCTGAAGAAGGAGGAAATTGGTTATTTCAACAGAAATAAATAAACGGTTATGGGAAAACTTCTTTAATCCTCGTAACAAATCCTCTATGAAACTTTGTTGGAAAAAGTCATGCAAAGAAGCTTTGAAGATTTTTTTTTCAACTTCTTCTTTATTATAACTTAGAAAGTGTTTTGAGAAATATTTTTATCACATCCCTCATGACGCAAAGGAAGCAATAGTCCACATAGGTAAGGAGAAGCAAAGATCAACTATTCATCAAGTCATCCATGGTGGTAGAAAAGAATCATTATCCACCATTGCTAAAGAATAGAATAAGAAGATCACATGGGAGAGGAGCCAAAAGAAGGTTGTTACACGTGTTATATTTAAGAAAACAATCTGTAATACCATTTGCAAAGCCATAACCAGTTTCACGGGACAAGAAAAGTGTAAAAATATACAAGTTTCCACACCAAGAGTAAATAACATTTCACATGCAGCTAAAGAGACAATCCACGCCAAGGTGAAAGAAAACAACTTCCATATCAAGGTGCAAAGAATAGTCCCTCCACACATGCACAGTGGCCATAAACAAGAAAAATACAATTATTAAAAAGAATAAAGGGAATCTGCCAACACATTTACAAGGTAAATTTCTCCACATGCAGTAATAGTTTGAAGAAGGTAATAAAAAATATCCACATGCCAGGTAAATCTTTTCTAGAAACAAAAGATAACAAAACACTAAGCAAAGCACCAACATAGTCCATGCCAGTGGAAGAAAGAAGGATCTCACAGGTGCACAAAAGAAGCAAAAACTTCCATAAATTAGTGAAAAGCAAGAGAATCACCACGTAGGAGAGAAAAAGCTTTATGACTACCCATGCCTGAAGAAAAAAAAACTAGCTCAGCACTTAGCAAAGCCTATCAATTCAACCAGGTAAGACAACCATGAAAAGTATCATTGTACCAAAGGAGGAAGATTCAACACATCATTTTTCACACATTAGGCAAAAGTCACACATGATATTTTCAAATAATGCAACTCATCTAACAAAGCAATTCCACACATGGCTAAAAAGGAAGGCTCAACTTCATGCAAGTAACCAAAGTTAAATCATTCACATGCCATTTTAGCCAAGGAATACATTCAGTCCAAAGAAGAGAAATACCATGCCCAAAGAGTGAAGAAACCAGTGAAATCTCAAATACCCGTGCATTCATATACAAAGATAAATAGCACGCATTGACAACACATTCCAAAAAGAAGACAGTCCAACTATTTGTTTGTACTAAAGCCAGGGAGCTCTAAAGAACAACAAATATCATGCAAAACTCTGGTGAATCACATGCACAAAAGGCAATATCCAAACCACGCATTTCACTAAGAGCTATAATCTCCCAAGAAAGAGGAAGATTCCCATGCATTTCCATTTAGCTCATTCACACAATTTGAGAGAAGAAGAAGGACTGTGCGTGAAGAGAAATCACATGAAGCATTTGATAAAATGTCAAAACAATATATATATCTACACGAAAAAATGAAATTAATAAAGAAAACAATAGATGCGGAATGAAGGCTACTGCAGGTTGTATTTGTCGAAGTAACCAACTTTTGAGCTCGATATCTTGAAGCAAGATGATTTTCGTGAAAAAACCAATCATTGCTCACAATTTTTCTCATGTTAAGGTGCTTTTCTATACTTATTTGCAAGATACACAACACCTCATTTGGTATTTTTCATGAACCCAAATAAAACGTAGTTTGTTGGATTTCATTGCACCTACATAGTTTTCAGCTTGTCAGAAGGCCTACTTTGAGAATCCATATTTCGGGCTTGAGTGAATGTCAAGAAGAATGGTTTATTCCTTTGAATTTTCCCCATCTTCATGTATACTCCTTTGACAAGTTGATAAATGCACAACACATCATTTGGTATTTTTCACGGAGCCAAATAAAACGACAGTTTGTTTGATTTCAACTTGCGTGTGCAGTTTTCAGCTTGTCAAGGGAACTCACTTTGAGAGTCAATATTTTGAACTTGGGTGATCTTCAAGAGAAAAGGATTGGTTATTTCAATTCTCGAGGAAAACTTCATGTGACCCCTTTGCTAAGTTGTAGATTCCCAGAGTGATGTTTGGTATTTTTCCTAGGCTAAAATAAAAATCGAGATTTTCACAGTTTCACAGTACTGCATGTTCCTGACAATTTCAAAGAAGTCATCTTTGGCCTTTAATATCTCACTAAAGAATTTGATTTGGGAAAAAAACATATGACACAAAACTTAGTGGTACCTTAATAGACTCCCTCATCTAGTGAGAGCTTCTCAGAACAATATTTGGTATTTTTCCCAGGGTAGTTTCAGAGGTGATTTGTTCAGTTTTGAAGTCTAGAAGTAATAGCCAAAAATCAAGCTTTTGTCACGTCTTCACAATCATGTCATTTTCAAACAATTGTGGTTGTGTGGATCATCAAGCAAGGCCACATCATTCAAATGTGTCCCTATCAGCTCTCAATTATCAGCGGGCATGATACTTCATCGGCCATTCTTAAAGTTGGAGCATTCTCGAATTGGATGATCATGAACAAATCAGAATGACAACACTTCAGGATGGTGACAAAGATGAAAGACATAACTCCAAGAAGTGAATTGCAATCTTGACTCTTGGAAGATCTTCTCAATGGTGAAAGATCAGGAGCTAGATTCTGACAAGCCAAGGTGGCATAATGACTACGGTCTCGCGACAGATGAAGAATTCACCATGGAAAGGTATTCAGAGCATGTGGAGAATTGTGTGTAATTGTGAATGTGAATGTGAATAAAGACAAAATTGCTCACACCAGGATGTTTCTAAAATGAAGAGGTGGATGAATTTCTCAAGTTTCAAGCTCGATTCTCTTGTCATCTGGAGGATTACGAAGCATGATCAATGAGTTCATTCCTGTACGATCTTGGGATATGTGGACTCTTGGCCCAATGGATAAGGCACTGATCCCAGGTGTCTTGATCTAGGTGGCACATTGTTGACAAGGATGTCTATGTGTGTGTCCAAGTCATTTAAGTGGTGTCCACATGTACCCATTGCTTTTATTTGTGTAATTTTCTAAAATGACTTTAAAATTGTTATAAAGTGATGTTATTGTTAAACTCACTTTTGGCAAAAATTTTAATAACTTAAGTGGTTTCAATTTTCAAGTTACTTTGTTTTAAAATTGGTTGAAAAATTCAAAGTCACTTAAAGTGCCCTATTTAATGATCATGTAAATCCTAACTACTTTGTAACCAACTTTTGGGTTATAAAAGGACGTTAGAGGCTCATTTATAAGGGTGACTTTGAGAGAGGAAAAGAAAATACTTGTGTGCAAGCTTTGTTTCAGTAAAGAAACTTTGTGTTCTTTTGTGAAGACATTTTGGAGTTAATGAAATATGAACTTTGTGTCCCATATATTATCTCATATAGCATTTGATGTTCCTATGTTCATTAGATGTTAGCGTTTAAATATTGCATGTGAATATTGTCTTGGATCTTATTGTCAACGCTATTAATCTTGTTGTTCTTGTTCACAGTGATCAAGCTCTGATATTTACTTGCTCATGTGTGTTCCCTTTTACTTATTCTTGTTTAGCTGATTCAAACTCTACTTTATTTGAGTTAGTTATTCATTATTCTCCTCTATGTAATATTAGGCTCTGCTTTTACCTAACTATTGCATGTTCCTTCCATTCATTCCTTTCCATTTCTTTCCTTCATTCCATTCCATCTCCCTCATTCACATTTCTTTCCATTTGATGTTCCAAAACACCCCCCACATACAATTTTGAATGTATAGATGTAAATACTATTTTGGTTTTCAATAAAGGCAACCTCACCTTCATTGAGGAGGGACTTCATTCCCTTATTGTTGCATGTCATTTGCATGCATGCAAATCCATATGCTAACATTGTCACATTCACATTTGTCTTCTTCACCTGCTCAACAATGTTGAAGGGAATGTCAATGGAATTTTTCATTAGATGTGTGATATTATCCTTCCTTGATTGTTACAATGTTGGGACAAATACCTTTGGTTGGGAAATAACCTATCTCATCAGGTTAGGCCTGATAGGAACATCAAACAATCTATTTTATTTGATTCCACCCCATTATCCTTTTGATTGTGAGAGAGGATTCTCATGATTGGAAGAAGGTGAAGGTTGAGTATCTAACACTCTCTTTTTAGACCTTGTATTATCAACAACATGAGTGTTAGGTCTACTAGAACTGCCCAAATCCCAATTCATTATATAAAATTCATCATCTCCAAAACACATGAGATTAGTCTCAATGTTAGATTCTCGAGCTCCTTCTATACCAAGATTGGTTGTTTTCATCAATGGTTCATGCTAATTAGAAGAAAAATTTAAACCATAAAGGCCAGAGCTTGCAATGATTTTGCACAAATATATTATTATGTGGTTTATTGTATAGGAAGTATCATTCTGGTTTTTACAACAAATTGTTCTGCAATAGAATAAGTTCGTTCTTAAGCTAGAAGCAGGAAGTGGCTAGGTAAGAGTAACTTTCTATAGAGGAAGGTGTGGATTTTTACCTTGCCATATACTATTTAGCTGAGTTTTCACATACCTTTGATTTGAATATTGATTTCTATGGGGGCTAATAACCTTGATTAAATCCTTGGTTTTAATATTGTCGTTGGTTATGACCTGGGTAATTTTATATAAGATTGGGCTTGTTGTTTCTTTAATGATATAACTTTATTGATAAAATTTTGATTAAGGATTTTATTTCATCATCATCCTTTTTTTTTTTGGGAAGAAAAATATGTAGATGGAGAAGATTGGGAGTTTTGCTCGGGAATGGGAACAATGGAAGGCTATGAAGCTTGAGGCGATTCAGGAAACAAAAGCATAGGTAATCTAGGGGCTATTTTTATAGCTTGTATCAAATAATTCTCAACCCTAATGGTTATTGGATATGCATAAGGTAATTGGATAAAATCCATAGATTGAATCATTACAACTATATCAAGAATTCAAAGCTCTTAAGAAGGAAAGGAAAGAACCTTGTGGAGTTGGTATCAAGAGAAATTGGAATTTTTTTTCATGTCTTCTAAAATCTAAAGTTGAAATTAGACATAAGCTCATTGGGATCCCTCTTGATGGTGGTTGGAGCTTCTCTAAGAAAGGATTTTTTTTTTTGCTTTTTCCTTAAAATGCTAGCACATGGAATTGTGCCCAGCTCATCTTAAATATGACTGGAAGTAGGACTCTCAAAATTTTTATACCATTAAAGTGTATTGACATTTGAAGTGAAGAAGAAAGAAGTCCTAACCTATAAAATCATCTTTTGTAACTAGATGAATTGGATAGATACATTACAAATATATTGAATATAATCGACCAGTTGGAGTAGTAGATATTTTCACTAATAAAGAAAGGCAATACTCTTAAAGTGAAGGCACTCAGTATATCATATTGTACATTAAGTAGACAGATGAATACCACCATTTGAATTAATGGAAAGAGGGAAGATTTATCTGTTGTGTCATAAATGGAACAGGTCTTAAAACATTAAAAAACAACAAGAATGGCCTACAAAGAGGAGGAGTAGAAATAGCATTATTTTTGGAGGAGACAGGGATATTTGCACTGATTTGCCTCTTCTTCTTCTCCTTAGATAACAACTATAAATATTAAAAAGGTTCACTACTTGTTTGATGCAATTGATTTAGTTTAAATTCTTCGGATGGAAGGGGGTACTTTGATTGCTAAAACTAGTAGATATAGAAATAGTTGCAGTCGCACTATATGTGTTAAAAAGATGCCTCCAAAGGCTGGAATAACTAATTCGCAAACCAAAACTCAGTAATAATGAAGATTTTTATCTACAAGGTCCCACTGGGTGTGCAAAAATTGTTGGAGCTCAAAAACTTGCACCCTTCCTTGAGTTATGGATAACCCAGGATTTTAAGGAAAATATGGGATGATATCTCTGCAATGTGGGTTTTGTAAAACTGAGATCAAACTCTAGATAAGGTTGGATTCCTATAACTATTCATAATGTTAAAACTAATCCTACTGCTGGAAAAATGTAATTATATAATCATAATCTAAGCATTCATGAAGTACTAAGGGGGTTAGAGAGAAGATGTATGAAAAGGAAATCTTAAGCTAACATAGGTGATAGAACGAAAAATAAAATGGGTAAATACACTATAAATGAGGGAAAGATGGAAGGAAATGATGATGAAGATGGAAAACGTGAGTGCCACATATCCAAACAACACCTTAACCTTATAATTTTCAATGTAAAATACAACAACAAATCCACAACCCTACAAAGGATGGGGAAAGGCATGTACAACATACCTACAACAACAATAGAATAGGAAAGATTGAATGTAATATAACATAAGATCAGGGTAGAGAAATAACCACAAAAACCATGAATTTAATTACTTAAGAACCATGAAAAAAATCCATTACAATGGAGTGGAAGATAGGCCCAAAACACCTTGTAGAGATCCTAAATATGAGGTCCTGCAACTCAAAAATACACTGTGAAGATAGCAATCTAATATAATGTCTTTGTATTTCGAGGGGCGTCTAATATTTTCAAATGGGCATCATTTTCCAATATATAGAAAAAGGAAGAGAGAGAGAGAGAGAGAGGATGGAAAAGAGAGGGAAATTTATATTTCAAAATTCACCCACTAACAACATGCATTGAATTACTAAAAACAAGCATGGGAACCCTACCCAATCTATTCCCTCGTGATATCTTTCGTGTTAGAGAAGGTAAGAGCCCATACATCATTATATTTGATAGTTGAGCTCCCTGGAACTGCATATTAATTTTTGGGACTATTTTTTTTCCTATTTCTCCCACCTAACTCCACCAACCTCTAAATTTCATGATGTCAAAGTGAAGTGCTTGTTGAGACATTTCCATCAAGATTGGTTTTGTAATATTTAGAGTTGTAGGGATGAAATTATGGCCATGCGTATTTTTGGTATGGCAGAAGGTAGGATGTAGTACCCTATGGGCTGATTTAATTCATCGACCTCTGATTGCCCACGACATGAGGTTGAATGATATGTGGATTTCCTTTTTGAACTTTTTCCTTGTGCCACATGAAACCTTCTGATTCGCTACGAGGATTGGACCTTCGATTGCAATTTACAATTTGTAATTACAAACTACAAGTTTACAATTTTATATTTTTACCCCCAAGCTCCCAGAACTCGCCACTTATCCCTTCCTTACCACCTTCAGTATCCACCTCACTTGACTTCATCGCCATGTGTTCCTTATGCAAACAGTCTTGGGATCTAAGTGCAACATGCAAGGTTGCATATTTTCTTCGTGCCTTAAGATTTAGGGAATATTCCCTTTGGGTGTTACAGACTTTGACTTGTACGTAGCAATTTACTAGACTACGCAAATGCGAACTGCTTACATGTATTTCGGCCCTAGATCTGTGTGAAGACGCCATGTGGTGTCGAGTGGCGGAGTTTCAGAGGCAATTTGCACGTTTGCAAACTCTACAAAAATGACTAAGTGTTAGATAATTCCCCCAGTCCGATAAGGACTGTTGTCAAGGCTTGGGCTCTGTAATGTAATTTTTCACTTGTAAAACCGTAAAAAATTCTCAGAAAAGGCCCGCAAAAAAAAGCATTTAAGTCCAAATTTCTTTATGTAAGTTCTTGAAATAGTCTCGAGGGGTATTTATACAGCACAAAGTTTTCTTTTACATCTCATTCTCAATTCAAGAAAAAAAATCATCACTTCTACCAATAATTGGGAAGTATATGTGATCTCATTCTTTACCTCTAACACCACTAGTTGCTTCGGTAGGAGTGGGGTGGCCAGTTCTGTTTATTACATATTATTGGATACAACCATATTTGATGGTACAATGAGACTGATAGATTTTTTTGTCTAAAACTATAATTGTTCCCAAAAACTATGATGGGGAGAGGAGTCAGTAGTAGACACCCCTAATTTGGAATTGGGCATGTAATTTATTTTACAATTAACGTATTTTTTTTTTTTTGGCGTGTCTACTCTAAGGGAAAGTCACATTTTGAATTCATTTAAAATAAAAATTTTGAAATACATCAAAGTTATGGTGGAAACCAATATTTGTACATGAGTGTAAGTTGTATGTTAGATATTTAATAGTTGTGAGTCTTATATATCATGATGTGATTGGTTAATTTATATTATTATTATGTAAAAATTAGCCAACAAGTAGTTAAATACTATGAAAATTACTATGTGGTAATAACAACTATTGAGTATTCTAATAATCAAGACCCATATCCACTATTAGACATGTTCAACTACTAGCCCCCCTCCCTTAGAGCCACTTAGTGGCTTATTTCTACTCAAGATTTTTTTTCTAAATTTGTAGTTACAAGTTTGTAACTAATTGATTTAATAGTTTCATAGAAAAATATGGTCATGTGATCTAGGGAAGTTCATAACCAGGTAGTTCCATGAGATACAAAAACCAAATTAGAATTTCGACAATATTGGGAATATGTGCCAATGAGAACTTAGAGGGGCAAATGTAACTATCTTAGGAAATAATTAATCCTTGGAGAAAAAATTATGTTTCCACCTTTTTAAGGATTCCAAGAGATTATAAATTCCTATTTTTTTTCCTCCTAAATCCTTTTGGATCTCCCATAATCATCTAGATAAGTTAGCTTTCACTATTTTAGCTTTCATTCCTTATACCATGAATTACCTGATATTGAACATATTATTCATGAATCATATTTTCTTCCCAAAATTTTCCTAAATTTCCTTGGACACCTTCAATTTTCTATGAAATCACCCTAATATGCTTTATATTTTTCATGAACGGTTTTAGATGGTGTTTTCAGCAACTGAATGGCCAAAAATGGCCTTTTTAAGCCTCTAGAGGGAAATATCTTTCATCGAATCTCAATGAATTCATAAATCACATTAGAAATTATTCCTTGCACACTAAAACACATTGAATAATCATTAATAGATTTGAGATTTGATAGATTTAAATATTCTTGGGTGAGGGTGGTACTGAAGACTAGGGTGGCTAGAGGGATGGGTTCTACAGTGACCGGGAAGTGAAATTTTCTAATAGTGGGCTTAGTTGTCAGTGGTCAAAAAGTTTCACTATTTTGATCAAACAAAAATTTTTCACTTGAACCTTTTGAGACACATCTAGTCTGCATGAGAAAAGATGACAAGATCCATATCAAGTATCCTATAAACTTTATTATCTCTTAGTTAATATAATGTGAGCCCTATAGTTTGAAAATTTTGTATAACCAAAGGGACATCAATATGGTGCAGTCATGCAAGACTTTACAACCCTTCGTGACATGGAGATTAAATAGATATAAACCATTGACATGCTCAAGGAGATGGCCACTTCCTATGGTTCACTTGAAATCATCTACTCGACTTCATAGATAACCTTGTTAAAGCCATAAATAATTTGCTAAAAGACCTCAAAAAATTTCTCTAAACTATTGATGATTCAAAATGGGATGGAACCCTGTCCTTGAAGATCTAAATTTAGGTCTCTTGGATGGTGTCATGATGTTAGATTTGAAATGTGTCTTCTAGATCAAAAATAAGATCTATGGGTGTAGTTGTGTCCTAGTCAAGTGAAATAATAACATATATAATTGTTTGGAGCCAATAATCATTCTAATCCTTCTGATAAGTGACTTTAATGGTATCTTGATGTAAGGATTGTGAATAAATTATTAAGCAAAAATATGTCTCATCTATAGCTTTGGTACCAACAATCAGTATGAGCTTCGATAAGTCATCATTGACATATAAAGGTTCTCTGTAGCAAAGGTCCTCCATCAGTCTTCATCCTTTAGATCTTCCAGATGAAATCCTTTCCTTCTGCAAATAAAAAGGGATCCATTTCCTAGTATCAACCCACTTGACAAACATATTGATCCTTAAAATCTAAGTGTTGGACTGATACTAACAAATGTCAAAATAGTCCATGATTCATTTGTGAAGAATCTAAGAAGTTTTCTTCACATCCTAGTCCTCGTTGGGATTAAAACTTTTTAAAGTCATAGAGAATAGATAGGGTTCATTAGAAAGAGTGATTTGCAATATGACTATTCATATGTTAAATATCAAAGTTTATTCTCTTTATTTGTTGATAAGATTGATAAAAGTATTGAGTGTGTATCTAAGGATGTGTTAGTATGTCTTGAAATCCATAGAGTGTTGTGTCTAATGAAGTTGTAAATATTGTCCAACCTCTTTCTAGTATAAGTTTGATGATACAAAAAAAGAAATATGGTTCATAAGATTGGAACTAGTCATAAAGCTTCTTGTAGTCTAACTTACATCAACTCCATGAATCTTCCAGTTGAAGATTAGATCAAAAAATAGACTCAAGTCCAAAGAATTATTCAAGCCAATCCCAAAAATTATTTCCCAGGTAGAACAAATAGTATAAAATATTAAAAACTTGAAGAAATACATTCCTTCAGATTGGTCTAAGAAGAGATTACTTGGAACAAAAGTTTCTAAGTTAGTCCATGATTCTCAAAGTTAAAGAAGTTCATTTTATGGAAGGAAGTAGCAATACCATTAGCTATGGATATTCCTACTATGGTACTTTCTTGAAGATGCATGAAAGTATGGTCCTAGTCAATGAGACAACTTGGATCCTCCTCGTCCAGTGAACCACTACAGTACATACATTGCAAGGACTCAACACCTTGCAACCAAATTGGTTGAAGTAGGATTGCTCCACTCCAACACAAATCAAAGAAATGATCCATGGTATGCTAGGTTGTTCAAATACACAATTGCTCATGTATAATAATGAATCATTAGTGACCATTGTAGAAACAATATAGCCAATGGTTTTGTTGGCATTGTAAGAGAATGGTGGGATTCTAAGCCCAATCGTGAAATTCACAGGCAATTTTTAAGTGGAGGTACATACTGCTCTTTATACATCTGCTCTTAATTATTGAATTTTTAGGCATTGTTGATAATGAAAATACATAATAACTACTATTTTCTCAAAGCAAGAATATGTGATATGAGTAGAATAAAGATAATATCAATGCTATATGCAACAATTATATTATAATTTAGGCAATATAAATGATCTTACCATGAAGCTTAAGATAGCATTGAATCTTTTCCTGCATATTTTGCTACTGAGTATAAAAAAAGCTATGCATGGAAGGCCTCTAGAAAAACTAAGCTTTGGAGTTATTAATCAAATAATTGATGATACAAATACTCGTCTCTATCAAGAGAAAAAGCACGACAAAAAAGAAGCCATAAAGGCTCAAAAGGCTTTAGGAGCCAAACTATGTCAAATAATGGATAATGATCCATTTGGGTACAAGTCCTCTCATCCTTCTCCTCATAAGAAAAAATCTTGTAAAGATTGTGCTTCATCTTTTTCAAGGGGAAGGGTAGAAATGTACAAATCTAATAAGAAATATTTCAAGAGAAATATTTTCATTCTCAACATATCTCACAAGGAAGCATCAAAGAAATATTTCAAAAAGAAAAATTATCTTGGAAAGAAAAATAAATTTGTGCCTACATGTTTTATTTGTAAAGGCACTATGCTAATGAGTGTCCTAAAAAGGATAGTGATAAACAAAGGCAAATATCAATATGCTTGAATCTAAAAGGCATTGATAATCAAGAATATTGTCTAGTTTATGACTCAGATTATTTCTTCCGATAAATCTTATGAATCATCTGAAGATATGCAGGTCAATATTGTTGAACAGTCAAAATCATATTATGATAGCACAGAGTCAGAATATGATTCATTTCCATCATTTGTAAACATGATTATAACTTTCCACATTTGTTTATTCCACCTTCATTTGAAGTTTTGAAGAAACAACTAGAGCTTGTGTCAAAGTGAGTATGATAGTTGTCCCCCATGGGATACTGCTAAAAAGACATAAATTTATTCTACAAAAGTTTGCAGAATTAGAACATCAACTATCATGCCCAACCTCAAGTAGAACTTTGATGCACAACAAAGAGAAGAGGAAAAAAGAAGTTGAATAATCCAACAACATCAGAACCCTAGATCATTTCCCTCATCTTCTAGGACTATCATCCATAGACAAATATGCCACTCGGCATGAAACCATCCATAAGAGGTTCATGGCCAAGGAAGAGCAAAAGAAAGGAATTTCCCTTCTTATTCCCAGAAGAAGAAAATTGAGGAATATTTTCAAGTTGTTGATCCTGAATCAAGATGTGTTTTTCCTAAGCCAGAATAAAGAGTGTGGCAAAGGAATAGAATAGAGTTTCTTCAAAAGGTCATTGCAAAAGCTACTGAAGAATACAAGAAGTGTCCTTGAAGAAGAATCTCAAGATGAGAAGGAGACAAAAGAAATAAAAAAGTTCTTAGAAGAAGCATATTAAGAAATTATGCGTCAAGAAGCAGAGGAAGAAGTTACCAATCGAAGAAATCTAACACTGAGGTATGTACTATTAAAGGTGCTCAAAATCCTTTCATCTCAATCACTATATGTATTCCAAATATCAATCCATACTTCATAGATTGCAATGATAGATACTGGTGTGGATATAAGCTCAGCTGCTTAGGACTAGAGTCATCCCTCCAAGATTGTTGGGACGGAAAAGGAAGTTATATCTAGGTATACAGCCTATATTCCTATACAAATAAAAGGTTACCAGAGAACACTGTAGTTTTATCAACATGGCATGCTCTCCTATGATTTTCTTTTAGGAGTGGATACTCTTCAACAATACGGAACCTTCAGTTTAAATAAATATTTTATATCTTTATTCAACCCTAGTGTCCAAATCCCAAGAAAGTACTCATTCGGAATTGTTATTGATTTAGAAAACCAAAAAAGAATCCAACCATGAATTGATTTGTAAGTTAGCATAGCCCTTTGTAAAGGAAATATTGATCAATATTGTAGAAAAGATAAAAAGGGATCTATGTTCTTAAAATCGCTCATGCTTTTGTAAATAAAAGAAAGCATTCTATTCACTAGATTTGCAGTTTTTGTTAGGGATGCTGATGGTAACAAGAGTTTTCCAAAATTCAAAACCTCATCACAAAGGAATGAACACCAGAAGATCGAAGAAAGTGTCGTGAGGAGATAAAGAAACTCCTTAAAGATGGTTTTATTCAAACAATTTAATTCTCATTGGGCTTGTGCAACATTCTATGTCAATAAGAGAATTGAACAGCTCAGACAGAAGAAGAGGCTTGTAGTTGAATACGTGCCATTGAACAAATTTGTTCAATCAGTACAACATCCCATCCCAACGAAGGATGATATTTTAACCAGAATCAAAGGATCAAATTCTACAGCAAATTTGATCTTAAAAGTGGTTTCAGAGGCATTTTTTTATGAATCCTAAGGATCGTTACAAAACATCATTTCTTGTACCTGGTGGAAAATACAAATGGAATGTACTTCCATTTGGCCGAAAGACAACTCCATCAATTTTCCAAAAGGTCATGGACAATATCTTTGGTGAGTTGTTTGAATTATTGATCGTATATATAGGATGATATTCTGATACTTTCAAAATCCCCTAAAGAACAACATAGAGCATCTCTAGAAGTTTTATGATACAGTTTACCTTGAGTTTGTATCCTATGTACAAAAGTGAATTGATGATTCTTTCCCATATGAATCACTACTTTCTTTGTTACTGATCCTCTCAATGATGCCTTCTCACTAGAGATGCACTCTCCCCTTAGTTTCTAGAATCTTGAAATTTTTGATCACAATAAGGCTTATAAAATATTAAAATTATACAAAATCACACACTTTGGGTAATTATCTAGTCCTGATTACATACTACTATTCATATGATTCCTAAGTAAGAAAAGTACTAATTAACCCATGTCTTTGGCCATCTTTGCTTTCTTTCTATTGTCACTTTTGGTCTTGCACACCTTTCTAGCTCAGTCTGTATTTTCATACCTTGACATTTCTCATCTGGACACCAACGCCCAGCCAGGATGCCAGCGCTAGTGCGCTCCATCCCCTCTGGGTGCCCCTGACCTCTTTGTACTTTGTTCACATCTTTTGGGTCCTTTCTAGCCATTTGAGCATCTTATCTTTTTGGTAGTCGGCCTTTTCGGGGTTAATTATGAAATTCAAGCAAGGGAATCATATAAATATAAAGTTATGTGATCATAATAAAGGACCAAGCACTAAGCATTAGCTATCACCACCTAAGGTTGCATCCAAAGGCTATTCAAGAGCATTCAAGCATCCATTCTAGCATCCATTCAAGGGAAAGGGACTGCATTATTCTGCATACACTTCATAGGAGGGGAGTCTATTCTATTCCATGCACACATCTATTACATTTCTTTACATCTAGCTATTTTCTCACTATCAAGTGCAACACGTACAAGAACCACCTAGGGCATGATTCTACACACACACATAGAACTACATTGGGTTTGAAATGTAGTGCAACACTCAGTCGTAAGATCATTATTTGACAGCTGAGGATAGTCTGACTCCTCATTTTGCATCTTTATTTTTTTAGGATTTGATGTCTCTTTGAGGGTTTTGTAGGTCATTATTTCATTGTAGGTTTCCAGAAATGACCTGGTGATCATTGTGCGACCTCATAGTGACCAAAAGATAAGGAAATGAACAACTTGTGAAACTAAAAGATGGTTTTATGAGCATTTTTGCAGTCACATGCACCTTTTACTAGTCTGTAGTGCCCGTGGCACCCTTGCCCCTTTCTAGGTGCCCATGTCCAACGTGTTCCTCTAGATCTACATTTTTCTAGGTCTCTGTGTGACTCTCTGTGCTTTTGTTCACCTGGTCAGCACTTCAGCACAGTCCAATATTTCATTGTGAATCAGCTAAGTCTTTCTTTCTTCTCCTTGTAACTAGGGTTTCACATTTTATAGCTTAGTTTGCTTGAGTTAATTTCTGTACTTAATTATTATTTATTTACTGCTACAATAACAATTAGATTAGGCATATATTATCCATATTTTCTTAATCATTTTGGTGAACCCAAACTCGATCTGAACACTCTTAGGATCCTCATACCTTTATTTCTTTTATCTTTCTAGGATCTTCTCATCATGAGTATCTCTATTAATGATTTCTTGCTCATCAATCCTGAATTAAGAGATAAAATCAGAACTCTCCTAGCTACTACTTTCATTCCTACTAATATTCATCCAGATATAATGTATAAACATTTGTGGATGCATTTTCTCAGCACATTACTTTTCCATCTAATCCTAATGTTGATCTTACTATTTTTGACAATGATCCACCTTTGCATATCATGATTCACATTTATAATGTGGGTGTCAAATGCACTCTAATCGATAATGGATCTGAACTTAATCTTTGTCCTATGTCATTCCTTGAAAATATTGGTCTTTCTTGTTGCTAATGTTAGTCCATCATGTCTTTCTCTTCATGCATATGATGGCTCTGTTCATCCATGCCTAGGTCACATTACTCTACCTATCACTGTTGGACCAAAAACTCTTAACACGGTTTTCTTTGTCATTGACTTCCCAGTTTCATATAATTGTTTACTTGGTAGGCCATGGCTTCATGCCATGCAAGTGGTTCCTTCTACAGTACATCACTATGTTAAATTCATACATGAGGGCATAGAGTATACAGTTCCTTGTGATCGTCACCCATTCAAATATTGTGACCATGATCCCAATACTACACTTCCTACTCCAAGAACTGATACTACTAATGAACCACAACCTATGGATACTTATGCCTCATTTTCCACCACTTGAAGGTGTTATTTGCATGATGGATATTGTCTCATCTACACCATCACCTCCACCTACTTCTACTATTGCTATGATTCTTTATTGGGGGCCTGTCGAGCCAATGGATGTCGATCCATCCCCTGCACCTTCACATGAGCAACCTCCACTAGCACGTCCTCCATTTACATGTACACTTTTCATGAATGAATCTTATTGGGAACATATTCCATTGATCCTACTTCATCTAAATCTATATGCACACATGATGGGTTGACTCAGCTAGGACTTACAGTTGATGACATTTCCTCCACATCTCATGATTCTCATCTTTACCATGGATATGTTCCATTACATTGCTTATGGTCTTCACGTCTTCTATCTCACATATTTCTTACACATGTTCTCCCACACTTCTCCACTCACACTCAGATAGTCTTGGCTTGATTACATTGGGGGCACATTAGATCCTGATCATACTGATATATCATTCCCCATGCCATTTGGTCATGTTTTCATTTGCAATGACTCATTTCTAGGCTATTCACCAAATCTTACTCGCTGGTATGCACATGGTTTTCCATTACCTCCTTTCACTGATGAGGAATATGTTATGGGCATGTACAACTTACACCTAAATGGCTCTTTACTCGACTAACCTGACATGCTATCGTTTATCAAGTTTCAGATGCTTCACCCTTTGGTTTTGACCATGAAAATGATGACCTTTTAGATGACATTACTTGATCATTCTTATCATCACACACTTGGGGGGCATCACACTTATTTCCCCCCTCTAGCATTCAACACATCTTATATTCTCATCACATCTTCACATCTAAATCTATCACATACACATACACATCTTAATACATTAGTATCATCATTTCCTGATGACACATTCTTGTGCTTTGGTTCACACTTGACTGTTAAGGGAATCCTATACACTTGAACCTCACACACACTACACACAAACACATTACACATCATCATACACACATTCATCATCATTTAACAATCAACATACACTTGTGACATATTCTTATATCACACATATTCAACACCCATTTACAATACATATTCTCACACATACTCATCAATGCAACTCAACATAACAACATCTTAACACATACATTCATCACACATAAACACACAACAACACATGACATACTTTAATACGTAATTTACAACATATCTTTCTTATACATCACACACTATACATCTTTACATCACATAACACATTTATCTACTTGTGCACAATCAACATTACAACACATTACACATGTCTGGTTACACTACTATCACCTATAATGAACGTACTCTTTTCATGACATATCTCCTCTACATCACATACCTCTCAACACATTACATATACATCTCTCAATGCACAATCAACACAACACATCTTACACAATTTACACACTACACATATACACATCCAACACTTCACACACAAAATACACATCACACAACAATGTGTTTCACACACAATATCTATGATCAAACAATCTACACATTGAACATATCCCTACACACATACAAACATAACACACTACCCTATGATGCACTCTAGTTCCATGGTCCATACTTGACTGCTGAGGGTCTACATCTCAAATGGACCTCACCACACTCACATGTTCAATCACTCACTCATTCACTCACACACTTTACATCTAGGCTTTGCACTTTGCCGATCACATCTTTCTAGTATACACACAATTCAAACCATTTCCCGATGACGCACTCTTGTTTATGGTTCATTCTTGACTGCTAAGGGGGAATGTATAAATGAACCTCATCTCATTTCACACACACATCCACACTCACTCGAGGGGCACATGGCTCCTATCACATTCACTTTGCATTCCATTCCATCTCATCCACAACATGTTGCATATCTTGGTCGCATTTAGTCTTGCTTACATTTACTTGTTACATGTACACTTTATTACACATGCTAGATAGATATCTTGTATGTCATTATATTTTCATACACACATGCACGTTCACTTGCTTTCTAGTTGTGATCACAGATTCTATAGATCTATACACACAACATGGATGCTTGGTGCAATACCTATTACCAGTCCCACAATGGCTCCTGGGGGCATCCACTTTCATACACTACAGGTGTTATTGTTTCATTTTTCATAGCACACTACTATATTAGATTATACATGTTTTGACATACTTTTTATCTTTCTAACATGCTAATGGGTGCTTCATGTGCAACATTTGTTTTGCAGGTCTATTTTCCACCATGGTTGTCTGTTACATTGCTTGTTCTTGCTTGTCATTGTTTTCCATTGTTTGTGGGCTTTTCCCTTTGTCTTGTGTGCACACTTGTCTACTTTTGGCCTAGTCAGCCTTGATTGTCTTGCGACATCATGAGTGATGTCCCATGTTTGCAACCCACTTTTCACGGTCTACATTGTCTTCTACATGTGTGCTCTTTTCTTCTTGTCTTAGATTACACATTGTCTTCTTGTCTACTAGCTTACATTTTACATGCATGTTTTCTTGTACTAACACTTGTCTCCTAGCCACTTGTTTTCATGTGCCTTGGTTTCTACCAAGCACACTCCCTCCCCCCTGTAGGGCATAGTTTCAGCACAATGGTCAGTCCTCCTTTGGGCTGCATACTCCTTTATGATGTCACATGCACCCCAAATGAGGGGGGCATCATTTGGGTGAATCATTCACCCCATACAACAGTCTACAGTCACAGTTCAACACAACACAATACCGGTACAACATAGTCATCAACATTAGACAGGGCTCAGATCCTAACTTGGGTCCTTACTACAACATAGACACCAGTGCCCAGACCCAGACAGTAGCACCTGGGTGCCCCTGACCCTTCCTGGATGCCTGTGACTAGGGGGAAGTTACACAGAATTCTTCAGTGCAACATAGTCTACAACACTCCACACAGTGGATTTTACAGGGCAGATAGTCCTTAACACCTACCAACATTCAACATTATAACTTTCTTTTTCTTTTTTGGCATTGATCAGAAATGGTCGAAACAGATCAAAATTTTATACACCATCTGTAGTGGTGTTCTACATTGTGGGAAGAAGTTAAAGGTTGGAGGATGACACCAGACTTTTCTCCCTACACTTCTTCCAGTTCTTGGTGTGAGATCACCCAAAAAACTCACAGTTAGTGCAACTGGCGTGAGATCACCCAAAAAACTTGGTCTTCAACAACATCTACAGGATCCTTTCTACACTCTTTCCTCATCATGGATCAGGTGCACATGTTCCTTTTTCACATTTTTCATTTTACATACTTCTTTACATACTTTTTACACATATACATGCATATTTGACTACTTGTTCATTCTTCTCTTTTGCAGGTCCTGTCCGTATGGGAAGTGGTAGTCAACATCATCAACAACAACATCACAACATCACACACATCAACATCGACATCAACAACAGGCACATTGACAACATCTACAACATGTGTTTCCACCCTAGGGTCATCATCTCATCACTTTTTGCACTTTCTCATCTTTAGTCTCCACTCTCCATATTTTTATCACTCCACACTTTTCCTTGTCTCTCGGCATGCTTCTCACCATCGATCTACATGGTTATTATGTACGCATCTCTATCTACTTTATGTTATCAAGATTTCACTCAACAACATAAAGTGGGGGCAAATGTAGACACAAAATCATGCACTTTGGGTAATTATCTAGTCCTGATTACATACTACTATTCATATGATTCCTAAGTAAGAAAAGTACTAATTAACCCATGTCTTTGGCCATCTTTTCTTTCTTTCTATTGCCACTTTTGGTCTTACACTCTTTCTAGCTCAGTTTGTATTTTCATACCTTGACATTTCTCATTCTAGACACCAGTGCCAGCCAGGATGCCAGTGTCAGGAGCCCCCGTCCCCTCTGGGTGCCCCTGACCTCTTTGTACTTTGTTCACATCTTTTGGGTCCTTTCTAGCCATTTGAGCATCTTATCTTTTTGGTAGTCAGCCTTTTCGGGGTTAATTATGAAATTCAAGCAAGGGAATCATATAAATATAAAGTTATGTGATCATAATAAAGGACCAAGCACTAAGCATTAGCTATCACCACCTAAGGTTGCATCCAAAGGCTATTCAAGAGCATCAAAGCATCCATTCTAGCATCCATTCAAGGGCAAGGGACTGCATTATTCTACATACACTTCATAGGAGGGGAGTCTATTCTATTCCATGCACACATCTATTACATTTCTTTACATCTAGCTACTTACTCGCTATCAAGTGCGACACGCACAAGAGCCACCTAGGGCACGATTCCACACACACACACACACATAGAACTACATTGGGTCTGAAATGTAGTGCAATGCTCAGTCATAAGATCACCATTGTGACAGCTGAGGACAGTCTGACCCCTCATTTTGCATCTTTCTTTTTTAGGATTTGATGTCTATTTGAGGGTTTTGCAAGTCAATACTTCATTGCAGGTTTCCAGTGAGTTCGGTGATCATTGTGTGACCTCGGGTTTCACATTTTTTATTCTTAGTTTGCTTGAGTTAATTTATGTACTTAATTATTATTTATTTACTACTACAATAACAATTAGATTAGGAATATATTCATTTACATATTTTCTTAATCAAAGTGACTTGTGTTGGATTCAATGCGTGCAGTGTGGTATTAACCTTTTTAAATCAGAACATGACAACATGATAACGCTAGAACATATATGAACTCATAACTAACAAATTCAATGACTTACATTAGGAATATATAGGGGTGGGGACTTTCTGTTTCACCACCCATGCACTCATTCCTAAAAATAGATCATGCTCTCAAAAAGCAACCTGTATGTTTTCTTTCCTAAAAATGGCCATGCGTAATAAAGCTATGCGTGCCTTTACAACTTTTTCTAATAATATATTAATCCCAAATATAAGACTTTCTTTGCATCTTATTATTAACTTCCTCTAAGCAATGTTCTCCATGTGTTATTTATCCACTTGCTTAATTTGCACTCAAGTCTATTTTTAGCCCAATTTGGAAAATCTGCTAAGTGAATTCAAAACTGTGTCTGCTCGGGCGTGAACCTTCACACGTTGTTTCATTCTGCTTGCACACACCCCTTGTAATGTGGCCCCAAACCTTCGCAGCGTGTCTCATACTTAGTCATTTTGTCTGCCCAACATACCATTACTTTTATTTGTGTATCTAACTACTTGTAAAGTGCACACAGTTGAAATTACAAACAACTATTGACATCAATAGTATTAATCATAGCACTTCTTTTCTTGTTTAGATAGATGCAAAATATGTTTTTCTGATGACCCCTTGTTACACCGCATGCATTTTCTTGTCAAACACATTAACACTCTAAATGTCGTGGAGTCAAAAACCTTTATGCCTTAATAAAAAATGTAAAATGACACAATAACATAGTTCGTTGATGTTAGATAACATCTTCCTATAGCCCATACAATCCATTCCTTAGAAAGGCTCAACTATCAATGATTATTCCTACATTGTTTGTTTCACTATAATTTGCTCGAGCTTAAAACTGCAAAAAACATGCCTGCAAAGTGCAACAAAAAGCTAAGTAGATGCGGTTGGGTTGTCAGAAGTGGGACCTATGGTAAATTCTCAAAAAAATATTTTGTCCCCTTTAAGCTCACATTGCAGCTCACCTGAATAAATCACATGAGATCTGTGATTATTAAGTGGAGAAACAATATAGTAGATATTATTTGGGTAGGAACAATATGCTTTATGGAGTAGGTGTGGTGCATGTGGGTATTTAATATCCCACCTTTTAATTTACAATAATCCATTCATGTTTACATCTTACTTATCCACTTAAATGTTTTCCAATCGATAAACCTTAATGCCAACTGCAAAAAAAGTACTAAGCTTGATAAAGATAAATAATAATTTCACTGATATTTTTTTGTTATTAAAAGTGTAATTATAATAATCTTAACAATATTTTAGGATGACAAGGTTTTGTAACGATAGAGAAGCGACACCAATAAAATATTGAAAATATGACATAAAGGGTAAAAGTTTGTATGGAGACTGCGTCGCAAACACGACTACGACCGAAGAGTCTTGCAAAATGTAACACCAATTTCATGGTTTGGTAATTTCTTTTACGATTAATGCTAATAATAATGTCGACGATAGTTATATCGTGACATGAGATAAGTGTTGAAAACCCATTAGCCAATTCAGGATCGTGCTCGAGGATAATATAACAAGGTTTATTTAAATTTTCCAATTAATTAAATTTTGACCCAGTTTAAAAATAATTAATTCAAAGGAAAATTAAATAAGACATTTTCTAAAGTCCGTGGATAAAATCATGATCATGGTTTTCAAGGAGGAGGGTTAATTAATCCATTTAATTAATAATTTTTCCATTACACAACTTAAGTCCCTTCCCCAATTTTTTTATTTAAATTTAAAGTCCCTAATAAAGATAAACTATATGGCTTTAAGTCATTTTCTCATTATAACACATAATAATACAATTATTTTAAAAAGCACCTTATTCACCTAAGTAAAGAATCTAATTAAATCAGGGCCCTAGATTTGATTTAATCTCCATTGTTAGATTTGTTAACCCTAAAAACTCAAATGTGAGGATATATTTTACCTTAGCCTTATCATTTCATTTCTTCTCTCATTTTTATTTGGGTGTTTTTCTTTATTTTGTTTTGCAGGGAGAATGGGGAAAAGGAGAAGCCACTTGGCTTAAATAATGAAGGCATTTTTACACATCTATCAATTGCTCTTTACATATTTAAATTATTTTCTGGGTGCACATAGATTGAAATACTTTCCAAAAGGGTTTCACTTATCTTTCTATCTCTCTCAGTTGATCCAAGGTCTATGGCTTTCATGTGGCCATTAGGATAGGGTATGAAAATCGCAAATGCTCAAATTATGAGCCTGAAAAAAAAGTTACTTGCAGGTTTAAGATTAAAAATAGTGAGTATATATTCAAATAGCATACATTGGCAAATTCATTTGAAAACAAGGTAGGACACATTTGTTATGGCCCCAAAGGGGTGGCGAAAATGGGTAACAAACCAGGCCGTATGGCCCACTTTTCCATGGCAAGGAGGGTTAGTGGTATTCCTAGGGCCGAAAGGATGAGTGAGAGGGACCATACCATGGCCAAAGTGGTAGGAGGTGGGATATAGGTCCCACCCTCTCCACCATATATATATATAGCCATGTATAATATATATTATAAAATATTATTATATTTGTTTAAAACAATGCCATCCCTTCCCAAAGGGAGTTAGACCATATAGTCATTCCAAAATTTTAAAGGATTTTCTTACACATTTTATAGTTTATACATATATATTTGTGTGTATGTTTAAACAATAAGATATGATTTATTTCATACAAATATGATAAAATAATTTGTTGGTCAAATTTTTTTATCAGAACTGAACAATGGTTTTCATATTTTCAAACCCAGAATAAATGCAATACATAAGAAATTCTATCATTGAATTGCAAGGATGAAAATATTATAACTTTAATATTTAAACAACAACCCTTTCCATTCAAGAAACAATAACAAAATAACTTGAATTGATACCTTTTCCTTTCTATTTGTACAAATTAATAACAGGTAAATATGGGGTTCCTAAACCCAACAAACCCATTAACTAAGAATCCCATTATGGGTAAAATAAGGTGCATAGTTTCTAGATTTCAACCAAGAGGGAGAAGGATAAATTTCATTTTATAGAATTCAACATTCTTTCATTTCCTAAGTTGAATTACCCATTTCTAAAGAAGGATACTGAAAAGGGAAAACAAAAGGAGATATCTTAAATCAACTTCAAGTAATCTTTTACATTTTGCAACCACATTTCCACCAATGGTTTTAACTATTCAAAATGCAGGTCATAACAACTACAACAAATTATATTATTCTTTACATAATGAAAAGAATAACTTTAAAATGCAAGAATTACAAGCCCTCCTCACAAGAGGAGACAACATGCCCAAATTTCCAATGAAATGTAACTCCATGCACATGACAAAAACTTGCAACTTTTACAACTTTTAAAGACCATTCTTCAAGCTCCATGCCATCCAAAAGTAGCTCCAAAACCCATGAGAAACCAACCTGTTTACCTCCCACCCTATAGCATCATTACATGCCTTAAGGTGGACCAAAAGGACATGTTAGCCTCCCTCCAAGCCCATGGGAAAGAGGGAGGGGCATGCCTCAAACCAAAAATAGAAAATGGTCACAAAAAAACAGACCCAAGGATACAACGCTTAGGATTTACACCCCAAAAACAATGCAACAAAACCAACCAAAAACTAGAGAAGCACCAAACTTCTCAATGAGGGAAGAGGGGATAAGATATCCCATGAATTTATAAATTTAGAACCAAATTAAACATAGTAAGCCACCATCTCCTTATCTCTCCATGAGATATCAAAATCCTCTCCTTATCTCTCCATAAATTCTCCCCTTATCCCTCCATGCCCTTCAAACCAAATGAAGGGGTGAACCAAAGTTCCCTCAAGCTTGTCCATCAAGCATGAGGGTGAGTAAAAAGGGGATTCTTCCCTCTTCCCACACATACCCAAAATCCATTCCATGCAAGGTTGGATGGGAAAACAAAAGACAAACAATTTGAACAACCAATTTCAATCCACACAACACAATTTTAACCATTTCAAACAAGAAACAAATTTGAGGTAAGATCCTACCTCAAGATTAAGCAAGTGTTCCAATCCAAGCTTCCACAATCCACTTCCTTCTCCTTGCAAGCTCCCAAAAGCAAACCCAAAGCAAGAAAAATGAAGCAAGTAACCCCAATCCCATCCACAAGAGGGGATGATATAGAAAAAGAGCAACTCAAAGGACCAAATGGGAGGGTGACAAGTGTCACCCTCCACCTATGCTTCAACCAATCCGAAAAGCCCTCAATATTTGCACCCCAAAAACCATAACTAAAAAATAAAAAGGAAAATATCCATGCAATCATGGAGGATCCCCACATCCCAACACCATTCACATACTCAAGAAAATTTCATAAAAGATGAGGGAGAAAAAGGGGAAAAATGGCCAAATGGGCTCAATTTTCCTTGGAAAGAGCCCACCCACCCCTAGGTATAGGGCCTAGGGGCTCTTTCCAAGGAAAATTTAGTCCATAACTTACCTTATACACCTCCTAAATGTCACCTTTTTCCCAAATCCGAGTTTGGGGAAAATATGGCATTTAGGAGAGGTAGTTGGGCTCACCTAATCCATGATTAGGTGTCCCAAATCCTCCATTAGGAAGAAAAAGAAAGACATAAACCCAAATTTGCATAATGCCAAGGGGTTAGAGTTAAACACAAGATCAAAGCTAATAGAAAAGAGGATTATAATTATTAATTGCAATGCCATAGTAAGATGGGGTTAGCAAAACCAAATAGGTAAGAAGGTAATGATAATACAACATCACAAGGGGGGTAATAATCCACAACAATAACCAAGGTCAAGTACAGTGACCCATAACAAAAATAAACTAGGAAGGAAACTTTGGCCCTTAGGGCCCATTGTGTTGGTTCAAGACATCCCCTACTTGAGTCCCACGTTTCTCACGTGGCTAATCCTGTCATCTACACACTCAAGTTAAACATTATACCTACCCAATAATAGCTAGCAAATATGACAACAATATAACAATATCTCAATGATAATCCACACATGATCAACAACTAGCTAGTGAATAATCAAACTATGATCAATCATTAGTGTAACAAGAGGGGAACACGATAATGCATCTACGACAAATATATATACCATCATGCAAGATCTCATAATCTAGTCATAACATCACATCGATACCATAAGATAATCAAGCATATTGGCATCATATGCCTACATCCCTGTCATGAAATGAGTTAGCATCCAATATCAACATATAATTATCCATGTAATGTAACAACATCATCAAAATGAAAGATATATGATAGTCAATGTCTCAATCAAAATAATATGGTGCCACAATGAGTCAACATGGTACAAAATGGGAATCAAAATAGGTGGGCACTATTTAGAATATAAATCCTTTGATGAAGGGTACTTTGATTTAAATCAAAGATATCCTTCTTGGTTCTCGAATCTATTGTCTTAAGTATCTTTTCTGATTTAGTTTATGGAATTTAAGTTTATTATTCTGGTGTGCGCTTTGAGGCCCTCTTCATTGGAGGTCACGAGTTTGAATTGAGCTGCTACTATAATTACAAGGCTAATGTAAATTCCCCTTTAGTATTTACACAAACACACACACGCACCCGCACATGCATGCACACGCACACGCATGCGTTCGCACATACAAGTGCGCGCGCATACATACACACACATACATTTATAAGAACAAACACATATGAGCGTATCATTATTTCCGATAGATCTAAAACCGAATGAAACATCCCATTTATTTATAATAGTTTGAAAAATGATCAGGTATGCATTCGAAAAAGTTCCTCACCCAAAGTGGAATACCCTCTACTATTGTCCTCAACCCATTCATTATGGCTTTCATAATTAGCACTATAATTTAATTAAGTCCCTTTCAATAAGAAATATAGGCCTTTAGTCTAATAATGAAAGGGGCAAATTTTTCAATGATTGTCCTTGTGAGTTAAGACCAACCCTAAAGTTGGCAAGATGGTTTGTCACACTATTAAGTTCATGATGAGAATGGAAAAGTTTGAAAAGATCAAAATTATCCCAAAGAGAAATACAATCTTCAATGACATTTGAGAAATTCCAGTTGGAGATTCTTTCATTTCTCACTACCTCTATAATTATATGAGAACCCCCTTCAATTTCAAACGTCTTCTAGCCATTTAAACTAGTGATAGCAAGTCCCCTCCAAAGAGCTTTTGCCTTTGAGCAATTGTTGGGGCACCTCCCAAGGTCCTCACTATACCCTAAGATGGGCTCTCCTTTGGCATTTATGAAAATACCCCTACCTTGAATGCATCATATTTTATAAAATTATAATGGGACTAATTGAATGTTATGGTATGTCTATGTCTATCATTAATTATTGATGTATCTGTTTTTTTGATATGTTATTAGTGTATGCGTGTGTTTATTATTATTGATAACATAGCATAAAATTTTGATATTAAAACTGAAATATTTAATAATAAGGCTCAAGGATCATTCCACTTTTTTTCTAATGTTAAATTATAAAATTATTAAAAAATATTTTGTTAGTTGATGCAGGAACATCAATATTCAGTATTCAAATGTAAATATCATATTTTGTCTTATTCATAGTGTGAGGATGTTTAAAAAGTCAATAAGAAGCCACTGAAAAGCTTCATTTGTTTTTAAATAGGTTGGATATGCTTAGTTTGGATTTTCCCTCGAAAAGGCAAGTTTGAAAATTTGAATATGAAGGATAGGTCAAGGGTCCTAAAAGCATGTGAGCATGATTTATCATTTGAAATGCTCAAATACTCTTCAATAAACTATAGACTAGGATAAACCTACGTGGAGAAAGGCTAGATAAGCAATTTGACCAAGTAAAGAGTTGTTGAGAAAATTTGTGGAAGTTGTTTCAACCACTCTCAAGTTTAGAAAAATTTTATATTATGGGGGAATTCGACCCCATTAGGATTAGTAGAGTGGAATCACAATAAATGAACACTGATAGAGTTGTTGAGCAAGTCTTTGTAAGTGGAGCAAGAGATCTCTTGATGTAATAAGCCTCTAGTAGGCATTTTGTACATGAAAGACTGTGTTTGTATATAAATTATGTTGGTCCAAGAAGAAATGTTAAGAGTCCATTGAATATTACCATTCTTTTGAGTTGTATTAGAGTGGAATGATGTGTATCAATGAAGTAAAGATTAAATTTATCATGATATTTTGCAAACATCCTTGAGATCTACTCTATTTTCTCTTAATTGTGTTGTGTTTTTAGTGAAAGCTCATTGTACGGATATATAGGAACATTGCCACACCAAATTCTCTAGAGGAGGAACTTGTATAAAGGCATTACAAAGCTTTTACAACAAGATTTGGATTTTGGTGAGGCTGAAATATAGAGAAGTGTATTTCTTCCCTATCGGACTATCCCAAACCCTTATCTAGGGTTTTAAGGTAATTTATTCATATATTCATTGTTACTAAGTCCCATAGGCTAAAATTAAAGATATCACCTAGAGCGGGTATGTTTTATGTTGCAAAAAGAGGTTTCATGATTGGAAAAAATAAATCTTCTTGACAATTTGGTAAGGAATAAACTGTATACGCTAGAAACCTGATTGTCAGGACTAAAATGTGAACTAGGTAGATATGAGTTCTAGAATTTTGTAAGACTCTTAAATAGGGTAAAGGGTATCTGAAAAGTCTATCAGTGAATTGTAAAAGTGAGTTTATGGAAAGTTGCACCTTAAAATGTCCTAAAACAGGACTACAAGAAAGAGTTAAGTCGAGGCAGTATATTAAGGAGAGGTTTTAATCAAATTCTTCTAATTGAGTTTCTATTAACAGGACCATGTTAGCATGACTGTAATAGGGTAATTTATGGTGAATTTGAGTGGAACCAGGGATGATTTATACTTCATGTTCACTATTTTAGTCTATTTAAGGACTTGAAAACCCATTATTAGAGCATTATGACTGTAATTGAGATGAATATTTTGGTTGGGCATCAAGATAGATTGATAAAGGAATGGTAGATCTGGTAAGATCATTTAGAGGTGCAATTAAACCTTAATCAAGTGCCTTCACTAACTGGTTTGTATGCATTAGTCTTCCATGAGTAAGAACACAGTTCTACCGTCAAGGTGAAAAAAGAAATATGAACAGTAATTGGGTACATGTTTTGCTTTAAAGGTATGGAGGTTCATCTCGATATCAGGAAGGTTTATGGTTTGAATGAGAACTTATATGCACAAGGGAGAAAATACAGGTTTAACAGTCCATAATACTGTCTTAAATGATCCTTAGACAGTCAAGAATTTACAAGGAAGAAATTAGCTGATGGATGTTTAGAGGTAATCTCAGATAATAATGAGATAGTGAATGCGGCATTTCAACCTCCTTGTGTTACAAATCAGAACAGAGTATGACAGTGAGAAAATCTGTAACATGATAGAAGAATGTTCCAAGTGGATGAGTAAATCTATCATGATCAAGCAGGACAATACAAAATACAGTCACATCTAAGTCTTCTCTCAATATTATTGATAGCTAAAATCAGGTTTCGGGATGATGATTGTGTTGAGAGAATCTTGAGATACCCGTACAACAGATCTAACACAATAGATGTAAAGAAATCATATTATGTTGCAGGTATAGAGAACCAGAAAGAGCCATAAGTGATGGTATGGTTGGAAACATCAATTAAAGTTGATTTCTTTGCTCAAATCTCAAGGAACCAGGTATGGGTAAATTTGTTCTTAATGAAGCAAGATAAACATTGCAGGATTATAACAAAGATTCTTGACCAGGTGAATGATTTTTTGTGATCTCAAGAACAAATAAAATAGGACTGTGGGTAATATGTATTGTATGAAATCAAGTTCCAAGTTGAGTAAGCTATCATGATCGACTCCAAAGCTTGCACGAGTTAGGTGCAAAAAATTATCAGGCTCAACTGCCAGAGACTGAGGGGCATCTAATTCCGCTAAAATAATTGCATCAAAGGGATGCATTATAAACTTTCCTTCACTAGGAATAAATAATACATAAAACACAAAACAAGGCATAGTTAGTATTTGCAATGGCTAATACATGACAATCCAAAAGAAATAATGAAACAAAAAAACGAATCAAGCTTAAGTGAATTAAGTTTTGCAAGTTAATCCAAAGGAATTAAAACTATTATTGAGTGTTTTCAAGGAAGATAGAGCATTCCCAAACCTAGAAAACTTCAACAAATTACTCACCGTCTTCCATGTAACCATCCCGATCGGATTCAAGGAAGAAACATGTTTAACATAACATTTTACATAATGCCATATTTCTACGTATTCCATTTTCAAGACTATCAACAGTTCTTCAAAATATGTTTAAAAACATTTGCATGAGCTGTGGAGTATTTTCATCAAAGAATTAATTAATTTGTAATGATTAATTACCAAATTAATTATTATTTTTTTATTGATAAGTGCACTCAACTGGGCACTAGATTACATAGATTGTCTCAGCATCTCTACTCATACTTCGGAGGAAGTATATAGCGGATTTATAATTATAGGTAAGCATACAACTAAACTACTGATCACCTACGAGTAAGGGGCATCCATGCTGTCAAAGTCACCCATGGCATGATCCCGGCCTCAATGTAATGTCCCCATTTTTGAAGACCCTTAGCCTATCATTCCCCATGGGCTTTAGGGATGTTGTAAGGGAAAAATTATATTAAATAATTAGATAATATTGCCTGGAGAGTGATTTTAATTATTTGACATTATAAAGCAATATTTATTTAATTATTTAATATTTACGGAGCAAATAATATATTTAATTAAATTCCCCAAATACAAATTAAAAGGAGAATTAATTAAATAATATTTAGGTGGCTTTTAAATATTGAAATCACCCTTTGTAAAAGGGGACGCCACACATAGGGAAAATTTATTGTTTTTATTAATTTTTTTCCCTCTCTTAGGATTTCAAATTTTGTGGCTCCTTGCTTATAAAAGGAGTGCTAGGATCATTGTTAGACTCATGTTATGATGATATTTATTTGATACTCCATGCTTAGAGTTGGGATGTATGCCCATTAATTTTTTTTTTCTCTCTCTCTCCTGCGTGGGAAGTTAGTGAGCTGGTTTTGATCAATTGAAGTATTCTCTCTTGTTCCATTTGTTTAGTTTTCTTGTGTTGAAGTATGTTCTCGTGTTCATACTTGTTAATATTGGCGACTTGCTTTGGGATGTGGGTGATGATTTTTGATGTCTTTATGGTTGGAATTTAATGTTGTAATTATTCCAACTATGGCAACTTGATATGGGTTTTATTTTGGCATGTTTTAAGGGTAAATCATCTATATTCAAGATCTGATTTGTGTTGGCTTATTTTTGCTAAGTTTGGGCAACTGTTATGAGTGTATTGAAGGGTTATTGACTGCCGGAAATTATTTATGCAATTTACTCTAACCCTAACGACCGGTTTGAGAATTTTGGGGGCTGTTTTGGAGGGTTTTCAATTATCATAAAATTCATATCTTTATTTCTTTGGAAAGATCTTAATTTATAGAATTATCTGCATTTTATTTGAAGGGAAAACACAAAATATTGAAGGAGTTATGAATTTTAAAAGATTTCAGCTATTCGGTTGCTAACAATTGGATATTAATTTCAGATCTGCAGTTTGGGATCAATTTAATATTGAATGTGTTTGTAGCAATTAGGAGAAATAAGGAGAAGGCGATTCTATAATTTTTGGAGTAGTTTTGGTGCCTTAAATGTGCTGGGCGATGTACTTTTTAGGGAAAAATTAGGGTTTCGTGTTGGCTGTGTGAAATCTGATTTTTGCATATTGTTCTTCATATTTTTGTGGTCCAATATCCAAAATTTCAGTTCATTTGGACTTCTCTAGACAAAGATCTGAAATTTTGAAAATTGCAACAGTTAGGGTTTGAAAATTAATTATTTTCCAGCAATATGTGATCATATTTATATTATTTCCTATGGTATCAAAGCATGTTCTTCTGCCCCTGTGAGGTTTGACATTGCTTGTGGATCATGGATTTATCTAGTGCAGGTAACATGAAGGCAAGATTCGGAAACTTGGTAGAGCACTCAAGCACCTACCTCCATCGAAGGATGAGTTGCTCAAAATTCTAGAAGAAGCAACAAGTTACTTGGCAACAATAGAGCAAGATGATTATGGATCTATGCTTCTTGCAAGGAATTCCTTGGTGATGCAGTTGGCTAAGCATGAGTTGTTGGATCACAAAGATAGGGAAGTCAGAATTATGGTCATCTTCTGCATTAGTGAGGTCATGAGGATTGCAGCCCCTAAATTGCCTTGTACTCAACAAGACTTGATCCCTGATGGGCTTATTCAAAGCCAATCAACTTCACCAATAGACCAATTAATTATAATTCAATTAATCAATACAAATGATTAATCAATTGAATTAACCAATCCGTCAAAAATTTTAACTAGAAAACCCAAGTCTAGAAATTAATAGATTTGTTTGAGGGGGAAAAGTCGTAAAACACCTAGACATGCAAAGGGTTGAAGTTTTGGATCATAGACTTCCATGTATGACTCAATCTGAAATTGTTATCCGTGTTTAGAACATGAGGTCATTTCTCAATTTCAATAGCTTTTCTATCCTCCTATCTTTCCATCATCTTCCCAAAGCTAATATTTTAGCATCACCAATGAGCATAGCATGACTGGTCTTGTATTTGTGCTTTGCTAACACCAGCCTCTTGATATTACCATGTTGTAAGTCTTGGTCGTGTTATGTGAACTTAGTCCAAATAGATCTCTGCATTTTACTGATGTAGGGTAATGCCATAGGAGCATGGGATCTCATAAACTCCTTTTTATAAGATTGGTTTCTCGAGGGTCTTTTGCACTTTTGAGGAAATTTCTAATTCTATAGATATGTTTGAAAGAAGTTTTGGTACCATTTCTTCTTAGCATCCTCACTAGTTTTTTTGTAGTACCTGGAACATATGAAAAAGAATTTCTCATTTTTGGTGTTTGTTTTGGGATGACTGGCATCTTTAGACCTCTCTTAATTTTCAGTCTTGGTACCCATTCTTCCAAAACTCAATACGAATAACCATATTTTTACTTCAAATGCTTACATGTTTTTAAAACCATTTTGGTGCCAAAATAGTGCTTTGTTTTCTTGGTTAGGTAATATACAATATCATTTCTTATTTATAAGTTTGTGTTAACTTCATGGTAGATGCCATGAATCTCCCAAGCCCAGCTAGGAATCAACAATATTTTTTTTACAACTTGCTAACCCAAAAAAAACAAACAAAAATTACCACTTGCTAACCCAAAAAACATCTCATCGCTTTGTAAGCCAAAGTTATGTTCCATCAATATAATATTTTCAGATTCATGGTAACAATATCTGAGAAAATATTTGAAAAGTAATTGATTTCATAAAAATGAACTGAACTGGAATATAAAACTATCATAGCCATTTTTTTAATATACAAAAATAGCTTATATTTTATAAACTGAATGTGCAGACATCTAATAATAAAACTACACCACTCCACCTTCTACTATATCTGGCTAGTGCCTCATAGAAATGAATCAGAGTCCTAAAACATTCCTCGCAGTTGTGAAAATTATTAATATTATAAACACAGCCTCTTCCATCCTTTTTGTTTGTCCTCTCTTTGAAGGTAACAGTCATGGCTTGATAAGCCCAAGGAACTAAAAAGAGGTCTCCTGTTTCTGGTCATCCAACAAAGAATACAATACATGAGATTTACTAATGGTAGAATCCATCAGTAGTGGAACTCACAAGTCTTTATCAATGTAAGAAGCCTCAACCTCATCCCATCCCTGAGGCATGAAGGTGACCTCTGGAAGCACAAAGTGATGTGTTGTGGGTGTCAAAACGACAAGCTTTATAAATTTCTGTTGGCAGAGCTTCATGGGGTTTTCAAGCATAACAAACTTTACAGATCGAGAACTAGTCAAAAATGCCCGAATTATTGTGAAGCAACTACTATTTTTTCTGGCAAACTCCCACTCTTGATTTGTCATCTCAAACCAATCTTTTTTTTCAGACCTAGTTGCCTTTACTTCTATGAACTCTTTCTTGCCATTCTCTTTACTAACAATCATGTCATAAGGTGAACCAGTTTCGTACTTTTCATTTACCCAGTTTACAGATGTTGGACCATACTTTTCAAGTAAATATTTGTAAACAAAATGTTCTCCTAATCTACCAGTGAGCTGCCGTTGTTCATCATCTGGTACACCTGAACATAATTTATTCCTCTTACTAAAGATGGAAGATGTTATTGCATCCATTTCATCAGAAGCAGACATTTTTTGTGAATGGATACCAACATCAGTATTTTCTAGTCTTGCCAACGATGACCCTGGGAAACCATCATCTTTGCTGGCAATAGTACTTTCATTCCTGGATTTGATCTTTTTTATGTCTGAATCAGATTCATTTTTTAAGTCATGTGGAACCTCGCTATCAGTGGAATCTGTCAAAGAATCTACTATCTGATCACTATCAGATCCATGAATGGTTATGGGTACACGTTCTATACCAAAGTTATGATAAGAGCCTTCCGCATCTTGATTTACTTCTGAAATAGCACCATGTGGCTGAACCTCAACTCTAGATCTTGGTGCACCAAACCATGTTGTCGGAGGCCAACTAGCATCAACACATATTTTTTGTGATTTCTCAGTACTCAAGTTACTTTCAGGAATACTTGAACTCGACAGTATTGCATGTGTATCACTTTGATCTCTATGTTCACAAAACCATCTTGTTTCTTCTTGAGGAAGTTCAGGGATTTCCTGTTTATTTTTCATAAAAGATTCTGTCTGTTCCTCAGTAGACCCGGACTGTGCCATGATAGTAATCAGGTGAAGAAAATTTGCCAGCTGAAGATTCACACATCCCATGAAGAAAAGGCGTGATAACTCCAGGTACATGGCAGAATATTCAGCCTCTTGAGATACATACAAGGTGTTTCCCTACAATGACAAAATAAATCATTTCAAGGTGAAAATTCATAGTGACTTGCAAGATTGGTTAAAATCAAGAGTCAATTTAATTCTGACATTTTCGGTGAAATTATTGAGCCATAAAGATTTACATGTGTGAAATTTTAATGCAATATAGCATTTATCAATTCTGTAAAACTCAAACTGTCGCCTACAACTAACCTATATGGAGGTGTAGCACATACTACAAAAATGACATATTAGGAGCAATGAAAAACATTGTAAGCTTACTGCTTTTCAATACTTATTGAGGCAATCCCACCCAAAATATGATTGGATTATAGCTCAAGTAATCCAAATCCCAGGAGGTATTTCGGGGAAAACACTTTGAATGTGAATGTAGATGTATTTTATACATGTGAGGAAGTAATATAAAATTATTGTTCAGTCTTAAACAATGTTCAGATAAAGACAAAGGAGAGTTAATAGAACAGGAACAATAAAACCTATTAAACTGTATGTTTTGTACATGGCTTACTGTAATGTCCCCAAAAGGACACTTTGCAACCCCAAAGGGATTTTAGGCAAATCTCACCCCAAAATGCAGATTATAAGAGATATTCGAAATTTATTAATGCAGATCTGAAATTAACCCAGAAATGGCGACTAGGTCTAGGAATGAAAATGCTTATCATGAATATATCATAAACCCACTGAATCTTTAGCCCAAACAAAACTGATTAAATTTTACAAAGATGAAATCACAAAGAAAACACCAAATTTGAGCTCCAAATCATGCTGAAATTATTTTTATAAAAGTCTACAGATGGATTCCTTAGACACAAACTGTAAATGGCACTTCCTCAGTTCTAAAAAATATGAAAATGGATATTTTGATTTATAAAAATCAGCAGGATAATCCGCAACTGAAAACAGATCCAAAACAGCCCCTAAACATACATAGATCAGCTCCTTAGTTGGTCGTTCCACCTGGAAAAAGTGCATAAAAAATAATAGCAATTTTTCTTCTTCAAATCCCTGACAAAATCTGCAACTTTATAGTCTTCTACTGCAGGAAAAGTACTGAAAATATATGGCAATCCAATGATTCTCAATGGAAACTCCAGGGTGGAGAATCCTCTCAACTAGAGGATGGGTTTTCGTCCTTCTCTTGATCTCTTGGAGGGTTTTTTGTCCTCAAGAGTGGAGATGCAAGCAAAATGCCCAATAAAAAATATGAAATTAGAGAAATAACAAGTAATGCCTCTCCAAGCAAGTCGACTTGCTTAAATAGAAGAATAGGGCCCAAATGGCCACTCTCACAGCCAATCAAAATTTCCCTCCACTTGCTTTTCTCTCTTAGCCAAGTCACATTTTCCCTTCAATTAATAACTTTTGCTAAATGTCTTTTGCCCTTTTTTTCCTTTTTCTATTTTTATTTTATTATTAAGTTTATGATATTTTATTATAAGTGCTTTATAATATTTTATTTTATTTTTTGCGCTTTATAATAAACTATCATAACTTAAAATGCCCCTTAAGTTTATTCCTTAGCCATCAAGAAGACAAAATGGTCTAAGGGTCTTTGAAATGATCATCTTTGGAAGTGGGACATTTCAATCCTCCCTTCCCAAAATTGTTTTCCCTCAAGCAATTCCAAACTCTCTTGTCTAAGTGTCACGCACAATAGAAAAAACATGCTAAAATGGTCCAAAACCCTGGCCCCTATACCTGTCAAGTAAGCTAAAACTTGCCACCATCTATCACTCACAAGATGCTCATATAAATAAGGTTGCATCCAAGTTATCTGAAATATCCCCAATGGGATATAACTTATAACTTGACAAATTAACAAAAATTGCAGCAAATGATATTCTGATTTTTCTGGAATAAAACCCAAATAGGGAAGTGAATTGAAAAATAATGATAACTTGCACACCACTTGTCCAAAACACACGAAATTTTATAGAGAGATTGTTGATATGATAACAAACAATAGAACAATATTTTTGGATTTTTCTGAATAATAAATAATTGCCGGTAAATTTCAGAATGCCCTAAACTGCTAAAATATTTTAAAAAATTCATAACTACCTGAACACAATTGATAAAAATTTGATTTTCTGGAAATAACATCTACAACATATATAGAAATAATTCCAACCTCCAGATTTGAAAATGGGCACTTGGAAACCCTAGGAAAACCAGCTGCAATCTCCTAGGGCTGATGTCTCCCTATGAAAGGGGTTAGAAACCCTACAAAACTCCTTCCAAAGCTACGCCAAACTTGCCCCAAGTGTGGGAAAAAATCTGAAATGCAAATGGCTGAATATATCGGCAAATGATCTTCCTCAATCTCTGAAATCAGCCTCTGAAAACCCTGCCTGAAATCCCTATAGAATCATCCTGAAAATCTGCTCTAAATGGATTCCAAATTAGCAAACTATGGTGGTCTTTCACCACCGAAGAGTGCTTTGCTAGCTAGGAGTGGATCTCTCACCATCGAAGCTAGGGTTCCTGTGAAATATTACTCCACAAGCAAAGAGAAATGCAAACATTTGCTCCAATATTAAAGATGTGTGTATGAATGCCCCCTTCTTCTCCCAAGCACCACCTTTTATAACCTTCTTATGCAATAAAGGGCCCAAAAAAACCCTAATTGACCCCTTAAGGGAAACCTCACATGAACATAGAGTGACTTAAGTTACGTTTTCTCCCATAGGCGCCAAAAGTGACTTAAGTGACCCCAACGAAGAAATAGAATAATAAAGTACCACGAGTCCCCCCCTTAACGACAAAATATAACAATAATTCCCACCAAGTTTGTAACATCCCAAAATTTCTTGTAAGTTAAATTAACTACAGTTAAGTCTAAACAAGATTAGATGAGATCATCATTGGGTGTAAAATTCATTTGGTTCATCGTATCATGACCCACAGCTTCTGCTGCGGGGCATGACATTGCGGAACGAATAACCCCGCACCCACCTTGATGATCCTTCCTAAAACATGATTAGGCCTTAATCATAGGTAAAACGGTTCATAAATGATAGTGAATCTTTCGGTTATTTGTATTCCGGTTACTTTATTTTAATCGGTTTGGTCGTCTTTTGTTTTGTTCGACTTTTGCATGACCGCGATGATAATTGTCTCTGTTTTATTTGACAATGCTATATCAAGCCAACTTTATGAGAATATTCGAATTATTATTTATGGACTTGGTGATTTTCGTATTAGAATGTTTTATATAAACCTGGAAATTCAACTAATTTTATGGTAATATATTGTTGGAAATATGTGGACTTGTATTATGAAGGTTAATTTTAACTTAACCATTAAGCTGGGTAACAACTAAAGTTAAAAAAATGTATGAAATATTAATTAGTGTAGATATATATATATATATATATATATTTTAGAGGGATTTGGCATGTAAGCCAAAAGTTTTATTTAGTTATTGAAATTTATGGGTTTCATAAAGTGAAACGCCTTCACATGGCACAAGTGTGCGGCATGCACTAAAACACTTACCAGCATTGGGAATCCCGATAATTCTTCAATATGCCACCCAACTATAGTTCTTTCATTATATTTTTTGTTATTTTTTTCCTTTGTCTATTTTCATTCTCCCCTTCTGGAATACCTGCGTGAGTTTTGGAGGAAAGAAGGATTCAACTTGTTGGAGCGGGAAGAGTAGAAGGTTGCTGATTCTGGGTTTACTTCAGGCATGAATATCTTCTCCTTTCTCTGCTGCATTATTTGTAAAAAAATGAAGAAATACACATTCTGTTTTTAATGGAAATCAAGGAAATTGTGGACAACTTTTGATTTAATGGTTTGGAGATGAAGTATAAAAGGAAAATTGATGGATTCTGTATTCTTTTTAGTTTTCTTTGTGTGGTTTTAACCTAACCCAGAAAAATACGCAGATGGGGTTTTGGGTTTTGATCAGCAAAAATAAAGTAAAAGAAAGGTTAAAAATTCCTTCTCTGCATTATAATAAATTATACCCAAAAGGAAAAGAGTTGGGTTTTTCCTGTACAGGAAGAAGGAAAACGTTTTGTGAATTTGTGTGTTTAAAATCGATTTGTGCTTGTGGGTTTTCATTTTGTTAAACTGAAATTTGGTTGTGTGTTTTCTGTAAACAAATCGATTTGGGTATACAAATCGATTTGCATAAAGGAATCGATTTGGGTAACCCAATCAATATGGGTATGCAACCGGTTGGGGTTTTGTATTTTTCTTCTTGGTTGTTATATGCAGGTCTGATTTTTAATTTATTGAGATCTTTTGAATGATAATTTGTGGGTGTCAAAGCTCTTGCATGGGGCTGCATTTTCCAGAAATTTTATTATTATGGACCACTAAATCGGTTCATGTATAAATGAGGGTGTCTTGTTATGTGTGAATAATTAAAAAAAATGGCATTTAGCCTGTAACTTCCAGCCTGGCAATATGACTTGGATTCTTGTAAGACTGTGAAAAAGAAATTGCTTGTCTTGGTAAGGGCATGAAAGCCAGGACAGCTTGACCGAGATGCACCAAGGAGTAATTGGAGGCATGATTGGGTTTAAAATAATGATATCTTATGAAAGAAATTATTAGCTGTTCTTTTACTAAAAAGAGTATGTTTAAATGATGTAACCATGGTGCTGCTATATTGTTGGTTGGGATGTTTGTTTACCAGATAGAACATGTTAAAGTGATGTAAATATGGTGATATTTGTGCTAATTTGTAGAGCTGCTCATTGACTGAAAAAAAATACTCTTCTTAATCATATTGTTTTTACGAAGTTATGTAGAAATTTTAAATGTCAAATGCTTATTGATTGAAGCTGGAATACAGATGTATTGACCTTTGTGATTAGAGGGAAACATGATCGCTGAAATAGAAATTGGTTGTTCTATTTGTGTGCATCCATAGCTGTATCTTTATAGAAACCAGGTAGTAATACATTTTCAGCTGTATTACCATGTGCTTGTTGATAAAACAACATGTATATCCTTTCATATTTTATTAATTAATTGCATCAGAAAATGGAGTTAATATTCATGCCAGTTCATTTTGAACTGACATCATACCACTACTCCAGTCTTGCAGGACCATTAGCCGTTACATTCGGATGTGCGGAAACTCATGTCTTGTGAAGTTTTATCGTAGCATGGATCTAAATGAGATACTTGGATTTCAATTGGTGAAAGGATGATATCCTTGAATTTTTGGCTGAATTATTGGGATCTTGGACCCATTGTAAATATTCAAACCTCACTATGTGAGAATTATTATACCGGTTATATATTTCGCCTTAACGGCATATGTAATATATGATTTTAATAAAGAGATGATTACTTTGTGTGTAATAATATCTCAATATGAGTAAATGATGAATACTTGAGTTGTGAAATCTTACTTTTCACAAATTGTTGAATACATTTATTTGATAGTTATCAATGTATGAAGCCGATAATTGGGCAATTATTGTAACAATCAATTGTCTTTAATTTCTAAATTAAATAAGCTATTTAGTGGCGTAGCTAATCGAAGGAATAATTAAATATACATGTTTTAATATATATTTAATTCGGCCTTTCGGTAAACTTGGTATTACTATGATAGAATTGTAAATCCTATTGTATAGAGAATGGAAGAGTATCGTTGTAAAAAGGTAATTTAAGGTTAAAGAATCAAACACCGGGAAAATCAAGAAAAAAGAGACTAAATGGGATGGTAAATAGATGAAAAGATCCATTAGGCATATTAAGGGATAAGTACATGCGGAATGCTGATATAGTTACATTTCAGCATAACGAATGTACTTATCTCATAAAGATCCTAGTTGGCCTTTGGCATCTATCTCAATATAAACTCTTGCAAGATAGGTTTAATTGGAAATAAAATAAAAACAAACTATAAAGATCTAGATAACTGTGAAAGGGATAGTTGTGAGGTGGCGGAAGACTTAAAACTCATAAGACTAGTGTGTTGTCTTGAGTTTAGCGTAACCTGCACGGCGGATAAATTTGGCCAAAGTAATGCATTGATGGTTGTGCATTGTCTGATCACCTAGTCCTCCAATTAAATAAAAAAAATTGTCTGTAACCTGATCATGGGAAGTTGAAATACTGAACATGAGGTAGACAATGGTCGGATACCAGAATACGAAGTCGGGAAACTAGCTTCGTGGTAGACCCAAGGACTTTCACATAGTTCCCATGACCTTTAAAAGGTTGAGCCGAAATGCTAGTAAGCATTGTCACTCGAAGTAGTGACGAAGGGAGATCGTGGAGATCTGGATACACCCTTCTCAGCCGCACATGGCTTACATGGATGTTATCGGATAGATCAAAAGAGCAAAATTGATTAATGAATTTGATTAAATAAATCTGTACGATTGCAGCTGTGTAATTTGTTATTATGTTTATGTGTTAAAAAAAATCCTCATTTTTCAGCTCTTGTAATTTTGATGAAACATAAAAAAACATTGTGTATATTGCTGTGTTCAGGAAGCTCTAGCTCATATGTGATTGCCCCAACTCTTCGTGCTATCTTGTAGGGTCCATAGAACCGCGGTTTTAGCTTCTCTACCCCACTCTACTTAAGTGAGGATTTCCTGAAGGGCTGCAAACATAGGAAGACTAAATCCTCCACCTCAAAAGACCTCTCTACCCTATGCCTATCTGCATAAATCTTCTGTTGATTATGTGCTTTTTGGAGGTTCTCCTTGAGGGCCTTCAGAATATCTCGGTTCTCCTGTAACCAATCGCCATGAAGCCTAAAAATACCTGTATAGAATATCTGAGCCACCTGTGGTGCCTTATGCCTCTTAGGCATAAAGAAATGGACATACTTGGTTAGCATGTCAACCACCACATATATACAATCATGCTCGTGTACTAAGGGAAGCCCTGTGATAAAATCCATGGATATGCTCTCCCACTTCTACTCTGAAATAGGAAGAGGCTGTAGTAGTCCTGCTGGAAAAGAATGCTCGGCTTTGCTTTTTTGGCAAACCACACACTCTAATATGGTTAAGGACGTCATCCTTCAACCCCTTCCATGCAAATCTCTCCCTGATGTACCTGTAGGCCTTGAAATACTCAAGATGTCCCGCTAGGGGTGTATCATGCATTGCTCGAAGGAAAATCCTATCGTCATAGTATATGAGGTCATCCAAGATACTGTATCTATCATCCTATATGATGCCATCCATGATTTCACATGCAAACTGATTTTTGGAATACTCAACAAGTATGCGAGCCTTCCAATCTGCTAAAATCTCAAACATAGAACTAAGCATAAAAGTAAGGGGATGCCTCCTAGATAATGCATTAGCAACAACATTATTCTTACCTTTGGTGTACTCTATGTTGAAGTCATATGTTTGCACCTTGTTCACCCATCTTTGATGGCGTTCATTGAGATCCTTCTCTCTTAGGAAGAACCTCAAACTGTTTTGAAATGTACGAACTACAAATTTTCTGCCCACAAGGTACTGTCTAAATTTGTCCAAAGCATACATAATGGCCAACATCACTTAGTCGTAAATCGAGTATCCCCTCTCCAGAAGGCTCACTTTCCAAATCTCGTAGGCAATGGTATGCCTATCCTACATAAGGGTTGATCCAATACCCTCACATGATGCGTCACATTAAAGTATGAATGGACGAGAGAAATCTGGCAATACAAGAACTGGGCATGAACTCATCACCCCTTTAAGGTGATCAAAAACCTGCTGTGCTGATTCTGACTAAGCAAAAACCCCCTTCTTGGTCAAATATGTCAATGGTGTAGTCAAGCGAGAGAAGTTCTTCACAAACCTAATGTAGTATGTGCATAGTCTCAAGAACCCTCTCAACTGTGTCAATGTCCTATGCGATGGCCAATCCAATATCGTCTGAATCTTTTCCTCGTGTTGGCTAGATTTTCTACACAACCGAAAACCTAGGCAATCATGAGATAAATCAAGATAAGATAAGATAAGATAAATATATTAATGTCCAACTAATGACCACAAAAGTAGGTCAATAGGACTGCAGCCCAAAACAGTATACAAAGTGCGAGCGGGGACAATTCAAAACGAGTTCCCAACAAAGAAGAAAGGGAAGAGACAAAACAGAAAGGAAACCCGAAGTCAAAACCCCCACAGGCGGGGGCAATGGAGCAAGCGGGGGAGAAAGACAGGAGAAGCAAAGAAGGGAATGAAGGAGGGGGCAAACGAGGACCAGTGGTCTACTCAAGAATGGTAGCCACATCCCTCCTAACATTTGAGGCCGACGAAAAAAGTCTCTTGATGGACTGGCGACCCGAAGAGGGGGGCGAAAACCTCCTCCCCTGTTGAGATCTGAGACTGAAACGATGGCCAGGGGGACGAATGGAGCTGGGTTGCCCTCTAGTACAAGTGTGCTTCCGATTCTGCTGGTGGTGACCGGGGGAAATGTGAAAGTCCAACCGGGGACGAACTGATCTATGCACTATATCTGGGTCAGAAAGGCTCTGTCGTTTAGTTCCTCCACCTGCTGGTAAAACCAAAAAGAAGGTTTTCATTCGTCTCGTAGGGAGGTCTCTCAAAGGGGGATGAAGACTCTGGTCCCAGAGCAACAGAGACTCACGGATGTAGAGGGCAAGACACCGCTGGTCAATATATCTGAAGAAAACCGGGAGAGTCTGAACCCCTCTGAAGAGGCAATGAAATCGTCCTCTGATCTCATAGTATATGGGGCAACGGAAGATGAAATGAGTCTCGGTCTCCACCTCCATAAGGCTACAGAGCCTACAAAGTCTGTCATCCCGATCAATGTGGTGATCAGTCTCACACCGAAGTCTATGGGAGTCGACTCGAAACTGGCCCAGAGGTATGCGGAGGGCATGCTCCCAGTAACGGAAGGTGTACTGGGGGTGGATGATGAGTCCATCTCTGATCTCAAGAAAGTGCTCTAAATAAAAGGACATCTTAGGGCGCAAACCCTCAGGTGGGTTCATCCAAGTATTCTGAATGAAGCTCATGTAAATATCATCCCGGATGGACCTGTTCAACACTTGCTTGGTGGGCAAGAGATGAATGGGAGCATTCAGGGAATACTAGAAAGGGGGGAGACGATCAATCTGGATACCAACTGAACCCAACAAGGCCGAAGTCTCAGAAAACCAACAACGACCCATTTCCTGGGCAATACCCACGGAGGAACAATAAGCGAGATATGGATACCTGTCCTGCTCATCGGAGAGATCACCAAACCTCCTGATACGGTGAAGAAAGGTTGATATGCCAAATATAGTCTCTAGACGGAAAGGCCGAGCTCTCCGAACTCTACCAAAATAATATGCTGGGGGACCGTCTGCTTGCATCTGATGAAGCGGCGAAGGAGGAGAGTCTGAATCCTCTCAACAGAAGCCCAAACGGTGTCTAAAAGGGACGGCCCCCAGACAACAGACCCATAGAGAATAGTGGGGCGGATGAGGGAGTTCATAAGAAACATCTTGGAGGAGATGTCCTGAAAGTGGTGCCGAAAGCACTGTCTCTCGAGAATGGCAAGAGACCCATAGCCTTTATTCATCCTCGGCTGAAGAGCATGCCTCATACTAAATCTAGGCCCTAAGAACTGGACTCCCAGATAGGTGTATGTATTAGTGATTTCAACCTCCTGCCCCTTGTAGAAGAAATGGAGGTGTGATGTCTTCAACCCGTTGAAGACCATGACCTTGGTCTTACCTAGATTGACTGTCAAATGTCGAAGATCACAAAATAAAGCAAGTGCATCAAGCTGTCTCTGAAGCCCCTCAGGAGAAGAGGCGAGTAAAACAATATCATCGGAAAATAGGAGAATAGAAATCAAGACGTGGTGAAGAAGGCAACCATCCCCTTCCTGAATGTGATCCCGAAGAAAAGATTCTAGCTCATCAATGTAAATGCCAAAGAGGGTAGGAGACAGGGGGAACTCCTGTTTAACCCCAATGGTGCTCCTGATGAAATCAGACAATCTGTGAGTAGTATGAAGACAACCAAGGACGGACTCATAGAGGCGCATGATGGCGATAATAAGAATCTCAGAAATACCAATGTCTCGGAGCCACTGGAAGAGGGCCATGCGAGGTACGGAGTCAAAAGCTTTTCGAAAGTCTACAAAACAACAATAAACTTTCGAAGAGCGGTGACGAGCCTCCTCAATAATAGCCCGAAGGGTGAAGATGTGGTCGATGGTGTGGTAATTAGGGCGAAAACCAGCTTGAACCTCTGGCTTCTGAGCTGCTTCTGCTCCAAAATCTCGGACAACCTGTGGAGAACTGTAGCATAGAGTTTGGAGAAAGAATGGCCCACCATGATAGTCTTGTAGTTGTTTGGATCAGAAATGGACCCAACTTTGTGAATCGGGTGAATGATATGATGAGACCAAGTAGGAGGAAAACCCATGCGAACCACCTGATTGAAAAGATCTGTCAAATAGTTACCAAAGACCTCAAAACCCTGCTTGAAGAACTCGGCCTGGAAACCTTCCACATCAGCTGCCTTACTAGTGTTCAAAATCCTTATTGCCTCTTTGATATTACAGTGAGTGAAGGGATTACCAAGTGGCGGAATGTCAATCTAGGTAGATTGCTTGCCCCGGAACATCGTAAAGGGTAGAGGTGTGGGAAAAGATGGAGATAGGATCAATCGCCGTGGAGGAGGGGGAGTGGCGGGGAAAGACAGTACGCCAGAAGGACCGAGGGTTAGTCCTAAGGGAGGTGGAAAGCATATATCTGTGGTGGGAAATGAAGGATTGCTTCTTACGATGGAGAAGGCACCAGTAGGTAACCTTAAGAGTGGGGAAGGAGGGGAGGGCATGGGTAAAAGCCTGGCGAAGGCGACAGTGAAGGGATTTGCACTCTACATCAAACCATTGGTTCATGGGGCAAGATTTCGTAGTACTAGTGGCCGAGGGATGGGCGGTGGAGCTGGGAAAGGATCTCAGGGCAGCCACCCACATTGCAGAGGAAAGGCATGTGTACTTGGCCTCTGCACTAGGCATGTTTCAGAAGTGGGGCGCAGAGGGGAGAAGCTTGCGGATGTGGGATGAGTAAGACCCGTAATCCCCTTTATCAAACTGAAAGGAGATGCGAGGGGGTTAGTGGGGAGTGAGAGAAGGGGTGGTGGTGGTAGGACTGGCGACCGGAGAGAAAGATAGGACTGCATGGTCAGCAAGGGGAATGGGGAAAACAGAGGAGCAGAAGAGGGGTGAGATATCCAGGTTGGCAAGGACATAGTCCACCACACTAGTGCCCCCGCCATGGGGGCGACATGTGAAGAAACGTGAATCTGGGAAGCGCTCAATCCCATTAAAGATCACCATCCCTGTGACTCCCCGAGCTGGAGAAGGAATTGTCCATAAGTTGTGAAAGGGCCATCTGTATCCTCAGAAATCCTATGCAGACCAACTGACACGGGGTCAATCCTCTGTGTGCAGAACGTATCCTCTGATCTGTCATGGAGAGGGACCTGTAAGTGTCTGGTACGGGCATTAAAATCACCTAAAATGATAACCTCCCCTGCGACAGAGTACTGGCTAATACTGTCGTATAAGTCAAAGAAAGGATCACCATTTGGGCCATTGTGGATGGCATAAGGGGAAGCAGTCGGAGGAAAGTAACAAACTGCTATATAGAAATCCCTAGAGAATCGAGCGGCCCCACTAATACGAATCCACATGTACCTGGACAGACCCATCAGAACCGACCATCGAGATCCTGTTCTGGAGGGAGTCCCTATAAAGACAGGCAACCCCACCAGAGCCTCTAACACCACCCAAACTCCGAGTCTCCTGTCTGTAAGCTGATAACCAAAGAAAGCCAGTAATACCTGGGAGAGGACGAACTAGGCTCTCGTGTGTCTCTGTGATGAAGAGAATGTCGGAAACCCCGAGAGCATCTAACATAAGGCCAGGGGAAGACCAAAGGGAACCATTCCCATTCCAGCAACTGATAGATAAGCCTCTGGCTTGACTCCTCTCCCACTTGGCCCGTCATTGGGTAGTCCCTTGCCGGGGCACCCAACCAGGAGGAGGAGAGTCTCTAATAATAGCCCGAAGATTCCCGATAACCGCCCATTTACCTGCTTTCCTTTCTTGCTGCCATAACTTGCTCCCTAGAGCGTTTGAGCTCCCCAACTTGTGTCTTGGTGAGGTCTTCATCAAGGAAGACCTTGTCTTGGCGTGAAAACAGAACCCTCTTAGCCCTGAGAGCTCGCAGCCTGTCAAAAGTTGTCCTGAAACAGATGAAAAGCGTGGAATCATAGCCAACCCAAGCTCTTTCTAATGTAATGTCAAAAATCCCCAAAGTATCAGTGATAAAGGACTTACCAACCGTCAGTGGGTCCTGTGTCGGCGTGGTGGGTGGGAGACCCCTCACCTTGAGGTTGACAGATCCTCAATTAACTTGGCCTGCATAATGGCCTCAACTGCATCCAAAGGAGGAACGTTGCCTTTCCCACTAACAACCTTGGTCCATGATTCCGTTTCCAGTTTTAAGGAAGCTTGGTTATTTCTGATTTCCTCATGTTGAGATCGGAGGTCAACAATTTCTGTGTGTAGGGCAGCATTAGGGGAGCTAAAATTATTCGTGTTGGCTAATTTTTCTCTCAAGATGGCATTCTCAGACTCAACATCTGCGACCATGCCAATAAGTGTACAAACCTCAGTTTGGAGTTGTTGATTGACATTTTCAACTTTCTGGATTCGGTTGAGAAGTTCCAATAAAATGTCTGTTGTACTGCTAGAGGTGTTACCCAGGGGATTCCCAATCATGCCGCTGCCAGTAGGTGTTTTCGGGGTCATGATTGAACTAGGGTAAACCACTTGAAGAGGGGAGAGGCTGAGAGGCAAACCCGAGAGCATACCAAAAAGTTGGGCCCCGATAGTGAGTCAATACTCTGCATGCACGAGCACAAATATGCACTCACGAGTATGCAGAGACATATTAGTGGTCCACCAGAATGTATGTGAGACAAGTCATGAAACCAAAGGGGCCACGGAACTAGAGAGATTCAACGTCTACAGTTTCTTTTCTTATAAAAAGCAGTCTATGGAGAGAGCCACGAAATACACTTGCAGGAGAGCCACCACAAGCCTGGATAGAGCCACGATGTACAGGAATCTTTGCAGGAAACCCAAAAAATAATTGCAGCGAGCGACGAACCCGACACCAGAAAGTAGCCACAAAAACCCTCGAAACACAATGGCAGACCACGAATTCAAACAAAGAACCCAGAAGCACCACTAATCACGTGACAGAGAGTTTTCTCATAAACAACCACGAAGCACCCACAAAGAGAGCCACGAAATCGTGTTTGAGAACCCCCAATAGTCGTGCCTGATAGAGAAGTCACAAAAGTGCAGCCCAGATACACGGAAAACGTTGTAGAAGATTGTCATAGGGTGAGGGCCATAGAAGAAGAATGATGTACAGGATTGAAAGCCCAGGTCGTTGGCTAGATTTTTTGCACAAACCAAAAGAAAAACTAGGCAGTACATGAGATAAATCTCCCTCATTTCGGTGAGGCTCCTGTGTAAGATTTGACCTCACGAACTCGATTTTCCACGTAACTTGTTTGTGTTTTTACTTTAAGCGTGGCTCATGAATAACTAGGCAGTTTTGCCAGCAAGTAGACCACTGAGCCACATAACTTGCAAAACCAGGGAAATAATTGAATCACGAAAAACATGATCAAAAGAGTATGTAGCTAAGTCCTAACCAATAGCTAAGTCTGCAGAGTTGGTCTCATGCACATAGATAAAACAAACAGATCTCACAATTCAAATCTAGATCTGAGATAACACAAAGTTTATGCAAAGATCTACACAAAAGTAAGAAACAAATGCACCGTTGACACAAAGTTCTCCGGAAATCTGCCTCTTTTCAATTCCTTAGCTTTCAGAAAGATATCAAGGGTTTCAGCTCAAAGTCTGGAACACAAGAATGTTGATTACAAATTTTGATCCTTTAACCTGTAGGTTCTTCCTCTATTTATAGTGTATAGAGGGCAATTACAAATAGGAAGCTTTTAATGAATTGCCACATGTGGAAGCTATGAAAAAGGGAACAGCTGGCAATCTTCCTCCTGGAATTCCTCTTTGCATGACATGCATGATTTATAACTGAAAATAGAACCTTCTATTTTGCATGTCTGCCACCTATTTCCAAGTAACTAACTTCTTTAAGTAACGGATTTTAAACCAATCACTTAAGTTTTATAATTTAATTGATTGCTCAATTACTTTGTCGGAGAAAATAAGAGAAAGAAGAAGAAAGAGGAAAAGAAATTAGAAGAAAGCTGCAACACTCCCAGTCTTGTTCTTTTTCCATATTCTGCATGTGGTTGACTCTTTTGCCTTTGATTCTCACCAAACTGGATCTGGAAGCAGCTGACTGTGATTTGCTTGTGGGTGCTACCTCTGACCTGTCTTTCCCTTTTATCCTTGAAGCTTTTGCAATTCTTCTCCAGTATATGCACCAGTGCAATGTTTGCCGTAAATAATTCAGACAAAACTCATCATCTTTTATTTTTAATTGCATATGAGCAATTTTAAATTCTGGAAAGCACTCCGGGTGAAGGCAAATACAAGTAAATTCAATGAAGGCTTCAACTGGAAGATTGGGAGCACATGCACAAGCTCCTGAAAGGAATTTTCCATGCAATGACTTCCACATGGGCTGCGTTAGAAACAAGAGGATGAATTTTTGCCGGAAGCCTTTGCAATTATGAGATCTGGATCTATTTCTTCCTCTGATTCTGAAGATATATTCAATGTATCAGATATTGACTTTTGACTTTCTTTCACCAATATGGGCATAAATGAAGTATTCCTGCAAATAATTTTTCAGACAAATATGGTAGTCCATGGCATGAATATCAATTTCTCATCACCAAAATCTGATTATAAAGCCTGCTGCCCTCTATTTTTAGACTTTGCTTGCATGCCAAGCAAGCTAAAAATATTATTTTATTCACTTGTGCACTCACATCAACATGCAAATGCTCTCAGAATAATAAAAAGAAAGCTTTCCAACCCTAGGCGCCAAAACTGGATGCTTCCCGACAATGGAAAATATTTTTAATGCAAAATCCTCCTTCCCTTGGCGCCAAAACCTTCCGGGCTGCAAGCTCCATTTAATTAATTGTTTCTCCCTTGTGGCATCTCGTGCTTATATAGTCATCTGCATGCTATTTTTAATAATTTTCTTTCCCTATTTTTGGCAATTAATTAATTAAAAGACATGTTTCTTCTTCCAATTTGGGCGCCCAAGTCTACATGCTTCTAATTTTTTTATGAATTTATTTTATTTATTTTTAGCATGCATCCTTGACTTCTCTTTAGCTCATCCACTTGCATTGACTTTCTTTCTATTTATGGCAGCCAAACTTGGCTAGAAATCCCATTAATAAATATCATTAAATACATGTATTAATGCCAAGGTGGGTCCCACTTTTTGGCAAGGGAATTGCTAAAAATAGGAAGTCAAAGCAATGGGAATTTCCACCCTGCAAGGAAGCTAAAAATTCCCACTTTCACTTAAGTGATTTGACTTTCATAATGGAATTTTTACCCTGCAAGGCAAGCAAGAAATTCCCGCTTTTCACTTAAGTGACTTGACTTTTCATAATGAAATTTTTTTACCCTGCAGGCAAGAAAAGGCAGGCAAGAAATTTTCACCCTGCTTGCCTAAGAAACCATGCTCTAAAATTCCCATTGGGAGCTTAAGTGATTTGACTTGATGGGAAAAAGTAACCTGTAAGGCAGGCAAGAAATTCCCGCTGCCTGCCACTGCAAAATTCCCACCGGCAGCTTAAAGTCTTCCTTCCAAAAAGTGCGACTTGCATGAAGAAAGCTCTTTTCCAAAAGTGCGACTTGCACCGTGACTTCTGCCTTTAAAATTGCGTGAAAATTCGTCACTTAAGGCAGCGTGGAAATTGGACGCAGAAGGCAACCTTGAAAATTGCGACTGGCATGAAGACTGCATTTCTTTCCTTTTTTGGATTTTTGGTGAAGAAAACACAATGATAGAATAAAATTTGCCATTTTTGGAAAGGGTCTGGGAAGATGTAGCAGCAAAAACTTGCATGTGCCATAACTTTCATTCTGTGGCTCCGTTTTAGGTGTCGTTTTCTCTAAAAGTGCATATTTTCTCGAGCTCTACGCATTGATGGCAATATTTTTCTTATTTTCATAAAATCCATTTTTGCACCTTTTTGGACCAAGCAACTTCTTGCAATCTTCTGAAAGAATCTTGAGCTCTGATCGCCTTTAGACAAATTAGTAATTAAAAATACTGGATAGCTTTTCAAAACCCTAGGCCTGGGGAAAAATCTGGCAAGAAGAATGAATAGGCTACGGGAATTGCCGGAGAAAACAAACCAAAACACACAAAAAAGAAATAAAACAAAACAAAAACAGTTGCGTGCAATTGCTCGAAAAATTTCTCCATTTAGCTGATCTTGCAAAAATTCTTCCCCCTGGGTGAATGTTCTATGGTAATAATGATGGGGTGAAGTGCTTTATATAACCTAAATCCTCCAATTTTAGCTCAATCTATTTTTAAAAGAACTTTATTTATTTAATAAATAAATAAATAAAATTCTCTCAGACAAAACCTGGCGAAGGGATTGAGTGAGTTTAGCATGTGGGTATTTGGCGAATTTGGCTTTTATGACTCTCTGGGGATACCTTAGAGCAATGCAAACAACTGCAGGCAAAACAAACACAAAACAACCCGTTACTTTGAAAAGAACGATTTTTTTTATAAAAGGGGTAGTCCCAGATTTCAGGGTGAAATCTGGGGACAGCACTTTGTCAACCTGAATGTGACAACTTTTTCAAAAATCACGAATTTCAAATACAATAACTCTGTCATACCAAACTCATAGCTTCAAAGATCTTGCTTGCGTATTAGTTTTAAAGCTTAATTCACGTCCCATCTTATTTGCCATCCAAAGATGGTCTAATATGATCCTCCCAATTCTGCTGTAGACCAATATGTTGTTGAAGAAGATAATGCACAAACTTTTGCAAATGGTTTTTGGATTCACATGCTTCATACAACTACTGAAATTGGCTGGTGCAAAATTAGACAAACATGATTTTTAGAAATTTGCTAAATGGCATCATTGAAAGCCGTCTAAATGCACAAGCCTTCAATTACTTGATCTGGTGATTCCAGATCGTAAATCTATTAGAAAAATTTGCCCCTTGTAGCTCGATCTAATGTGTCAGAAAGTGTGGCATTCGATCAATTTTTAACTCAAAATCTTATTTCAATGCATACATAATCTATGCACATTTGCATCAAGTTTTGTCCTTCACCAATACCACTGAAGAAGTAAAGGGACTGGAACTAGGTTAAATATGCTCCAATCTTTATCAGCAATGGTTGATATAATCCTTGATCTTGTTCCTAAACATGTTTTAGCTATGATGTAAGTTTTCTAATAATGCACCGGCAATTGCATCACTGAAAGTTGGTCCAAACTTCCAAGAGATTGTAGCCACTACCTTTGAGTACAAGGTTGGTCTCTTCGATTAACCAGAAACAAGCAAGTCCAGTAAATAGTTAAGCCAATTAAATCTAATGCTTAACTGTGATGAAAAGTTCAAGTGCACCTCATACATTTCTCCATTTCCTCTCAACCACGTCTTCAAGCCCTCAAAATCCTCTATGGACAATTTGCTTTGAACCTTGTCTTTCTTTTGTAACAATGTATCAATAAAGCAATTAAAAGCCCCACTTTAATGAGCACTACTGTTGATTTTGTAAAACTCCTCTGACCCTGAATGTTTGTACATAGATCCCTCGGGGTATTATGTAATGTCCCCAAAGACTTGGAACATTGATGAAAGTTTTGAAGATGTTTTGAAGACCATTCTTGGGACTTTGATGAAATTGAAAGATTTGAAGACCCTCAATTGCCAATTTTTCAAGAAGCCCTTGAGTGGATAGGAAATATTGTCTTAAGAGCCCAATATTAATTTTGTAACCCCTTTTTATAGAAAGTGATCTCTAGTTAGGGTAACCATGTCAGTTAAGGTGGTGTCCCCAGATTTCATCCTGAAATTTGTGACTACCCTATCCGAAAAAATTTCGTACTTTTAAAATAATGGGTCATTTTGTGTTTTTATTGCCTGAAAGTTCTTGTATTGCGTCAAGATATTCCCAAAGAGCCATATTAGCCATTTTCGCCAAATACCCAGATGCCCAAAATTGTTATATTCTGTCGTCGGGATTTGTCTGCAGGAAATTTGTATTTAATTATTTTGAGCCCCGTTTGAGGCAATTTGCGCTCCGATTTAACCCTGTTGTGATCGAACATATCATTATTCCTATATACCAGAAGGGTTTTAACTAGGAATAAGTTTTGGGCTTTATTTGTGACTTTTGGCAATTTTTTGTGTTTTTGTGTTTTCCCGTTTCGTTTTCTGTGAAATTTCTCTAGATCAATTCCTTTGCCGGGTTAGCCCGATTCTTGGCCTGGAGTATTCGGAGATCACATACGCACATTGTGCCAGAAGGAAGTCGCCATCGGAGGTCTGGTTCACTGGGAAAAGGCGAAGTCGTGCACTAAAAAGCCCCTGCGGGGTTGGGCGCATTTTTGGAAAACAAAGGATTTAAGTGGATCATGGGAAAAATAGAAGCAGCAGGCAGGTGGGAATTTTATTGCTTGCCTTGCAGGGTACTTTTTCCCATGATGGAAAAGTCACTTAAGTTGCAGTGGGAAAATTAGAGGCAGCAGGCAGGCGGGAATTTATTGCCTGCCTTGCAGGGTAAAATTTCCATGGTGAAATAAAAGAAAAGTGACTTAAGTGAAATCATGGGATTTTATTGCCTGCCATGCAGGGTAAATAATCCCATTGTCAAAGTCAAATCACTTAAGTGGATCATGGGATTTCCGGGGCTGCCTTGCAGGGTAAAAATTCCCATTGCCATGTGTTTTTAAAAATAGAATTCTATTATGCTAAAAAGTGCGCCCCCTTTGGAGAGAGAAAGGCAGCCTTAAATGTGATTAAATTAATTAATTTCTCTTCACCCAATTTTGGCGCCCAGGCTTGGAGAAAAGTCAACAAAGCAAAGGGGAATAAATCAATTGGAAATAGATTGTCTAAAATTAAATTAAATTTAATTTATTTAAAGGCAGCCCCCTCTTGTGAAAAAGTGCGCCCCTTTTAGGAAGGATTTAATACTTTTTAAAGTATTAAATGATTAAATAAATTCTATTTTCAGTGGCTAAGGTCAAAGCACACTGTGAAGCTTAAGTTGAAGTGAAGAGTGGATGTTTAAATTGGATTAATTTAATTTATTGGATGGCTGTCCTTAAACATGCTATTTTAACACATCAGTTAAAGAGAAAAACATGATTTTTAATTAATTAATTGCCAGGAATAGGAAGGGCAATTATTAATTATAGAATTATGAGGGTTATATAAGCATGGGCTGCCATAAGGATGAATTAATTAATTCACAGGTGAAGAAGTGCAGCCCAGAGGAAAAGTGCGCCCCATTTGGAGAAGGATTTTGCTCAGAGGAAGGTGGATTTGATGCTAAAAGCTTCTAGTTTTGGCGCATGCTTTGAAGAAGGTTGATTTGTGTCTGCATAATTGTTTGTAGAAGTGATACAGGTGCTCAGGTGATGTTGGTAAAATTCATGCTTGCTTTGCATGCAAATAAAACATCAAATTTTGGGGCAGCAGGCTTGAATTATGCAGATTTTTGTGATTAAAATTCACTGTGCATGCTCCAGTTGCCATCTTTGTCTGAATTAATTGCAGGAGTTAGATACAGGTGCTTTTATAAAGAAAAGGAACTTATATCAATGTCCAATACATTGAATATTTCCTCCGAATCTGAAGGATTATCCAGATCTGCACCAGTTTTGAAGAATTCCGGTCAAATAAGAAGAAAAAGAATTGTTCAGACAAAGATAGACAAAGCTATGGCGAAGAAAGATGAAAAATAAAGCACAACGGAGTCATGCATCACTTCTAAATTTGCAGATATTGGAGACACAGATCTAGGCTCGGAACCTCTTGCTGAATTGATAGACAGATCCAGAGCAGGAAAGACTTCACTCATGCGTGCAGGAAAAACTTCACTCATGCGTGCAGATTAAAAGCAGTGGAATTATTCGAGCTGCAGCTTTTCCATCCACAACCCAGTTGCCAGAGTTTGTTATGCAGGTGCAGATCCATATCCAGATGCAGATGCAAATGCAGATGCAGATCCATATGCAAATCCAGATCTAGATCTCATAGTTGCAAAAGCTTTCGGCACAAAGGCTTCATCCTCTTGTTTCGAATGCAGCCCGTGAAGAAGTCAGTGCGTGGAAAATTCCTTCCAAGATCTTGTGCAAATGCTCCCATCTTCCAGTTGAAGCCTTCATTGAATTTTCATTCATCCGGAGTGCTTTCCAGAATTTTTAATTGCTCATATGCAATTAAAAATAAGGATGATGAGTTATCTACGGCAAACATTGCATTGATGCATGTACTGGAGAAGAACTGCAAAAGCTTCAAGGATAAAAGAGAAGACAAGGCGAAGGCAAAATCCAGCTGTTTCCAATTCCAGCTTGTTGTTTCCAGATCCAGCTGCTGTTTCCAGATCCAGCTTGTTTCCAGATCCAGTCATTTCCAAGCATGTATTCCAGCCGTTTGAATTCCAACTTGCTTCCAGATCCAGCTACTCCCAGATCCAGTTTGGTGAGAATCAAAGGCAAAAGAATCAGCTGCATGCAGACATGAAAAAGGACAAGACTGCAACTTTCCTCTTCCTTCTTCTTTCCTCCGACAAAGTAATTGAGCGATCAATTAAATTATACAACTTAAGTGATTGGTTTAAAAGCCATTACTTGAAGAAGTCAACTACTTGGAGATAGGTGGCAGACGTGCAAAATAGAAGGTTCTATTTTCAGTTGCAAGTCATACATGTCATGCAAAGAGGAATTCCAGGAGGGAGATTGCCAGTTGTTTCTTTTCCGACTTCCACATGTGTCAGTTCAACTAAAAGCTTCCAACTTGTAATTGCCCCTCTACATTCTATAAGTAGAGGAAGAACCTTCGGGTTAATGATCAGAATTTGTAAGCAGCAACCTTGTGTTCCAGACTTTGTGCTGAAACCCTTGAGAGCCACTTGAAGCAAAGGAATATACAGGAGCAGATTTCTGGAGAACTTTGTGTCACGGTGTATTGTGTTTCTTGCTTTTTATCTTAGATCTTTTAGTAAACTTTGTGTTATTTTAGATCTAGATCTAGAGCTACCTTTGCTTAGAATTCTGTGTTTATATCTATTGGTTTCTTCTATGTGCATGCAATCAACTCTGCTATCTATTGATTGGGATGCACATCTTCCCCATTTCTTCTCTGTGTTTATATAATTCCCTTTCCCTTCTTCTATAAATATTTCCTTTCTTAAACAGCTGCTTACTTGCTGCAGAACTGTTCAGTTATGGTTCATGAACTGAGTAGTTAAAGTAAAACCCCATTTAGATATTAGCATACTTTAATTGACAAATCTGACACGGGAGCCTCACCGGTAAATGAGGGAGATTTATCTCATGACTGCCTAGGTTTTGTGCTATGCATAAAATCTAGCCAACAATAGGCTAGTTATTTTTATTATTTAATTAAAAATAATAAAGTGCACATAGTCTTAGTTTATTAGAGACTTAAGAAGAATTTATGTTTTCCCTACAAAAGGGAAAGGTTGGTCTTTATTGAATATTTCACCCCTTAACTCTATAAAAGGAGGTCGCATTTCCTCTAGTGGGGTTATGTTGATTGATCATTTGATTTCACTCCATGCTTGGAATATTGGGATGTATGCCCTAGTTCTTGCATTGTGCTCTCTCTCATTTGGATCTATTATTGAAGAATATTGAAGACTCCATTGTTATCTTCATTCTGCCCTCTTGTGTTGGATGTGTTTATGCATGGTATATTCATTCTAGCATTGGCGAGTATTGGCGTATTTATTTGGAGGATAAATCTGCATTTTTTTGAAGGATTTGTGGTACTTTGTGACTGTTATTATTGCTGCAATTTATGAAGGCAAATCAACTTGGTTTGGGGTGTGATCTATCATGTTTTGAGGTTGTTTATGCTAGATCTATTTTCTGCTGTGTCTAATTAATTATTTCCGATGCAAGGGCTGATTATTTGAGTGTTTTGTGAGCTGAAAATTATTTAAATATTTTATTCTAACCATAGCAACTTGGAGGTAGATTTCAGGGGCAGATTTGAGTGGGTTTCAGTGCTCAAAAAATTCAGTTTGTTAGTTCATTTGAAAGCTCATAATTTCTATTTTATTGTGCAATTCATTTCATGCCAAAACTCCAAGTATTTTGTGAGATATTAAATTTTAAATTTTCAGTTGTTCTAGGTGATTTATTAATTAATTAACTGCTGCTAAAAATCAGATCTGGATGTTATTAGAGTTCTAATTAGTTCTCCCATCTAACCCACCACTTTGGCATACTTCAATCCCGTTCTGGGTTGCATTATTGCCGACATTGGGTTATTTGAGGTCGTACTATGAAGATCTAATCTTCCTAAGATCAATTTAGTTAATTAATTAGGAGGAATAAGGAAGGAGTAATTTTATAATTTTTGGGAGTTGATTTGATGCCCTAAATGTGTCAGGCGACCTACTTTCTAGGAAAAAATTAGGGTTTCGCGTTAATTGTGCAAAATCTGATATTTGCATATTATTCTTCATATTTGTTTGGCCCAATATCTAAAATTTCAGCTCATTTGGACTTCTATAGCCAAATATATGAATTTTGGAAGATTGCAGCAGTTGGGGTATTAACATTAATTATTTTCCAGCAGTGTGTGATCATATTTATGTTATTTCCTAACTTGTCCTAGAAGGGGACATTACATACTAGACAAGGTGGCACTAGTCTCCTGAGGGAAATTCTCGTCCTCTTGCTCAATATTGGATCATTGGGATATTTTAACTGCCAAAAGCATTCTATCTCCATCATTTGCAATCCGTGAGTCTCCTACTCCTCATCTCCATCACTGTCATCCTCCTCAAAGTCCTCAATGAATTAGGACTTATCTTTCTCTGTGCAATTATGTCTTAAGAGCCCAATGTGTGCGGCAATCGAAACATAATTCTTTCGCCTCAACTCAATATAACCTCTCTGATATGAATGTTTTCTTAGTCGTTTCCTACCTAGGCGGAGGTACCTTCTGTTGGAAACCATTTGGTCTAGATGGATGTACCCTCTGTTAAAAAATCATGAACTTGTTCTGAGCCATATGAAATTTTCAGAAATGATGATAAATCAAATTATCAACTTGAAAATGCATGTTACATGAATGTCACCAAACCTGGTCATCAAAACCCTACTCAAGGTATGTCAGCTCCACTACAAAGCATGCCAATAACATCTATTAGAATCTTGCTCAAATATCTCTTCAAAATATGGGACTTATACTTCAATCCCAAGTCAAGATGAAGGGTTTTCGTCCTTCACTCAACCTCTAGAAGGGTGTTCGTCTTCCTAGGCAAGCCACACATGCGAGTTTTTCATCCTCAAGTGTAAGAACAAGAAGCCACTAGGTCACAAATCTCAAGTAAGATAAAATGCGCCAAGTCTAGATGTCAAATGATGCCTTAAGTCTCCTTTTATATCCTCTTTTTGGTGCCAAGGCTTAAAGGAAAGTCCGATTGAGTCATTATAAGGATTATGCCTTCTAAAGGCACTAATCCTAGCCTGACCTCATTAAGAGGGAAATACAAAAATAAAAATGAATATAAAAATGAAAACTGAAATATAATCCATTATCTTCTATGATTCAACTAATGCTTGCTAAAGAATCCTTTATTTTAGATTTATTCGAAAAAAGGGGACATTACAATCCTCCCTTCCCGAAATTGCTTGTCCTTAAGCAATTTCAAGAACCCAAATCCCAAATGAATCTTAACTGCTTTTTTTTTGACACACCAGCACATGAAGAAAATATATTAGAGAAAAAATGTGTTTCCTTATTCACCCACTTATGCCTTTTGGAAATGATGGTCAATCCTCTTTCTTTGCTTGCACAACTCTCATACATACATTAGTTGTCCCAAAAACCATAATGTTGTCCCAAACACTATTGTAGTCATGCATTTTCCACTCAAAATTCAAAATTAAAGTGGCTAGAATCCACCTCAAAACAACCTTGCATAAATCAACATCAATCCCTTCAAATGTATGGCTGGAAACGCATTTGTAGAAGTGATAAGGGGGCTGAAAAAATAACATGACAGCAGCTGTCATACTTCAAAATCCTTACCAAATCAAGAAATGATAGCAATCTAGGGGTTGGAAATGACTCTATAATGATTGTAGCTTTACCACCAAATTTAGCAAACTGAAAATAAATCAAGTGCACAACCACAAAACTTTGTATGTAACTCAATCCCCAATCCATTCTTGGTGAATGATGATCACAGATCAGCTTCGTGGCAAGATGTACACTATTGTAATGTCCCCAAATGGAACAATTTGACCTCCAGTGGGTTTCCAATCAATTCCAAACACCAAAAACAGATTTGACAAGGAGAAAGCAATCAATTGTAATGCACATCAGAATTTTGCATGAGAATTTCGACTAGGGCTGTATGTAGACACCTTTATAATTAAGCTATTAGGAAACCTGATTTATCATAACTGAGGATTTAAGAGTTTTTCACCTTCTTCAAATCTGAATAATATATGCAGATTTCAATTATAAACAGATCTGAGAGGACCCTTAGAAAATGCGACAGGATTTATATTAAAAAACCCAACAAATCTACAATGAAATTCGTGTCCCTTTCTCCCAAAATTTGTTTCTGATTTTACCAAACATATATAGATGAAATACTGAATATTTTCATAGTAAAACAAACTAGAAAACTCCTCAAAAATATGGAGATAAAGAGGACTTAAACACAACACTAAACACCTTCCAAAAAAACTGAAATTAATTTATTTCCATCCCCAAAATTCAGTATAATAAGTAGCAATAGATTTCAGATCTGGAAGATCTTCTAAATAACACAGAACAGCCAAAAGGTTGGTCGCTTCACCTTGGGAAAATTAGTAAACAACTGCTGCAACCTTTTTTACCAATCTCTGATGCCAATCTTCAAAAACACTGCTAGAAATAGTAAAAAACTAGTGAACACAATGGAAAATCCTGGGTAGAAATTCAAATCCAAGGCTCTAAGAGGGTTTTCGTCCTTGGATTATTTCTGCAAAAGCACTAGGCTTCAAATGCAAAATTAAGAAATTATTAAGTGAATATAGAATGCCTCTCAAGCAAGTCTATTCTCCTTTTAACTTGACCCAAGAAGAGACCCAAAACAACCTTCAAGGCCACCAATCAACTTGTAGAGCTTTTCTCTAAGCGAATTTCCCTCCTAGGTTGCTACTCGCATTTTTGTATTATTATTATACAAATACAAAAATTACCATGGCCTTTTCCCTTCTAAGTCTCTAGTTGAATTATCCCTCCTCAAGGAAAGTCATCATTTCTCCCTCGGAAGGATAAAAATATATTTAAAACCCCCTTTTTAATCACAAATATTTGCCCCTAGGCAAATCACACTTTCTAGAGATTACACATGATTTTTTATAAGTGTTTTCCTCTATTCAACTTTATAATTAAGCCAAATAAATTAATATAACTTGTTCTATTACTTTCCCCTTTGCTACGGGCACTTTTTCCTTTGCTATGGGCACGATTTCCCTTTGCTACGGGAATTTTATAATTATTTATTGTGACTTACGTCACCCTTGTGTTCACTCTTTGTCCGTCGGGTGGACAAAATAGGCCAAAGGTCTTCGAAAATATTATTCTAGAAAGAGGAACATTTCAACTACTATGCACTAGTGATCCTTGAATAAATTCATTGGGTGCCAAGCAATTTTGTATAGAAAACATTTGAAAGCCAACATCAACAAGGAAATCATATGGGTTACCCACTTTATAAAATTAACACCTTGTTGTCCCCACAGTGATGATTGCCCTTATAATCTTGTTCTCAAGTGTATGACTTGGCTTCAAAGAGTCCTCCATAAATGCTGAGCATTGGTTCTCCATCATACCATGGGTATGCATGACATAACATATAAGCTCTTTTTCTAACCACATGTATGCTATCATCATTTCATTACACCTAGAAACATGGAACCTTTCAATGATCATACCTTGAGTGGCTATTACAACAAGTTTCCCAAACAGCAAATCACCATTAACACATTGGAAAGTACTTTTCCTTTTCACTTCCGGGTCTTCCAATGTCAAATCTGAGTTGCCAATATTCGTGTTTGCCATAGACAACTTTGAATTGTCCCTGTTTCTCTTGAGATCAGATGTAAACATCATAAAATAATATCTGATTATCTTTGTAGAAAGTGGAAAAACACTTGGTTCCCATACCTTAGAGTGCCCAACATGGTGACTTTGAACCTGTAGTATCCCTTGCTTTGTTATCACAAATTTCCCGAAAACCTAAATCCATTTCATCCCATGAACCAATGTAACCTCAGTTGGCTTCATTCTAAGGAAAGCATCACATACCTTGCACCTTTGGCTACACCATTCACTTCTTATCTTTCTTCTACTTGGCATAGGCCGAACATTAGAGTAAAAACCCAACAAATAGTGGATAAAAGGTACAAAATAGTGGATGGGATCATTCTCTACAAGAGTGGAGTCTATTTGGTTTCCAAATCAAGGGTGAAGAACAAAAAATTGAGAGTTGTTAAAGAGGAAGTGCTTCAATACAAATGGGAAAGTATTTCCATAGTCTTCATCCCCGAGCTGCCCATGGTTCAAGGTACGATTTTCTTGTATGTTAAGATTGGTAGACTCACAAAATATTCCCAATTTTGTACATTTCCAGCCAAGGATAATATCAGAGTAGCGCAACATAAGCATGGTAGAATTACTTCATGGTTGAGTATTCATGAAAGGAACCCCAACAAAGTATGTGTGTGGTTGGTGGTGACAAAAGGAGTGTCCTTTGGAGAACCATAGCTCAGAATTTCAAACTTGATACTACTGTCATTATTCATATCAGCCATCACATGACTTCATTTGCATGCATACTAGTGGGTAGGCAAGTATTTTTAGTCAAGTGGTGGAGCAATTTTCGATTGATGAATGTTGGGAGGAAATTTTCAGCCTTTAGAGAGATGTTTGCCATTCTCACAATTCCTAATTTTGCAAGGATGTTTCAGTTTTGCAGTAGTTCCATTTTTAAGTTACTAATTTTGATAAAATCAGATTATGAGTTGTTTTCAGACTTGAACAACAAGATTGATCATTTTGAAGTGATTAAACCATTGGAAAATAGTGGTAGATGGTTCCAGCTAAAGAAGACAAATACTTCAGCCAACATAACTCAAAATTGGGGGAAAATTTAGGTGCTTTATGAATGTCATACTTTGTTTCCAACCACTTACACTCTAGTTTTCACAACAAAAATTTGCAGTTACAGTTGTTTTTGGGACAGCATCACTGAAGTAGTGGTAATTCATCATTTGGATGGAAATTATGAGATGGTGACATTGGACAAGCAAAGGAAGGGAGCTAGCTATCATGTCCCTAAAGCATGATGAGGAGAGTATAAAATTGTTGTTAAACACTCTTGTTTTCTTAGATATGTTTGTTTCATGTGCAGGCGCATCAAAGAAGAAGCAGTTGAGATTCATTTGGGATCCGAGTACTTACAATTGCTTAAGGACAAGCAATTTCAGGAAGGGAGGACTGTAATGTCCCCTTTTTCGAATTAATCCAAAATAGAAGACTTCTTGGCCATTTCTTTTCCAAGAGGCAAGAAAAGGTTTTTTCAAGGAATGACCTTGGGTTATATTTCAATTTCGACCAATTTCATTATAATATTTTTTTCTAATTTCCCAAATCTAATGTTTTTTGGTCCTTTGAGAGCTTTTAATAAGATGAATTTCAAATTTTATTAATGCGGTTGGGTTGGTGGACTTGTTTAAAAGGCAAAATAGAAGATAAATTAAGCTGATTATGAGGTCGGTCCTTCTAATTGGAATTTGACACCAAAAGATGGGTTATAAAAGGAAGTTATGACTTCATTTTGAGCCACTACTTTTGGCGAATTTATTCTAAATTGATCTTTGGGCTGTTGCTCTTAGTTCTTTCCACTTTTGGGCGAAAATCCAATTGTGTGGTCTTTCCAAGAAGGACAAAAACCCTTCTTGTGGCTGGTTGGAGGACTGGAAAACCCTCCATCCTTGATTGAAGTCATATTGAATCATATTTGCAGATTTGGGCATTGAAGATAAAGGAAGTCATCTACAAATATTTTGCATGCATTTATAAGCCTCTCCTAGTTGGATATTGCTTGAGTTAAGTGTGATTTGATGCCTTCTAGGGCACATAACTCATATTTTCTTTCATATTAAGTTTTGTCATAATTTATAAGTCTTAGAGAAAGAAGATTTTGTGGATTTTGGGGTTTGAGAACACTCTCATTTCATGGCAAATTTTCTGAGTTGTACCAAATGATATCAAGTTTAATTTTCCTGCTGTGTTTTCCATCAAATTTCATATTGGAAAGTGGAGTTAACAATTCTTACTGAAATAATTATTAAGGGGAAATGATGGGCTAGAAGGCATGGAAAGGTGGAGTAAATAAGCATTTTCCAAAGAGCTGATAACAATTATCAGATTGGGGAATTCATGAGGGGTTAGTAAGGTAAATCAGTATTTCCTTTCAAGTATGTGTTCATTTCAATTTTTTTACCATGATTTATTCAAGAGATGTTCCATGGAATCTAAACCCTTATATTCATTGGGCATCTAAAAAGGAATAGCTGCATTTGTTAGTTTTGGGTATTTTATTTTTGCCATGTTACTTTGGCTATCAAAGGGGAGCATTTTACTGGGTGAGTTTTTCACCTTTCGCGAATCGCTTTTAGCTGGTATTTTCCACTCAGAGTTTGGAAATAAAGGAGTGTTGAAAATGTTTCAAAGGAATCTATACTATAGCATGAACAAGAGGGAAATCCTCTAATTTTTAATGCTGCATCGAGAGGAAACGTTTTAACATCACAATAACTGAAGGAGGATATCTACAAGGTCGAAAGAATTATGTGCAAGAAAAATTTTTTTTCCAGAAAACACTGCTGCAAATAGAAGGCCTAGACTTCATATTCGTGATGAAAACTTGAAAAAGGATGCATGAAAAATTGGAATCTCCAAGTTGTTGGAAGATCCCAATGCAAAAATCCAAAGTGCCTCCATTTGAAAATAGAGGGTTATCCGTTTTATAGATTTAGTGGCTTCTCTACATTACAAGCATGACAAAATGAATTCTAAAATGGTGTTCAAGTTGCCCCAATTGAACACATTTATGATAATGGTCTGATTTGATATTTTTACATTTGTCCTTGTAAATTAGCATGAGTTAATGGATTTTCACCAGGAGAGTGCTACTCCTGCTGTGAAATTTAACTTGCGGCTGTCCATAATCATTGCTCCAAATCTCGGGTTGTGCCTAGCAATTCAGGAATTTACATCTCAATGTTTGTAGATTATCATGGCTCAGTGGCTAAATTTTGTAACTTCAAGATGGAAATTTGAGCCAATAAAGGAACCCTATGGAGATGAAGCACGTCAACAGTGAATGGGAACAATTAATTAAAATATTGTGACATGGATTCCCCACATACCCAAAAAACATGAAGGAGCAATTGTGAGCCATTCACACCATATGGGACAAGTTCTTGATATCGAAAAATAATTTCAACACTTAAGTTTCATGAGTTTGTTTCATGAATGTAGGACATACCCGAAGATAAGATTTATTACCTCTCATTTTCTCACAGAAGGTATTTTGATTTGGCAAGCACCTCAAAGGCTTAATTAAAGCTCAAGTGGTAACACCATATTCATCTCCCTAAAATGAAGGTACCACCACTTGGATTCCTATAAGCTATCGAATTGCATCATTGCACAAACATATTTGAGATGAGGATGTTAATCAGAATCCCACTAGAAATGGGGACATTGCTAAAAGTAAACAAAAAACATGGCACCAAGGAAGCAAGACTTTGGATGCAATCACTATAACATCTCAATTAGGACTCTGGAATCAGTGCAAATATAAAATCTATGAGCTTGCAACTTAAATGCTCAGGACAAACATTCTTGGATGAACATCAAAAGGATTGTATCTTTGAGCAAGGTTTTCTGGGACTAGTTAAAATGATAAAGAATTGAAGACTTTCAACCCATTTTCTCTCCCCGTGGGTTCGAGGATAAAGTCTTAGGGGATTGTTTTGAAGTTCATTGTCTGTTGAACTGCATTGTCACCCCTTGGCGACTAACACTATCAAGTGGGAGTCTCTAATAGTTTAAAATGTGCACACATATTTCCAGTTACTTTTATTATTTAATTAGATAATAATAAAGTCCACACAAAGTTAGTCTTTTAATATTTTAAAAAGATTAGTTTTCCCTCCAAAAGGGAAAAGGTCGGCCATTTGAATGTTGCACTCTTTATGTTATAAAAGCAGGTTGCACGGCCATCATTTAGGGTATGTTGATTTGATGAAATTATGTCTCTGAGCATGCTTGGAGAAATGGGATGTATGCCCTAAATTAGCTCTTGATTGTGCTCTCTCTCACATTCGATTTGGAATTGCCAAGTTGATCTGATTTTGAAGACTCGTTGAAGATTAATTGCTTAGATGAACTTATCAGAATTAAGTTAAGCCCATAATTTTGGAATTATCATTGGTCTTTAGTTTAGGTGCATGGTTTATTTTTCCTTCAAACACTATAGAGCCTAGTATATGGTTTGTATTGATTTGTTCCACCATGTTGGTGGAACTATGAAAAATATGCCCTAAATGCATTTTTTGGGAGGGTTTGAGATTCATAATTGTCCTGAACTTTTGATATCAGTTATTCACTGTTAAAATTCCAAATTGTGAAATGAATTTAGCAAGGGCATTAGGATATTTGACATACTCCACATTCATTTCAGAAAGCTTTTTGGGGTCATGTATTCATTGCAGAATCTGCATTTTGGGCATAAGTGATATATCATTTCATGATTTGGTTGGATATTGTTGCAAGATATTGAAAATACTAAGTTTTGATGCATCTAAAAGGGCATGCCAGCATCAGTAGATTCAGAATTTGAGGTTCAAATTTGCACACTTAACTTCCCGCCTATATGGTGCATAAAAATCAGATTTTAAGGTTCAAGATAGATTTCTGAGGTTTTTAAGTGCATAACATTAGTAGAAGTTTGGATCAATGTTCATCGATTGCAGGGCAAGTTTAAGCGTTAATCTTCCCTTGTGTGGGGCGAAATAGTAGGATGGCAAATCTGCACTTTTTACTGCATGTTCTGAAATTTGGTTTACATCATCATGTTCCTTGTATTTTTCCGAGTTTGGGCATATGATCATTTGCCTAAATCGGAGTTTGTGAGAAAGTTATGTTATTTTGAAGATTGCAGATATTAGGGTTTCAGATTTTGGCTTCACAGTTGAAATGTTGGCTAGATTTTCTGCACAGCTAAAAACCTAGGCAGTCATGAGATAAATCTCCCTCATTTACCAGGTGAGGAGGTGTGTAAGATGTTTATCAATTTGGTACACGGTATGAATCCTAATAAGATATTTGCAAGGGGTTTTACTTTAATTACAAAGCTCATGAACCATAGCTTAACAATTTTGCAGCAAGTAAGCCTTGTTTATGAAGTATTTGCAGAAGGGGAAATAATGCTTCACAGAATTTGGAGAAAGAAGAAAGAAGATATGCAATTCAACCAATAGTTTACAGAGTTGATTTCATACACAGATTAAATAAACAAGATCCTTAACTCACAATATTCAAAGTAAAGGAAAAAAAAACTTCTAATCTAAATCTCAGATAACACAAATTTTATCTAAATATCCACACAAAAGTAAGAAGCAAAACACTGTGGACACAAAGTTCTCCGAAAATCTATCTTTATTCAATTCCCTTGCTTTCACAGAAATGACATCAAAGGTTACATCACAAAGTCTAGAACTCAAGAATGTTGATTAACAAATCCTAATGTTTTAACCCGTAGGCTCTTCCTCTATTTATAGTGTATAGAGGGGCAATTACAAATAGGAAGCTTTCAAATGAATTGCCGCATGTGGAAGCTATATGAAAAGGAGAACAGTTGCAATATCCTTCTCCTAGAATTCCTCTTTGCATGACATGCATGATTTATGCAACTGAAAATAGAACCTTCTATTGCTGCATGTTTGCCACCTATTTCCAAGTAATTGACTTCTTCAGTAATGCATTGAAGTAACGGCTTTTAAACCAATACTTAAGTTTTACAATTTAATTGATTGCTCAATTACTTTGTAGGAGAAAATAAGAGAAATAAGAATAAAGAGGAGAAGAAATTAGAAGAAAGCTGCAACACTCTCAGTCTTGTTCTTCTTCCATACTCTGCATGTTGATCCAACCTGTATTCACTTCTACTTCATTCACTTTAGCAATGAATGATCTGAATGATATCTCTACCTTGAACTGAAATGCTTTTTTCTCCCATATGTTGTTGAATCCTTTCCTTTGATTCTCACCAAACTGGATCTAAAAGCATGACTGTGATTTACTTGCGGGTGTTGCCTCTGACCTGTCTTCCCTTTTATCCTTGAAGCTTTAAGGTGCAATTCTTCTCCAGTACATGCACCAGTAAAATGTTTGCCGTAAACAATTCAGACAAAACTCATCACCTTTTATTTTTAATTGCATATGAGCAATTTTGAATTCCAGGAAAGCACTCTGGGTGAAGGCAAAGTATAAGTAAATTCAATGAAGGCTTCAACTGGAAGATTGAGACAACACAAGCTTCTAAAGGGATTTTGCATGCAATGACTTCACTCCCTATCATTTGGAAATGACCAACCCTGCTAAATAATTAATTAAAAGAAGGACTTTTAGGCATGGAGCTATGCCAGAATGGATTGACACTTCCTTTGGCTAGGAATTGTGCAAAAAATACAGGGCAAGGAAGTAAAAAATTCACCCTACCATGCAGATCCAAAATTGTTCACTTTGACTTGGGGTGAAAAACATTATGCTTTTATAGAAAAAACACTTGACTAGGAATGGAAAAATGGTCACATTAATTCCTTTGTGTGCAGGCCCAAAATTTCACTTGGCGGATGAATTAACTTGCATTTTATGGAACCACTCAATCATGGCAAGAAGTGGAAAAATTCACCCTTCAAGGGTGAGACCTTCCAAATTTTACCATTTGCACAGTTAAGATGATTTAACTTTCATTGTGGGAAAAAAAATTTAGGAAGGTCATCCAAATTGTCCACCTTCACTGCAGCCCCAAAATTCCCACTTTTCCACTTAAGAGTCTCACAATAATTTTTGAACCTCACAGTATCCAAAATTCCCATCACTAAATTACTCGAGCCTTAAATTTCTTTAATGTATGGAAAAAAAACATCCTTCCAGGAAGGCTCCAAATTCCACCACCCATGATACAGATTGCTTTTAAAAACCGGTCAAAAAGTGTGACTTGCATTGACCGGTTCTAACATTTTAAAGTTGCGAACCGTTTAGTAAACCGGATCGGTTGACCGGTTTGGGCTAAAATGGTCAAATTGGATCCGGTTTCATCTTTAAAAAATTACGAGTCATGTAAAGATAGCATTTCATTTCTTTTTTTGGATTTTTGGTGAAAAAAACACAAGTAAAGAATAAAATTTTCCATTTTTGGAAAGGGTCCAGGAAGATGTAGCAGCAAAAACTTGCAAGTGCCATAACTTTCACTCTGTGGCTCCGTTTTAGGTGTCGTTTTCTCTAAAAGTGCATATTTTCTCGAGCTCTACACATTGATGGCAATATTTTTCTTATTTTCATAAAATCCATTTTTGCACCTTTTTGGACCAAGCAACCTCTTGCAATCTCCTGAAGGAATCCTGAGCTCTGGTCACCTTTATACAGATTAATTAGCAATTGAAAAAAAAACACTGGATAGCTTTTCAAAACCCTAGGCCAGGGAAAAGGTCTAGCAGGAAGAATGAATAGGCTACGGTGAATTGCCAGACGGAAAATAAAGAAAGACAAAAAGAACAAAAAACAAAACCTGAAAGAAGCTGCAGGCAATTTGCTCGAAAAATTTCTCCAATTAGCTGATCTGCAAAAAAAATCTTCCCCCCGAGTGAATGTTCTATGGTAATAATGATGGGGTGAAGTGCTTTATATAACCTAAATCCTCCAATTTTAGCTCAATCTATTTTTAAAAGAACTTTATTTATTTAATAAATAAATAAATAAAACGCTTTCAATCAAAACCTAATGAATGGATCAGAGTGAGTTTTGAAATGTAGGTATTTGTCGAATTTGGCTTTTATGACTCTCAGGATACCTTGTAAAATCCCCTTTTGGGATATTAATTAAATTTTATTAATCTACTTGCAATGGAAGTAAACTTAGATGAGAAACCCTTCTAGGTTCACCTCAACTGACCCAGTGTCGGCTTCAATACAATTCAAATAGGGTTGGAGTGAGCCAAGGTAAGGTTCAAATGGGCTATCTAGTCGGAATTAACATTTCTTTAACCAATTAAATTAGCAGAAGTCAAAAAATAAATGTAAATACTGCTAGCAAAATGAGTGCAAACTTCAAAAATTAATATCTTCCTTACAAATATTAACTCTTTTTGCATGAAACCAAATGCAGATGGAAAATAAAATTAAGAGCTTTCAAAAGAACCCAAAATCAAAATTTTCCACCCACTGAAACTCACTCAAATGACAGCCCCCGAATCTGCAGAACAAGTCGCTAGGGTTAGGAGAAATAATTAAATTTATTTCCAGCTCTTTTCCCTTCACTTTAGCCCAATAAATGTAGTTTCAGATCTACAATAAGAAAGTTATAACAACAGATCAAAAAACCCTTTAAACCCTTCCAAAATACTATGGAAATATATGCCCAGGTAAGTCAACTTGCATTAAATAAATTCCAGCAGGTATTAGCAAGCTCCAAATATCATGAAACAAGTGCATTTATCATAGAATAATGAGCAAGAATAGTTTAGATTTTATTCTTGCAGAAATAACATTCAAAACACCATAAATCTCCTTCAACAAGTCGATTTATATCATGACAAAACCAACAACAATTTTCAGAATTAATTGATCAAATGATGGCTTGAAAACTTTTCAAATAATTTCACAAAATCTCTCAATAATGGCACCTTCACTTATATTGAATATGAATGCAAATAACTTATCAATTCAAACTCTCAAGGGCACACACACTTCACAATGGGTGGTGTTGAAGAACACTTTGTTTTTTTTATCACACGTGGGCATACATCCCTCTTCAAGCATGGAGATAAGTTATAATTGTCAACATGCGAAAAAGAGTGCCCATCATCTTCTTTTATATCTTTTCCTTGCTCATTTTCTAAAGTTCCTTCTCTATCTTTGGCGCCAAAATCTAGGAAATAATCTTATTTTAAAAGGTTCTTAGTGCATGGGGAAATTAAATTAAATGATGCCCATATCAATTGACCCATGCTTTGAATAAATCAATTCATTCCACATTATAATTATTTATATTTCCAAGGAATTCAACTTGCCTCTATTTAATTAATTTACCTCCAATGATTATTAAATTGGCTCAAGGTAAATCGATTTTCCCTTTTTTATTTATTTATTTTTGACTTACAAAAATAAATAATATTTTAATTTTAGATTCACATGCACAAATCAATTAATTGTCCTTTTAATCCAAAGGGAGTGGATTAAAGGTTTTCATTTTGCCTCAATTAATTATGGCTTGGAAAAGGGGACATTACACTGGGGATACCTTAATGCAATGCAAGCAACTATAGGCAAAACAAAACACAAAACACGACCCGTTACTTGAAAAGAACGACAAATTTAAAAGGGGTCAGTCCCAAATTTTAGGGTAAAATCTCGGGGACACCATGTTGTAAAATCTGATTTGAATGTGTTTAAATTCAATTGTTTTCTTCCAATCTATCCCACCACCTTGGCTAGTTCCAACCCCATTTGGGTTTGAAATAGCAAACATTGGGATATTTTAGGTTGATGCAAAAGAGTTTATCCATTCTTTACTTGATCTTGATAAATACTTCTCCATTTCTTAACTTCCTAAAAAGGGGACATTACAGCAGTGGCCTTGATTGATCCAAAAATCATGATAAACTTTAGTTCTCTCTGATCAAGGATAAAGGTAAGAAAGCTTGATGAATCCAATTTGTTTGGCTCAGGACAAAAGTTGTCGTGAAGTTTAAGGATTTTACAAATATTGAATCAGGACTTTAAATCAAACCAGATGTATCTCATCACTTATGAAGGCAACCCAAGTTGAGTAACATTAATTTTGAACCCCTTTATCCCAATTTTTCCAAAGCCCCCAATCATGAAGATCATCACTTGGAATATAAGATGGCTAAAAGGAATCTCCTTCCAAAGTTCCATTCATTAAAAGAATGAACTTCCATACCCAATCGTATTCTGTGGTGTTAATGCTTAGTACTAAAGTCTAGTGGATCTAATGGTTTCTGATGAAAGAACTATGGCCAAAGCCTTCGGGAGAAGCTTTGAGTTCACAAGATCTTCTACATGTCCATTATGAACTTTATGAACACCCAAAGGCTATTAAGGATCTAAATTTTCTGTTGATGAATTAACAAGAAATTAGCCCCTAAATCATATGTCCTTATAAAGTGGATGACCAAAATTTTGTGCTTATCCTAAATGTTATACCAAAGATCTTCGGAACTGACAGCTTCCAGCAAAAATGGTGCCAAATTTCAGGTCCTACAGTTCCACTCTACAGGAAATTTTGTTATATTATGGGGTTCCTTAATACCCCTTCTCAATTTACAAGAGAAGCAAGGTGCGATCATATATGTTCGAATAGCTTGAATCACAAGGTTTATCAGCTTCACACTGCACTGTAAATCATAAACACTTTTGGATTTCCAACGTTGAAAATGGGATTATGACTTGAATAACAGCCCAGACAAGTTTCCAATGTCATTGATATTAACTTCCACAAAGGCATTCCAAAATATGAAGACTGGGTAATGGTTCCAAAATTTTTTCCCAAGGCTATACATTTCTTATCAATATTGGTTCTGACCTCATTGGAATTCAGTTTCTGTTGAGCTAGGGATTTTATTTTCAGCATAGATATTCACCTTTAATTCTCAATACAATGTGGCTGAAAATCCATGCTTCCTATCACACAATGCATTCAGCAGTAGTAGATTTTTAAATATAATGCCATGACATAAGACATTAGATGTATTCCTTTGTATAACAGGTTGGATTATCATGAGACCAAACATAAGACGATGGAATCTGGACTGAATATGTACAACAATGAGAAGAGATCAAGATACAACCTTGGACATCTCTAAGGCAAATGGATTCAGATTTACAAACTGAAATGTCGCCGAACAGCAGGTAATACAGGTCAGACTCTGCATGATAGGAATTCTTTACTGTTAAAAGTATAATTGACTGAATGGGTTGTCCTCAGAGGAAATTATGTGGAAACAAAATCATTTAATTCAATGGTTAAAAGACGATGATACATTGTCTAACTGTCATTCCATTACAATGGGCGTTCTATCATAGAAGTTGATTGTTCTTGACTTAAGATCATGTTAGTTTTCTTCAAAGCACTAACAAGATTACAATAGATCTATTCTGGTAATGGGAAACTACTTCAATGGTAGAATCCCATTTGACACAATGCGAGGAGTTCGCCATCTGCAATGTGCTGAACTGTAGAGATAAGAACAGGAGCAAATTGAGATCATCCACTGGTGAACGATCCGGTAACCAACCACTAATCTGCCATGCACAACTGCGTCGGTTTTGGCAACAATAAAAGTGTTGATTTGATTAAGTTTTTGTTGGCATACGTCCTGCACACTATGACGATTCATGCCCTCATTTCCTGTCCTGCGATCTACGTTATGAAACACTTTTTTCACATCAAACTAAGATCTTAACATACAAAGACTGCCATCACTAACTTGCATGTTTTCTCAATGATGTTACAATGATCATGTACCTCGTACACTTTCATCGACCACGACCTGCACGTTTCGTGCCAAATAACTCCCGCGTCAATTGTTGGTTTCCTCTGGAACTGCCTCTTGTAACAAGTCCGCATGATTGTTACCTCTCTCGAAGCCCTCCCGCGACCTCTCTGCAGGTTTCCCAAACTTGCTCCTGCGACGAGCTCAGCCCACAACTCTCACAAGTTCCCCTGCAAGCATAAACACAAGCACAATTCGAGGTAATAGGAAATCGTGGCAGCTAAATGTGGGACAGAGCACAAGGAAATTGTGGCTCGTGGAGTTTCGAGGGCACCAATGCTATGGTTCTGCCATTTTGATATGCTCTCATAGTTCGCCTCTCAGCCTCTCCCCTCTTCAGGTGATTTATCCCAGTGGTTTGGATACAGCCATAACACCTTGTAAAGTCCTATTTAGCAGCGACACGATCGAGGAATCCCCTGGGTAACACCTCTAGCAACACAGCAGACATTTTATTGGAACTACTCAACCGAATACATGAAAGTTGAAAATGTTAATCAACAAATCCAAACTGAGGTCTACGCACTTATTAACAGGGTCATGGATGTTAAATCTGAGAATTCCATCTTGAGAGAAAAATTAGCCAACACGGATAATAACAGTCCCCCTAATGATGCCCTACATGCAGAAATTATAGATCTCTGGTCTCAACAAGAGGAAATTAGAAATAACCAGGCTTCCTTAAAACTGGAAACGGAATCATGGACCAAGGTTGTTAGCGAGAAAGACAATGTTCCCCCACCTTTGGTTGCGGCAGAGGCCGTTGTGCAAACCACAGTTAATTGAGGAACAAACTAGGAGTGACAAGGAACTAAACCTCAAGGTGAGGGGTCTCCCATCCCCCACACTGACATAGGATCCATTGACGGTTGGTAACTCCTTTATCACATATACTTTGGGGATCCCTAACATTACACTAGAGAGAGCTTAGGTTGGCTATGATTCCACACTTTTCATCCATTTTAGGATAGCTTCTGACAGGATTCGAGCTCTCAGGGCTAAGAGGGTTCTGTTTTCACGTTCAAACAAGGCCTTCCTTGATGAAGATCTTACCAAGACACAGGTTGGGGAGCTCAAACACTCTAGGGAGCAAGTTATGGCAGCAAGGAAAACACGTAAATGGGCGGTTATCAGGAATCTCCGGGTTGTTATTAGGGACTCACCTCCTCCTGGTTGGGAGCCCCGCCAAGGGGCTCTCAAATGACGGGCCAAGTGTGAGAGGTATAAGGTCAATGGCTTATCTATCAGTTGCTGGAATGGGAATGGTTCCCTTTGGTCTTCCCCTGGCCTTATGTTAGATGCTCTTCAGGCTGTCGATATCCTCTTCATCATAGAGACACACGATGAGCCCGGTTTGTCCTCTCCTGGGTATTATTGGCTTTTTTTGGCTATCAGCTTGCAGACATGAGACTCGAAATTTGGGTGGTGTCAAGGGCTCTAGTGGGGTCGCTTGCCTTTATAGGGACTCCCCCCAAAATAGGATCTCGGTGGTCGGTACCGATGAGTCTGTCAGGTACATGTGGATTCGTATTAGTGGGGTTGCTCGATTCTCTAGGGATTTCTATATAGTAGTTTGCTACTTTCCTCCAGCGTCTTCTCCTTACGCCATTCATAATGGCCCAGATGGTGATCCTTTCTTTGACTTATACGATAGTATTAGTCAGTACTCTGCCGCAGGGGAGGTCATCATTTTGGGTCATTTTAATGCTCGTACCAAACACTTACAGGTTCCTCTCCATGACAGATTAGAGGATACGTTCTGCACACAGAGGATCGACCCAGAGTCAGTTGGTCTGCATAGGATTTCTGAGGATACAGATGGTCCTTTCCCAACTTATGGACGGTTACTCCTCCAGCTCGGAGAATCTCAGGGGATGGTGATCCTTAATCGGGATCGAGTGCTTCCCGGATTCACGTTTCTTCACTTGTCTTCCCCATGGTGGTGGCACTACTGTGGTAGACTATGTCCTTGCCAGCTCGGATATCGCATCTCTTTTCAGCCCCTTCTTCCTTTCCCTCGTTCCACGGTTCTTGCCAACCATGCGGTCCTATCTTTCTCTTTGGTTACCAGTCCTCCCACTACCACCCCTCCTCCCCACTGCCCTCCTCGCATCTCCTTCCAGTTTGATAATGGGGATTAGGAAACTTACTCATCCCACATCCGCGACCTTCTCCCCTCTGAGCCTCACTTCTCCAGTCTGCCCAGTGAAGAGGCCAAGTATACATGCCTATCCTCTACCATGTGGGAGGTCACCCTAAGATCCTTTCCCAGCTCCACCTCCTATCCCTCGACCACTAGTACTACTAAATCTTGTCCTATGAACCAATGGTATGATGTAGAGTGCAAATCCCTCCACCGTCACCTCCATCATGCCTTTACCCATGCCCTCCCCTCCTTCCCCACTCTTAAGGCAACCTACTGGTGCCTTCTCCGCTGTAAGAAGCGATCCTTCATTTCCCACCGCAAATATATTCTTTCCACCTCCCTTAGGACTAATCCTCAGTCCTTCTGGCGTACTGTCTTTCCCCGCCACTCCCCCTCCTTCGCGGTGATCAATCCTATCTCCATTTTTTCCCACACCTCCACCCTTTACGATATTCCCAGGGCAGCAGTTTATCTAGATTGGCATTCTGCCACATGGGAATCCCTTCACTTACAGTAATATCAAAGAGGCAATAAGGTTATTGAACAGTAGCAGGGCAGCTGATGTGGAAGGTTTCCAGGCCGAGTTCTTCAAGCAGGGTTTTTTGAGGCCTTTGGTAACTATTTGACAGATCTTTTCAATCAGGTGGTTCGCGTGGGTTTCCCTCCTACTTGGTCTCATCATATCATTCACCCGATCCACAAAGTTGGGTCCATTTCTGATCCGAACAATTACAGGACTATTATGGTGGACCACTCTTTCTCCAAACTCTATGCTACGGTTCTCCACAGGTTGTTGTCTGATGTTTTGGAGCAGCGGCAGCTCAGAGCCAGAGGTCAGGTTGGTTTTCGCCCTAATTACCACACCATCGACCACATCTTCACCCTTAGGGCTATTATTGAGGAGGTTTGTCACCACTCTTCGAAATTTTATTGTTGTTTTGTAGACTTTCGAAAAGCTTTTGACTTCGTACCTCACATGGCCCTCTTTCAGAGACTTAAAGACATTGGTATTTCTGAGATTCTTATTACTGCTAGCATGCGTCTCTATGAGTCCTTGGTCGTTTTCGCACTACACATGGAATGTCTGATTTCATCAGAAGCACCATTGGAGTCACACAGGCTAGAGGTGCCCCTGTCTCCTCGACCACATCTCTTTGGCATTTACATTGATGAGTTGGAATCTTTTCTTCGGGATCACATTCAGCTTTTGAAGGGGATGGGTGCCTTCTTCACCACGTCTTGATTTTTTATTCTCCTATTTGCTACGGATGATATTGTTTTACTCGCCTCTTCTCCTAAGGGGCTTCAGAGACAGCTTGATGTTACCACTTGCTTTATTTTGTGATCTTCGGCATTTGACTGTCAATCTGGGTAAGACCAAGGTCATGGTCTTCAACGGGTTGAAGACATCACACCTCCATTTCCTTTTCAGGGGGCAGGAGGTTGAAATCACTAATACATACACCTATCTGGGTGTCCAATTCTCAGGGCCTAGATTCAGTATGAGGCATGCTCTTCAACCAAGGGTGAATAAAGGGTATGGGTCTCTAGCCATTCTCGAGAGACAATGTTTTCAGCACCATTTTCAGGATATCTCCTCCAAGATGTCTCTTATGAACTCCCTCATCCGGCCCACTGTTCTCTATGGGTCTAGTTGTCTAGGGACCCTCCCTTTCAGATACAGATTGGGCTTCTGCCGAGAGGATTCAGACTCTCCTTCGCCGCTTCATCAGATGCAAGTAGACAGTTCCCCAACATATTATTTTGGCAGAGTTCGGGGCCCGACCTTTCCATCTGGAGACCATATTTGACATATCGGCCTTTCTTCATCGTATCAGGAGGTTTGGTGATTTCTTTGATGAGCGCGACAGGTACTCGTACCTCACTTATTGTTCCTCTGTGAGTATTGCCCAGGCTATGGGCCACTGCTAGTTTTCCAGGCCTTTTGCTTTATTGGATTCAGTTGGTATCCAGATTGATCGTCTCCCCCCTTTTTCAGTATTCCCTGAATGCTCCTAGTCATCTCTTGCCCACCAAGCAAGTGTTGAACAAGTCCATCCGGGAGGATATCTACAGGTGCTTTATTCAGACTACTTGGGTGAATCCTCATGGGGGTTTGCGCCCTAAGATGTCCTTTTATGCAGAGCATTTTCTTGAGATCAGAGATGGACTCATCATCCACCCTCAGTACACCTTTCGTCACTGGATGCACACCCTCCGCATACCTCTGGGTCAGTTTCGGGTTGGCTCCCACAGGCTTCGGTGCGAGACTGATCACCATATTGACCAGGATGACAGACTTTGTAGGCTCTGTAGCCTTCAGGAGGTGGAGACCGAGACTCATTTCATCTTCCACTGCCCCATATACTATGAGATCAGAGGACAATTTCATTGCCTCTTCAGAGGGGTTCAGACCCTCCCAGTTTTCTTCAGATATATTGACCAGTGGTGTCTTGCCCTCTACATCCGTGAGTCTCTGCTACTCCGGGACCAGATTCTTCATCCCCCTCTGAGAGTCATTCCCACGAGACGGATTACAACCTTCTTTCCAGTTCTACCCGCAGTTGGAGGAACTAAACGGCAAAGCCATTCTGACCCAGTTACAGTGCATAGATCAGTTCATCCCCGGTTGGACCTTCACATCTCCCCCGGTCACCACTAGCAGGCTCGGCCGCACACTCGTACCAGAGGGCAGCCCAGCTCCACCCGTCTCCCTGGTCGTCGTTTTAGTCTCAGATCTCAGCGAGGGAGGGGGCCCTCGCCCCCCTCTTCGGATTGTCATCCCATCAGGAGCTTCTTTTCGTCGGCCTCGAATGTTAGGAGGGATGTGGCTACCATTTCGGAGTAGACTATTGGTCCTTGTTTGCCCCCTCCTTCATTCCCTTCTCTGCTTCTCCCTTCTTTCTCCCCCGTTTGTTTCATTGCCCCTGCCTGTGGGGGTTTGCTTCAGGATTCTTGTTTGTTTTGGTTATTTTCCTTTCTTCTGTTTTTGGGAACTCATTTTTGAGTTTTCCCCACTCGAACTTTGTATATTGTTTGGTTGCTACAGTCCCATTGACCTACTTTTGTGGTGATTTGTTGGACATTACTATATTTATCTTATCTTATCTTTCTTTCTATGTCTCCATTTAACTGTTGGTTGCATGAGAGAATTATACGTAGTTATTGAGAAAGACAAGGCTAAGAGTTATCATCTTATGATTTACATGTTGCAGCTAAGATTGGCAGATCCATCCTGCTGAACGTTTCATCTAATCCTGCTGAATACCAAAAGCTTGCTAAATCGTTAGCAGAGATTGAAGAGGTGTGTGTAGAATAAGATTGTCTGTAATCTTATCTAAATTTAATTGCCATTACAGCTGCAATGTGTGCTTTATTGACCACTGCTTGTTACTGTTTTAGATTTTAAACAATATTAAATTTTCACAGGTGGTTACAGTTTACCAGAAGTTTAAAGATGTTGAAATCCAGCTTCAACAATCAAAAGGTTTTTAAAAAATAATTTTCTGGTTATTTCAAATCTTTGTATTGAAATTATATGATTGTGTTATTTGGCTGTCGATTCTTTGTTTCTTTTCATATGTAAACTTGGATGCCAGAACTGGCGAAAGAACCCGGAATCGATCAAGATATGTCTGAAATGATTGCTGATGAAATCAACATCTTATCAAAAGAATTGAGTGAGCTGGAGGAGAAGCTAAAGGTTTTTCTTTTAATTGTCTGCAAATGTCTTAATGTTTTTTAGGTCCACTATTATAAGTTTTAATGTAGAAATTTGTATTTAATTGTCTGCAAATGTCATTGGTAGCTGTCATATATATATATATATATGTTTAATACATGCACGTTAATGCCATTATTTCTTTTGTAATGAACATTTATTTTAGTTCAGAATGTTTTCAGAAGTATTCAGTGGTTGCGTGTATGTTTGCTTTGCAGATTTTATTATTAGTTGTATTTAATGCATGCCAGTTAATGCTATTATTTCTTTTGTAATGAACGCATTTATTACTTCAGAATGTGTGCAGAAGTATCCAGTAGTTGTGCTTCTTAGCTTTGCAGATTTCTCTTTTGATACATTGTCCTTAGTATTAACTGCAGCTGTACACTATGTATAAACATTTTAAATTTTAGATAGGGTGGTAGATTGAGTAGTCTGTGATATAATACTTTAGCAACACATTAATGAGCTGACAACATGGTTCAGATGTTGTGTGTGAAAAACACAAGATGGTAACATGTTCCTTGTGCTTATCTTTGAGCTCATATCGTCAAGGTTACGAGAGGTATTTTTGAAAAATACAAGATGCCAGTATGTATATATTTTGATGTTTTCTACTTAGTAAAGAATGAGGTATTCTGGCCTAGAGTTACTGGATAGAGAGAACTTAATTCCTTATACATTTGCACTGAATATAAGATCATGTGCCGTGGGAAGAAGTAGGTTCTCATGTATATAAAACTATTTGTAATTCCATCTTATTTGATTTGTAATTGAGAAACAAGTGAACTTGGGTGTTTAAATCTGCTACTGTATAATTATTTGGCATTGAATATAGATTCTTAACAGTTCGACATGTTTCTATGAGCATTTTCTACTCTGTAATCAACCAACAAGACAATAGTTGGCATAGATGTTCCGTGAGATTATGTCTAGCATTATTGGTTTTTCTTGCAATGAAACTGTGGTACATATATTTATTTTGCATATTCATTCTTGGAAAGACATATTTTAGTAGCTAGTTAAGATGATACTTAGTGGTAAACTCTTCTAGAGTAAAGATTATATTGTATTGATATTTATGGTCTGAGTGCAATAATGGTTGGTAAGTTTAGGGAAGGTAAGATGTGTTTGAGGTACATTGTGGAAGGTGTGCTTGATTCTTGGTCAAGCATGTCTATAATTCATTTCTTGATTACCCACTATCTTGCTATTGTTTGTACTACAAAATTTTGTTTGCACCTCATGTTGGAGCAGACAAATTAAGATGATTGTTTCCAAGTATCTCATGAGGGCTTTTGGCAGCAGGTTGTTGGTGATGACAGGGGTCTCACAATACAAATCACTTAAGTGGAAAGTGGGAATTTTAGGGCTGCCTGGAAGGTGGAAATTTGGAGGCTTCCTTGGTAGGTTGTTTTTTCACACAATGAAAGTCGACCCACTTTGGCATAGTTTCAAGCTTAAAAAAGTGGGAATTTTGGGGCTTCCTGGAAGGGTGAATTTTCACACTTCCTTGCCCTCATGTTTGTCACACAATTCCTAGCCAAAAAGTGCGACCCACTTTGGCAAAGTTGCATGCTTTAAAATGGATCTCTTTTAATTATTTTTAACAAAGCTTGGGCACCCAAAATAAGAGAAAAAACACAACTTATTAAAAGAATTGCTAAAAATAAGAAGAGGCAATTGGTAAAATTAGCATGCAGTTGCCTATATAAACAGTGAACGCCATAAGTGAGAGGGCAATTAATTCTTTTTTGTGGAGCATGCTGCCCAGGAGGATTTTTGGCGCCATAGGTTGAAGTTGTGAGCATTATAAAATATTTTTAATTGTCGGGAAGCATCTAGTTTTGGCGCCCACGGTTGGAAGAGCTTTCTTTTTATTATTTTGGCTATCTGCATGTTGATGTGAGTGCATAGGTGAATATTTTAAGCCTGCTTGGCATGCAAGCAAAGTCTAAAAATATAGGGCAGCAAGCTTTATAATCAGATTTTGGTGAAGAAATTGGACGTTCATGCCATGAACTTCATGTCTGTCTGAATTATTTGCAGGAATAATTCACTGATGCTCATATTTATGTGAATTAAGCTAGTGTTTATGTCAAATACAAGGGCAATCATAACAACCTCTGCACAAATAGGTCCATCTCTCACAATTGCTAAAGATTTAGGTACCGGTGGAGCAAAGAAGGCAAAAGCAGGTTCAAATATGTTGAAGGGTAATGATAAAGTCGATCCAGCAAAGCCATGCATAACATCCAGGCTTACAGAGATTAGTGATACAAACATGGGCCATAAATCTATCAGTGATTTGATTGACAGATCCAGGGCAACCGGCAGGACACCTCTCATGCGGGTTATGAGAAATAGTTGAGTTATCCAAGCAAAATCATTTCCGGTTGCAACCCCAGTTGCCGAAATTTGTTCTAGAATGTGCAAAGTTCTACCATCCTTTATCTAGAACAATTAGGGATGCAACAGGGAAGACAGGAAAGACAATGAATTACATGCTGGACAAATACATTCGGTATGAGAACAAAGGGCAGTTATGAAGTGTTGCAGCTGGAATTACTTCTTTCTTCTTCTCTTTCTTCTCTTTCTTATTTTCTCAGATAAAATTGTAAAACTAAAGTAATTGGTTGAAATCCATTACTTTAAGTTATTTGAAAAGGTCCTTTAAGTAAGAATAGGTGACAGATATGCAAAACTTTGATTTAGTCTTTAGATGCATGTCATGTAAAGAGGAATTCCAGGAGAAAGATTGTCAGTTGTTTCCTTTATAGCTTTCACATGCGGCAGTTCATTGAGAGATTCCTATGTGTAATTGCCCTCTATACACTATAAATAGAGGAAGAATCTACGGGTTAATAAATCATAATTTGTTTTAGCAGAACTTTTTTAGCAAGAGCTTTTGTAATTACAACATTCTTGAGTCTTTAGACTTTGTGTTGGAACCCTTGAGGTGATTGATGTGAAAACTTGGGGATTGAATAAAAGGCGGGCTTCTGGTGAACTTTGTCTCTACAACGATTTGCTAGTTGCTTCTATTTGAGGTTTTAGATAAACTTTGTGTTATCTCAGATTTAGGTTAAAATCTTGTTTCTTTCTCTTTCTGCTGAACGTTGTGAGTTTTAAGTTGTTTATTTAATTTGTGTGGATGAGACCAACTCTGATAACTATTGGTTGAGTCAGCACATCTTCCTTCTTTCTCCTAATTTTGTTATTTCCCCTTCTGCAAATATTCCTAAACAACTGCTTACTTGCTACAAAATTGCCCAACTATGGTTCACGAGCTGTGGTAATTAAAGTAAAATCTCGAAAATAGTTATTAGGATCCACCCTTACTAAATTGATAAACATCTTACACGGGAGCCTCACTGGCAATTAAATGAGGGAGATTTATCTCATGACTGCCTAGGTTTTTAGCTATGCAGAAAATCTAGCCAACACACTGCACAGTTATGGCAACATTCACCTCCCTTGCTACTCTTAACTTAAGGCCCTAGCACCAGAAGGCTGAAATATTTTACTCTTTTTCGCAATTGTAACTATCCTTGGAAAAGGGGACGTTACAGACCGTATCCAACAATTACTCCGGGTCATCCCTAAAATGAAAATAGGCAAAAAGCTGTATCGGAACTCCGTACCCAACCCCTATTCAAATCACATGTATCGGCTGGATGTTCCAACAGGTAATATGCGCATCTGTGTAAACTCCGATATCTTGTAGTAAGGATGTTATTGTCTTCTAGTTGCCATATCTCTGAAATATGCTTTAATTGATTTGTGCCCAAGAAAACATTCACTGACAGTGACCAAATTGTCGATCACATTTATAATGCCCAAATAAGGTAGATTAACTTGATTGGTCTATCTACTGTCAGAGGATTAAAGTGGGTTTGTTGATCCACAAGATTTGAAATAAGAATTGATCATGTGTATGTTTCATCCTCAGATGTGGATTGACAAAGGAGTTTTTCTATCCTCTGAGATGCAGAAATGTAGTACAACTGAAACCTTGTATGCCTGAATTGGATGAGAGTAAATTGAGGGATGCTGTCACAGTGAACCCCTCAAACTTCATTATATCAGGGGTTTAGATTGAACTTGTTATTAATCTTGTACAAAACCTGTCAGTGCCAAGTGGGTTTTGGCATGGTTCTATTACTGTAGTTATGACTTGCATGGCATTAGCACAATGTCTAATGGCAAATGTCTTGAAATATATATGAGCATCATTAAGTGAATGGTATTATAATAATAAAACATAAGTGTTCTACAAGGTTACATGATCCTCTAGCACTTGGTATGAACATAGTACTTCATGTGATCATGCTAATAGTTTGGAAAACGATGACATTGATGAACTCAATGATTAGATGGTGAAATTCTTGACTAATCTCAAGAGCTGTACTCTATACTCTGTTGGGGAAAAGTGTAGTTGAAGAAATGTTCAAATGATTCAAATTGAACTCCCATAAATGAATGAGGATATGTCAGAATTTGGATCATAATGCATGCCTCACAACCTGTAGTGATGCACCTAACCTATATCCATTTGTCTCAGTTGGAAGTAAGGGACACAAGGTGCTCCTGGTTGCAACTCTTAAAAATGGTCTTTTAGTTTAAAGTGGGAACTCTTTGTTGCTCCTTGCAAGGATGGTGAATTAGGTTTCAGATCTGTATATGCCAAACAGCAGGTCAGGCCCTAGCTGGTAAACTTTATTGGAGACTTATAACTTCTCCAAATGATCCTTTTCATAGGCTACTAATCTTAAGGCAAAATCTTAAAAATCAGCCACCAAATCAATTATTATTAGATGTACCCTTCCATCTAAATGTTCTCTAATTTTGGCAGTTCTTAAAATGGTGAGATAAGTCCATTAATCAAAACCAGGTTATTCTGGATAGTGAATAAAGGGAATTATGCATATTTCTGGCTGGATTCATGGGATGCCCAAGATCCTGTTTAATCCATTCAATTTCCTAAGATCTATGTAATTTGATGGAAGCAATGCATCAAAAAGGATGGACAAGAATTATGCATTATACTAAATAGATATCTCAAGATTTTGGAAAGGAGTAGATGTTGGAAATCTCCTCATGAATGGCCTATTTTGCTACAACAGACAGAACAAGCTTTGATTAAGCTATGAATTTTTGAAATGGAATATGTATCTCTATCTTTTCTAATGAATTATGATCAAATAGGATGGGGGAATTGGATCAGGCAGAGAATATACAGACTATCATGCACTGGGATATGAAGCAGTATCAAGATTAGAGATAATCCTCATCCCCTCCAAGCTTTAGTTCACTTTTCGTCAACACCCAATATGGCAGCCTGTATTTAGACCCTAAGGTCAGTTTTCCTTTCTTTGGCTCTTGGCACATGGTAGATATTTTCTGACAGGAGATTGAATTTTGAAGAGAGGATTTCTATGGTCCTTTTAGATGTACTCTATGTTGGAATTGAGGTTGAAATTGTATGGACAACACCTCTTCTTCCTTTGTCCGTGGGTAGTTCCTTCTGTGGCAATATATGGATCAAATGATATTTGGTATACATTACCAAGGACTTCATTCTCTTGAGCAACTGATAAAGGAATGGCAAACAGGTATTCCGAAAGGACAAAACTTACTTCCTGTTTGGATAGTTATATCTTTGTTACTCTGGAATATATAGGAAGGAACGGGATAAAAGATGGCTTATTCAAACTTTGAGATCATAGAAAAAGAATATGTCCTTGGCAAAAACAATAGTCAATATGTTGTAATGAAACCATCAAGACTTTGAGAGTATCACTTGCATATCTTACTCATTACTATGGAATGGAGTAAAATTGTGATGAAGCTTGAGTTTCTTTTAAAAGCTTACAAATTCTATATTTTCTTGCATTTACAATAGCTATTCCCTCCGCTTCATGTATGACGATAAACAACAATAAATTGGTCCCTCCTCCATTTGTAGGCACGGGCAGGTAAATTGAATACGGATGGAGCTTCCAGGGGAAATCCGAAAAGGCAACAATGGGGGGTATTGAAAGATTGCATGATGGGAAAGTTGTTGGTTCTTCTTTGCTGAAAATTCTAGGAACTAGTTACAATAATGTTGCTGATGATATAGAGACCATCTATAGAGGATTAAAAGAGGCTATTAAGTGTGGTTGGAACTCAGGTGCAAGTGGAGTCAGATTCTAAGATATTGTTAACCTGCTGAATCCTTCTATCTAGGGAGTTCAAATTGGTAGATTGAACGTGAGTAAAGGAAGATCGCCCCAAAGGCTTTGCAGGATTAAGATTTTCAATCGCTGCAAATCAATCATATTCCTAGACAGAAAAATCAGGTGGCTGATAGGGCTCTTGTTAATTGGGCTTTAGATAATCATGACATTGGATGCTATGGAGATCCTCTTCTGGGGACGGCCTCAACGAGATCAGAAAGATATGAATTCTATTCTCAAAGTTGATAATCTATCATGATGATCATTAAGAAACTTATTTTGTTTCAAAATGCTAGAGATTGGACTACAATAATGCTTGGCATAGTTGACATTATAACCAAATATTTCATGCACTTATGAAATAATAGTTTAACGGTTTAAAAATAAAACACCCTTAAAATATACTCAAAACTAATCAATTGCATGGTCCGTATACATGTATACATCAAAGGTAGGTAAATCATGTCACATCCAATTTAATGTTGCCATCTAAGCATAATTCCACAAATATGCTTGTTTGATGCCCATATTGTAAGTGTTCACGAAAAGGAATGTGGATTCAATCAGCTGACTTTGCATCTTTACCATCATCTCATAATCTTGTTTCAATATGGATTTAAGTTGAATCAGAATTCATTTACTTGACGTTGTAGACTGTAGTATTTGAGTTCCATAAAAGATCATTGCCTGAAATACTCTAATTGGTTCTTTTAATTTTGATTTACCGAATTTGAATGCTTCATGAATTATACAGAAACTTATGTTCCTCAATCCGCTTCATGATCGTACAAAAGAATCAGGGACACTTACATCAGTATTCAATCTTATTGTTGTTATGTATCATGCTTTGTTAGAAATTTTCCATTAATTTCATTCCCTTTTGTTTTAGGCAATCTCTTGCAAGTTTGCATTCAGGCATGTAGTCCGCAGTTCATCATTTTTTTGAATAGTTATCAGCTCAAGGCAGGTTACTTATTCACAGATATTTTCCACCTAAACTTAGGATGTCTAAATAAAGCATATTGTTTGAACATGCTCAATGCTTTTTGGTGCATTGGGATTGCGTGAATTTTGGAACATGTATTCGTTTTTGTAAGGAAGGAAGGGACTTTATCTCTAGTAAATATGCAAAATGAAGAGGACATCAGTTGTTTGAAGTATTTTGGATTCAAAGAATTTGTTACTATTCATCTGCCTATCAAATCAATATTGGTATCAAGCGAAGGATTTAAATGCTTTTGGGACCAGCAACTTAGGGTTCCACATTTGAGGCATCTGACTTTCAGTTGTAAGATTTTCAATTTCATAGGCAAATAAAATGAGTATTGGTCTCAATTTAATGAATGCATGTTTAGACATCCCATGTCTGTTTGCTAGATTTATTAAATGGCTAAAACCTAGGCAGTCATGAGATAAATCTCCCTCATTTACCGGTGAGGCTCTCGTGTAAGATTTCTGTCAATAATGGTATTTAAATTTATTTGTGGGTTTTATTTTACATTCAAGCTCATGAGCCATAGCTAAGCAATTTTGCAGCAAGCAACTGTAAAGGAAATATTTGCAGAAAAGGAAAATAATTGAATCCGGGAAGAAAGAAAGAAGATGTGCAATCCAACCAATAGTTAGCAAGAGTTTTCATAACATAGATGAAACAAACAGATCTCAATTACATAATTTAAAGCAAAGGAAAGTTGGCAAATCTAGATTTGAATAACACAAAGTTTATGCTAAAGATCTAAAAAAATAAGAAACAAATGCACCGTTGACACAAAGTTCTACGGAAATTTGCCTCTTTCAATTCCTTAGCTTTTTCAGAAGAAATATCAAGGGTTTCAGCTCAAAGTCTGGAACACAAGAATGCATGCATTACAAATTTTGATCCTTTAACCCATAGGTTCTTCTTCTATTTATAGTCTTAATAGACTTGTGCAGAAATTACAATTGTGGAAAGTCAATAACTGAACTGAAGAGGAAGCTATAAAGAAATTCATCTGGCAATCTTTCCCCTAAATTTCTGTTGTTTACATGACATGCATCTGAAGACTAAATCAAAGCTTGTGCATAATGCCACCTATTGTTAATGTAAGAACCTTTTCATAACTAAAAGTAATGGCTTTTAACCAATTACTTTAGTTTTACAATTTTGAATCCGAGGAATAAGCAATAAGAGAGAGAAAGGAAAAAGAAGAATGCCAGTTGTCGGCCATCAACTCTATGTTTAATTCCTTTGTTCTGAAACTGAATATACTTGTCAAACATGTGACTCAGCAATGCTTCCCATTTGCTTTAGCAACCGCTTCCTTTGGATTCTTGAACTGCAGCAATCCTCTGGACAAAGCAACAATGTCAGCCTTTATTTTCTAAACTAGGCCCATATCAAATCTGTATCTTGAAGACTTTATGAGTCGTGCCAATTGAATCTAACGTGAAAGGCATGATGGCTTCATCAATCTCCTTGGGCACAACCAGAATAAATTCTTCATGAGGAAAGGCAATTCATCTGGAATGTTCTATGGTACTTCTCCCATCTTATTTTCTAGCAATTGCATCCTTTTCAGCATCAAGCTTGAGGTTCTCTATGCAGAAGGAATACTGTAAATCTCTAATTGCTTCCCCCTTTCTTCAATCCATCAGGTACAATTGTGCTCAGCAATTAGCACATCCTTGGCAATGAATGAATCTTAGCTAAAGTAACTAATGACTTTCAGCAACTATGTTCTCATCTTCTATCCATGTCATTAGTGACTTTAGCTAACATAATGCCCTGTGCATTTCTCCAATTTAGGAGGTATTCCCTTGAACTGTTCATGAAGCTTGGTGAATAATTTGCTCCTTCCATTGAGCAATAGCTTTGACTTGGTTCCCTCATCTTCAAGTTGCTCTTGCAACCAGATGATTACATACCTGCTTGCAGCTAACATGGGTTGAGAAGAAGGTTTAGCAACCTTAGATGATCTCACATAACTGAAGAGATCTGCTTTTTCTGAAGCTTATCTTTCTCTGCCCTTTCTTTGTCAAGCTTAAGGAATAAAGCATTCATCATGTACGTGTATCTTGCTTTAATCCAGGGTATGTGGTGATTTAATCCCTAACGGTACTTTGGTCACTGATATGTCTGCAACCAGTTGAGCTCTTTCTATTTCCCTTAAGAACTGATAATTCAAGACTTCTGCCCCGATTTTCTCAATAATCAACCTTGAAGTCATTTTGAAAGCAACTTTATCTCCTTTTCTCATTTACCCGTTAAGCTCAAGCAACTGCAAGTCGTGTTCTTCCAAATTGATATCTTCTCTGGAATACCTATCAGTTTGTCTGCATAGCTTTAACCACGATGAAAAATTGCACCTTCTTAGGGGAATGAGAAGTCACTGTAGTGTACCAGCATCTCATGCTCAGATTCCTATGTATATGCATCTGAATTTGGAACAGTGTTGTGGCTGCCAGTGAATTATCCAAAGACAATGCTTTTTCAAACTAATGCCAACTAGTTCTTAGTTGGTCAGATAGGCACAAGGTGAAAGTATATAGATCTGAAATGCAGAATTCAAATGAAATTTTGATCCAGATCTAAGAAACGGAGGTATGCAAGCAAGATTGTCTAGGTTCATAGAACTAAGCTGAAGTGCATAAGTTAACGCTGGCAGAGAAGCTTCGTTTGAAAATGGTACTGGCCAGAAGTTGATATTCCTTGAGCATTTACCAGTGCCTGAGACTTATTGGGTACTTTAAGCTTCAAAGTCTGGACACAAGAATGCACTTTTACCTTCTGCTTACATTTGACCCGTAGAAGTCTTCCTCAATATTTACCTGTGAACATGGTTCCTCAATTAGCTTTGTCCATGGAAGACCCCATAGTTAACATGCCTTTAAGTTTGTTCATTCATGAAGTGAATTGTGGGAAGACTCGGAAATCCTTTGACAGTACCATCGTCTATTATAACATGGAAGAATAATTCCCTCATCATTTGAGGTATGTGCAAGTACCACATGAAGTCATTTCCGAATTTGATTGGTGTCCAGTTTGCTTACACTTCAAGGGGAAGCTTGTTCCGACTTTTAAATAACTGACTTAAACATTTCGCCCAATTGATTATTAATCAGCTTGTTGACTTCATCCAAAAGTTTTCACAACGAAGATACATCCATGAGCGAAAGTTATGGACTCATTGTCTTCCTCCTTTCAGCACCATATGTGCATCAGTAGTATCATCAACGTTGATTGCACCAGATTGGATCATGGAAGTCCTTGGGAACTTTGACTGGTGATTTTTTCTTCTGATGTCTATCCCCTATTTATTATGACTACACAGCAACTTTGCTTTGGCAAGCTTGATAACCCATCTATTGACCGGTATAAAATAGCATGCTAATTTGCCGTAAATCATTCGACAAAACTTCATGCAATCTTTCACCTTGATTTGTGCATCCAATTCCATGATGATCCCATTTTAAAGGCTTGCAACCTCGGAAACTCACGACCGGGTTTCCTGGAAAGAGGACCAAACTGAGATCATGACCACTGCACACTGGAAGATAGAACAGATTCACAACTCTTGAAGGAATTTTCCAAGCTTGACTTCCACATGGGCTGCTGTTAATTGCCCAAGATGATGAATGTCGGAAGCCTTTGCAAATAAGATCTGGATCTGTCAATTAAATCAGTGATAGGTTCAGGGCCTCAATGTCTGTATCATTGATGAACTGCAAATCTGGAAGCTATGCAGAAATGATGATTATGTTGATCTTCTCTTTCATCATGCTTCGTCCATGCCTGGAACAATCTTTGTCTAAGCTCTTTTTCTTTTAATTCTGTCGGAATCCCTTTTAATTGGATCCATTTGTGCAGATCGGCAACTCTTGCCGAAGATTATTCAATGATATCAGCCCATTGATTATGGAATTCCTTTGACTCAATGAGCACCTGTGATGAAAAGCATGCAATTAATTCAGACAAAGATGGAGTCCATGGCATGAATACTTGATTTTTATCACCAAAATCTGCATATAAAGCTTTGCCCTAAAATTTGAGCACTTTTTGTTTGCTATGCAAAGCAAGTTAAAAATATTATTTAATTCACCTGGGCACTTATACCAACATGCAAGGTAGCTCAGAATTAAAAATTATCCGCTTTCCAACCTTAGGTGCCAAAACTGGAAGCTTCCGGCAATGGAAAAATACTCCTTAATGCAAAATCCTCCTTCCCTTGGCGCCAAAACCTGTCCGGGCTGCAAACTTCATCAAAAAGAATTAACTTCTTCTCCCTTATGGTGTCCCATGCTTATATAGCCATCTGCATGCTATTTTTAATAATTGCCCTTCCCTATTTTTGGCAATTTAATTAATTAAAAGTCATGCTTCTTCATCCAATTTGGGCGCCCAAGTTTGCATGCTTCTGATTGTTTTTTAATGAATTTATTTTATTTATTTTTAGCATGCATCCTTGACTTCTCTTTAGCTCATCCACTTGCATTGACTTTCCTTCTATTTATGGCGCCAAACTTAGCTAGAAATACCATTAATAAATATCATTAAATACATGTATTAATGCCAAGGTGGGTCGCACTTTTTGGCAAGGGAAGTTGCTAAAAATAGGAAGTCAAAGTAATGGGAATTTCCACCCTGCAATGCAGCTCCAAAAATCCCATCTTCCACTTAAGTGATTTGACTTTCATAATGAGAATTTTCACCCTGCAATGCAGGTAAGAAATTCCCGCCTGCCTGCCATTGCCAAAATTCTCATTAGCAGCTTAAATCCTTCCTTCCAAAAAGTGCGACTTGCATGGAAAATAGCCTTCTCAAAAATGCGACTTGCATGGGTGAATAAACTTCTTTGATGGGAAAAGTCACCCTGCTAGGCAGGCAAAAAAATTCCCGCCGGTGCTTTAAGTGATTTTTCTTTCATAATGGGAATTTTCACCCTGCTAGACAGGTAGGAAATTCTCACATGCCTGCCACGTCTAAAATTCCCATTGGTAGCTTAAGTGATTTTGACTTGATGGGAAAAAGTAACCTGCTAGGCAGGCAAGAAATTCATGCCTACCTGCCACTGCCAAAATTCCCATTAGCAGCTTAGATCTATTATCCCAAAAAGTGCGACTTGCCTAGGAGAGGCTTTTTCTGCTTAAATTCTTCTTTTTTGGTCAGAAGTCAGCACTCTGTGATTAATTTCTTCCATTGTTGAGGCCATAAATGACTTCCAGATGTTCCAGGCAATTAAACAGGCTATACAGAACAAAGAACGGATCAAGGGGAATTTAACAGACAAACCACGGAGAAAACCGAAAACAAATGCAAAAAGAAATAAATAAAAACGAAAAACGTTGCCAGAAGTTGCAGACAATTGCTTTGAATTCATTCCTGGTGAAAACCCTATTGAGATGTGAGAATACTGGCATGAAAAACTTCAACAGGGTTCAACTGCAGCACAATTCACATTAAACAAAACTTTATTTATTTAATAAATAATTAAATAAAATTCCCGCAGACAAAACCCGGCGGAGGGATAAAATGAGTTTTAGCATCTGGGTATTTGTCGAAATTGGCTCATATGATTCACTGGGAATATCTTAACGTAATAGAGACAACTTCAGGCAATAAAAACACAAAAAGACCCGTTATTTTAAAAAGAACGAATTTTTTTTAAAGGGGTAGTCCCAGATTTCCAGGGTGAAATCTGGGGACACCAAGATGATAAATTCTCTCAGCATTGATTCTGTATGATAATTTCAATGTTCTATGTTTAATTACATTAGTATCTCATTCGCTGTTTTTTTTTATATTCTTCTTCCAACTCTCATTTAGCATTCATCATTGATTGTCGTGGTTTTACTCAAATACCGAAAAATATTGTTTCTGTGAAACCACTTGTCCATGGATGTATGAAGAATTCTAACTTGTTGATACAGTTTTCCATCAAGGAGTTGGAAAAGTAAGAATGAACTCTACATTTCCGTCTAATCCTGATATTACTTAAATCCCTGAATTTGATCTGATTGGGAACTCCTCAATGTGTGGTTTCTCTATATCCTCATTTTTCAGTTTCAGATTCTTCAATCATTGACATGACATAAATACCATGTTTTTCGTATAAGAGATGTACTTCCTGAGACAATGAGCAATCACTGTATTTGCTATAGACAAATGCTACCTTTTTAACAAATTCATTGATAAGAGAATGGTCATGACCATGGGATTGAAGATGGACTAGATTTCCAACCCATGCTTACTCTTTCCTTACAATCTGCAAATGGATATAGTTATAGCATGCACAAAGAAAATAAGTCCCCAATCTTGACCTGTGGTTGGGAGTGACATGAATAGCACATAATCTAATCCAATGATCTCAGATTTCCTTGTCTCATTGTTTCTTCGCACTGAAATTAATGTCAGTCCTTGGTGTACAACTGGTCTCCCCATACTTTGGGTGCCAATTCATGGCAAAAATCAATCATTAGCATAGGTAATTCATATTGCTCTCATTAATTTTACACCGAGTACATTTTGAAGTAATAATACTACAAGAGTATGAAGACTCTTGTTCATCCAAGCAGCCACCACAAGAAAGTATGGAGTAGCAACTCTTCAAATCTATGAATACAAATCTACATGGGCTACAAAAAAGGTTGCTTGCAAGAGATACATCCACTTATACATCGCAGCAGTCCTATAATAGTCCATACAGAACCTAATGTAGATAAAGATCCTATTATGGTATTAGGTTGAGAATCACTTCCTTGGGACCTTATTTGCAATACCTAAAAAAAAATGTAGACTATTTATTTTATTTGGTAAATTCTCCTAGCAAAGTTTTACCTTGGATGCCACGACTGAGGGAAATCTCTTTCGTCGAACCTTGCCGACCTCTTAAGGAGCTTTCCCTTGGCCTTGTCATGTTGGGGTACACCATAACCCAAGCAACCTGCCTTGGATGTGGTATTCTACACTATTTTAACACTTTATAATGTGAATTGGGGATTTGAAACATGGGACTCCACTTTGGACTTTCCCGATGCTTCAAATTACCATCTTGAGCCCATCCCACTCGACATGATTTTAGGCCAATTACAAAGCTCACATCAATGAACAATTCTTTCATCAACTTTCGACATTTCAGTTTCAATTCAAGAATTTAACGCAATGACCAAGATATTGGTTTGCAATGTCCCTTTCGGGCTTACAATCTGCAAATATTCGGAAATTCCACAAAACCCAAATGAAAGTAAAGCTAAAATTTCATGACAACAAGTGCAGCGAACAGCTAGATATGCTATAGACATATCAATCAGAATTTTCAGAAACGAACAAATGAATTTTGAGGGCAGTGACCTGAATTTTATATCTCGCAAACCCTTAGTGCCAAAGTGCAGAAATCTGATTTCTTCACATATTTATCTAACAACAGCAATTACAAAGCTGAAATATTTGTAGCAAACATGCCCTAGGGTACAAAGAAGAGATGAATCTTTCCGAGACTCAAGCAACTGAATTTACCCTTATTAATTTTATGACAACAAATGGACAGCAAATTACAGCTCGCCCAATTTGGAACAATTGCCAACAACTGATCAAGAAACCCTTGCAATGAATGCCCACAAGACTAAAATGTGTAGGTTGCCTTAACAAACCCTATCTTGCTAGAAAAACCTAAGAAAATGGCTAGAAATTGAACCCCAAAGTTGAAAATCGCCCCAAGTTAGAAAGTAGGTTGCCCAAGCCTAGAAATGCAGCAGATCTGATCTCTGAAACCCTGAGACCTCAACTATGAAGCTTGCAATGTGTGGCTGTTTCACACTCGAAACCCTGAAAAAAATTGAGGGATCCTTGATGCCTCAATAGACCTCCATGGAGGGTTGTCGCCCTAGCAATTGAAGAGATTCTGAATGCAATTTCGTGCTCAAATTCGAAGAAACTGTAATTTCAATTGTGACCCCAAATGAAGCCACAATGCAGAAATCCTGAGGGTTTTCGTCCCCAAATTCTGATCACTAATGAGGGTTTTCTTTCTCAAGTGATGACCTGCTAAGTAGGGTTTCCGTCCTCAATAGCTGAAGAGTAGAGTAACTCAAGTTCGTGCTCAAACTCATAAAATAAAGATGATAGATCAGATGATTGATTCCCAAATGAACCCCTTCATCCTCCTTTTATAACTTCTCTTTCCTCTTTCTTTCAATTTTTGTGGCCAACTTTATTTATAATTCACTTTTATTTTTAATAATAAAATATAAGTCGACTTATATTATAACATAAAGTTACATTTGGTCGACTTAGTTAAATCATTAACTTTACTTTAAGTACTTAAATATTTTTTATTTTAATAATGAAAATATTTTTAAATTGCCCAAAGATTAGAAATGACCATGCCCAACTTAAATAATACTATTAATCATTTTAATCTAGAAAAGGGGACATTACAAAAATATAGATATGGTTTGAATACGAGCAGCTAAACACTTTGGCTCACTGACCAAACAATGGAAATTTAATACTACCCCCCTCGAAATCTATTGCAAAATGGCAATGTACTTGATAAAAGGTGTTTCTCCCTATATTATTTAATTACAGATAATATGAATGGACCAACAACAATAATAAAAAACAAAACAATGCAGTGTTAAAATCCAGCAGACTTGAAGTGCATATTATGCAATCAAAGTACTACCTTTCAATATTTAACTTTTTGCATCTGCTTCAGAGTTGATTGCAAGGGGGAAAAATAAACGTAAATCAAAAGATACAGTGTAGCTATTAGATCAGTAGACGGATTTTTAAGTCCAGTATTAGATTTTTTTTGACAATTCAAGTTGCTCAAAGATGTTTAACTAAAGCAAGCATATGGGAAGTATTTGTGACCAAATAAAAACCCATGCCAAATGCACATGAAGCAACAACAAAAAATATTTTGGCAGGTCTAGAATGAAAGCATTTATCTACCATTTTACGTACCTTTTGTAACAGTTGAGAATTCATGGTATTAGCTGCAATCCACATTACACGTCGTAAAATCTGCTCAGGCTTGAGAGCCTCTGCCCAGCTATTGGCTTCTTCACTGTGAAGTCCTGCACTCAACAACCTGCTTCCAATGTTGAGCTAGAATGATAGCATTGCACCAAAAATGGAAACATATGTAACACTTTCACTTTTGCAATAATAATATGTAAGCCCTTAAAAGTAAGAAAAAATTGTAGATACACTAAAACCAGGAAGCAATACAAAGTGACCACTATAATGGCTTAAACGCCATTATTGTCGTAAAGTCGACATCTGTCTGATATGATCATAGCATGCTGTATAGCCAAACAAACATCCATACCAGAATTTGGTGTATTGGAAGAATTTGCAAGACATCAGCAAAGAGGAACATACGAAAGTTAATTATCTTTACCGAGGAGAGGCATTACATATTGGACTATACTACATTGAAGAAAGGTTTATATAACTATCTCAACGCAGAAATAGTGAGGAGATTATAGCATCATACTCAAAAATCTACTAACCTGGGAGTTGAACCTTCTATAACTAAGGAAATTGAAATTATATTACACCCACAAATGACTAACATAGGCAAATAGAACTGAAGCATGTGGTCGGTAATAATACAGAACATGGCAACCCCCAAAATGGGGCAAATTGTTAATAATACATGAATATGCGTCAACCCCCAAAATGGGGCAAATTATCTAGCAAAACAAGGAAAGAGAGAAATATATCAAGACATTTGTAGAAAAGCAAAGGAAGCAAAAATGGAAAGTTAACATATGTACAGAAGCATGACATGAAAATGGAACATACTATTGTAGTATATATCTCAAGTGCATGGATACAAATGTAAAGATATGGATACAAATAAGGGTAAAGATATGAGTATGCCATCTGATACAGGTAGGGCACAATTTCAAGAACCTAGGACAAATGTGAAAAAAATATATAAATAAATAAACATAAAAAATTATCCATCAATCATAGAAAATTAAGAATTACTTCTTTCTCAATTTTCAAATATAACTTAAGAGAGTGAATTTGCACGAGTGTGCACTGTGCTCATATGAGAAGAAAGACATAGTAGCCTGTCCTTAAACATAAGTGGTATGTGTCGAGCAATATTTTACTTCACTTTATAATACATTTTTGTTTACTATTTTCAAAATTCCTTTCTGTTTTCATGGATACAGCTTTTGATCTGCTCTTTCTGTTTTCATGGATACCAGCTGAGATGTTTCTATTAGCTGTATCTGTAACGTCTGCCAACCTGGCCCAGTGTAAACCCATGAAGGTCATTAACAGTTATAGTAACAATAGTATGGATGCAGAATATCATTTTGCACATACATGCAATTATAGCAGCAATGATAAAGAAAAGATGCAGCAGATATAACCACAGATATATAACAGTTATACCGGTTCTTCTATTGCATGAAAACTTGATGGTTGAAATGAGAGAAAAGATCCATAGCATTATTACAACAAATGTTATACCTCCAAGAAAATTCTAATTGAAGCAGACTCACAAATCATTATGAAGCTGCTGTCTGAAAATCATATTGGTTCTTCTCCCAGCTGGCGAATTACTAAGGAAGTTTGGAAGATAAAAACATTACGGGAGAAATTTCAAGAAGTTCAGTTCAGTCACGTTCCACGTGAAAGAAATAAAGTTGCTTGCTTGGCTAACTGGGCCCTGGATAATGATATTCTAATGGTTTGCCTCCTTCATGGTGGTCCAAGAAGAACCAACTGGATGCAATAGAACTGATAACACCTTCTAAATGCTATAGGTTTGCCTCCTTATGAAGTGGTCCAATATCTTAATACAAGCCATATATTCTTAATTTTGATACATCCTTATGATTATCTCTTCGGCTTTACTTTTGTATAATGCTCAAGCTTGGACTCTTAGTTTTCAGGCTTGGCATGGCCAAATATATATTTATTGATTTCCATCTAATATAAAGTTTTCCTGGGTTTTTTCAAAAAAAAAAAAACTTGTCATGGATTTTTTTTCCTTGGATAGTTCTGCCATGATTAAGGTTGGATTTTGTTTTCAGCGGCATTATCAGCCACTACAGAATTTGATCTTGATTCTGCACGGTGAATTGTCTGTGCTAAACTGTCAAATGAGTTTGAGTTTTTCACAAGCTGTTATGGGTGACTGTTTCTTTTGAAGTCCTATAATTACTCCATAAAGGAAGATCAAATTTAATTACATGTTTCGTTAAGATTCCTGCAAAACCTCTGTCGATATTCAGCAATCTATCATACACCAAGTGTTTCTAGTGTTTTCTTAAGATTCCTGCATATAACCTATGTTGAGTATTCAGCTTTTGCTGATCTTTCTTACTCTGCAATACCAAGTGTTCATATCCTATATACAACCATAGTGTTTTCAAACACAGTGTTTATCTTCTAGCAGGTCGAGCTGTCTTGGTGATGTTTAAAAGCCAATTAAAAGATTAAATTAAGCCTAAAGGAGGTCAGTCATGCATGTTTGGACTTTGGCGCCAAGGTTGGGGTATTTAAGGAGTGTTATGGCTTCATTTGCATGCATCTACTTTTAGCAAATTTACTCTAAAGTGATCTTTAGGCTGTGAGCTCTGAGTTCTCTCCACTCTAGGACGAAAATCCAAGTGTGCGGCTCTTTCCAAGAAGGACGAAAACCCTTCTTGTGGCTGGTTGGGAGACGAAAACTTTCCTTTCTTGATTGATTTGATGTCATAATGCAAATTTGGGCATTAAAGGACAAAAGAAGTCATTTTCAGATTTTTACATGCATTGATAAGCCTCCTAGTTGGAGCGACTTGCACTAGCATTTGGTGCCTTCTAGGGCACAGAACTTCTATTTTCTTTCTTCAGATTTGCTATAATTTATAAAGCCACTATTCTCTGTGGAGTTAGAGGTGAGAACCTATTTTCTTTCATTCAGATTTCATAATTTTAAAGCCAGAATCGATAATTCTCTTGTTAGAGTTTGGAAACCCTCATTTCATAATTTTTTTGGAGTTGTACTTCTGCTGATTATAATTAATTTTCCAGCAGTGTTTTCTATCAAATTTCATATTGGAAAGTGGCTTGGTTGATTCCTAAAATACTATATGTATTTTGGCAATGTTATTTGAGGAGTTTCAAGTGTTTTTCTTTCATTTCCATATTGTTGTTCTAAAAATACAATCACTGTTCTGCACTGATTTTAATTTTCAGTTTGCTGGTCTGAAAATCAGAATTATTATTATTGGGATTTGTGCTAATTCTTTGTCCTTCAATTTTTATCCCAGAAAAGGAGACATGTACATTTCATCAAACTTTTGTATTCTAGGAATACCCTCAAAACAGGGTCATAAGATGACAGTGGGGATAGCTGAAAAGTCAAGTGGGGGGCAAATGAAAGGATCAATGTTCCATCTAATGCTATAAATTCCACACATGGCTTTTCTCCCAAACCCTTCATGCTACCAAGTTTTAGTCTTTTTCAAGGCATAAAATTGAAATTTTACCAATTGTATGTTGTTCTCAATTTACCACTAGACTGTGCACTACAGGGCAATGAGCAAGTTGCATTTCTTGGATTATTTTCTGTTGCTTATGTTCCTCTATTATCTCTCTCAAGACTCTTACCAGTCTGGGTAAAATCCTCAGGGGGGGTTACGTCCCACAGATGGCCTTGTTACACTGAGCATTGCCCTGTGGACACTGAGGAATCGGTCTCATTATCTTGTCCTACAGTACACCCTTCGGCACTAGAATGCATCCACACAGTAAGGTCAGTTCGGGGTTGAATGTCTCATAGACTCTGTTGTGAGACGAATCACCACCTTGATCATTCCGACAAGATTTGACAGCTGTGTAGCCTCCAGGAGATCAAGACGGAAACACACTTCATCTTTCAGCTGCCCCATTTACTACGAGATTAGAGGTCGAGGTTTCATTGTTTATTTAGGAGGACGTACAGACCCTTTCGGTAACTTCTTCAGGTTTGATTGATCAGAGGTGTCTTGCCCTCTTATATTTACATGAGGCTTTGAAGCATCGTGGAGCAAACTCTTCAGTCGCATCCTAGAGTCGAACTCTACCACAAAACGGATCACTTCCTTCTTTCACAGTGTCTACCTGCAGTTGAGAGGCACTAAATGCGCCCTTGTGAGCATTCCAACCCCGCTTCAGTTCCTCCATATTGGTTCGGCCCAGGTTGAAACCATCACATGGTTCCCTCGTGTCATCACCAGGCATGCTTCGCCACTAGGTCTCGGCCTCAGAAAACAGACTAGATCCACCAAGCATCAGAGGCCGATAGTATTGTAGCCTCAAGATCGACGAGCAGGGGATGGGCAGCCCTCGCCCTCGTCTTCGACTGATCGACATTCTCATTCAAGAGCTTCTTTTCCAATCGTCCTCAAATGTTAGGAAAGATGTGGATCTACCATCCCCTGAGTGGGCTACTGGTCCTTCTTTTCCTCTCCTTGGTCGTGCTTCTCCCTTCATTTCTTCCTCTCACTTGTTTCATTTCCACCCGCCTATGGGGGTTTGAGCTTCATGTGATTTCTTCTTCCAGTTTTGGCCACCTCTTATGGCTTTTTTTTCATCTTTCTCGGGAACTCGTTTTAAGTTTTCCCTACTCGCACTTTGTATCGATCCTCGTTGTCTTCTACAGTCCCTTTGACCTACTTTTGTGGTCATTTGTTGGACATTAATATATTTATCTATCTTATCTTATCTACACACATTCCAATAATGTTTGCACAAGGTTCTACTTTTTGAAGTTGCTTAATCATGTAATCAACACATCTACCCAATGAGGAAACTTACATACCTCACACCTTGCAAAGTCTTTGTTTCTTAAGAAATCTTGAGTTCTAGAATGCCCTGACCTTCTGAAACTTTATTCAGATCCTTCTTGCAACCTGCACTATTCCATTAAGCCTGTAACATCATTCAATATAACATAAATCACATACTACATTGGTCATTCACACTCAAATTCATATTCTTACACCAGATTGCTCAATAAACTCTTTTATTAAATGCTCTCCAATGTACAACTCGGAGTTTCTGAGCTTCTCAAACTCTCTTACACCTTCTACCCTAATCTACCTTATTTCTATCTGTCCTCCTCCATTCAATCGAATACTTCCTTTAAGATACAAATAAAATGAGTTATGCAAGAAATTAGGTTTTCAAACCAAGGTAGGACATGGTTAACCTCAGTTCTTGAGTGAAGAACACCTCAAGTTAACAACATGAGGTTTTTAGTCATACTTTACACCATCTATTCACCCTAAGATAACATCTAGAGCCCCCTTAAACATAGATAGGAAGATTCAAATATTTGAAAAGGGAGTTTTGGAGGGAAACTCCATAACTTCATCATTACATTGCCATGGAGGTTCAAATGGACACAAGACACACTAAAACACCTAAAAGGACCCCTACAACCTATTACAAGCCAAAACCAAACTTTTTTTATATACACAGTTAATGCTCCTGCATCACAATTCCTACATAGTTAGAGTGCTATGAAAAAAGTTCCTTTTCAAGAAAGAGCAGGACATCCAGACAAGTGAAACAAATCTCCCTCAGCATCTAGAAAATCTTTAAAATGTGGCAGGCACCGCCCTCAACACAACATTTCTTAAGAAATGTTCTCAAGAGCCTAAGATTTCAGGGGAAAAGAATGTCTAACCACTTAAAAGTACCACAGAAGACAGAATTGTGAGAGGATGTTATGTGACCAGCAGAAATACTTCTCCCATAGAGAGAAGCATGTCTACAACCATGAAAAGTTTTAAAAATTTATATGAGATGAGTAATTTCCATCCACCATTCTCCTATTATTATAGGTTCACATTGAAACTAAGTGCAACAATCTAATTCCACTAAGCTTATACCATGCAGTAAGCTGACCAGCAAATTACTGATAATTATAAAATTCAACCTCTCATTTCATCTTGGATGTTGCAATAACTTGGTTAAAAAGGAAAAATTAGGATTCAAACTCACCTCTATGAGACAGCTACATGCATGCATTTTGTTTGAGACACTATGGCAGCCTTGTAAAGTTTGTCTGTAGAATAATTTCTCAACCACGGAAACACACAATTGATTGGATTGCTTGTTGAATGTAGTGTCTTTTAGAGCAAAGTACACGTCAGGATGCATTTTGTACAGATACCTTTGTGCATAGGGAATAATCCAATTAACAAGAGACAAGGTTTGAGTACTGTCTTGATGACCATAATATATTGCTTCCCGCACCACGACCTGTTTACGAAGTATAAAAATGTGTGTAGAGAATAATTATGCAAATTGAGATTTCAGTATTCCAGCCATACAACACAGCTCTTCTAAATATGTGGCTTACAAAGAATCGAATAACTAAAATAACAAATAATGCAACTGGCAAAATTTAAAAACCAACCTCAGAGAGTGAAGGGATTCCCATTGCACACATAAGAGTTATAACTTTATTTGGAACAGTGTCCTTTCCCCTGATCTCATCAAACTTACCCCCAGCATGTAGATGTATAAAATACATGCCATCACAATTCCTAAATTGATTCCCAAGTTCCACATCATCGCACCAGCAAACAAGGCCAACTCTTTTATGTAGCGAGACCCATTTGCCCTGGGTAGTTGGAAGAACTGAACATTTGAAATCATGCAGGCAATCTTTCCAGCGAGAAATCTCCTTGCAATCCACCCTTTCAAATTCAACATCCTCGCCCCACTTATATAATACTTCAATGGCCTGTGGCAAAAAATAAAAATCATATGTAATACAGAGAAGATATTTATGAATTATTCTCAACTATAACGAAAATAAATATTTTCATTATTTTTGTAGCCAGTACAGACACTCGTGTGTCTATGTTGTGTTTTTAGTTATTGTCTCGATACTTCCTATGTGCATGTGTGTGCCAACGCATACATGTCTATCTTTGTTGGAGAGAATATACATATACTTACACATAAACAGCAAATGGCCTTGCCAAGACTCAAACTCCTCAACTCCAAGTCAATCCAACATTATAGGTCTACATGAATAGTATTTTGTTTCAAAGCCTATGATTATGCCAGAGGTGTCTTATGTATGAATAAGGCCCGGCATTTTTTCATCTGGTTCCCCTTTTTATTTTTTGCCACATGGCACAATTACTGCCAGCTTTCTCTATGAGAAAGGCCCGGTACTGTTTCGTTTGCTTCCCCTTTAGTTTTTTGACATGTGGCATAGTTACTGCCAGCTTCTTTAACTTATAATTACATGTGACAGAGCCTGTTTAAGATGCATTGGGATACTTAGATAGTAGCCCAGTATCCTTGTCACAGTAACCAGTCTTTATTCTATTATTTACTAGAGGGTATCAGACCTTTACTGTGCATCCTGCATCATCATCACAATACTATTCTCCTCCTCTTTTCTTTCTTTGTGCTCACGTTATAGTGTTTAGCTCTTACACCTTGCAATTCCAACAGCGCAAATATATATGGTGCCTTGCCACATTTTAGTGTTTAGCTCTTACACCTTGCGATTCAAAAAGTGTTAAAATATATGGTGCCTTGCCACAAGTTTAAGTGGATCCCCCTTCTGTTTGTCTTTTTCTTGGGGGAGAGGAGTGGGGAGTGGTGGGGGGAAGCAGGTCAACAGGAGACAGGTTTTTTTTAACATTGTTACTGAACTTTTAAAATCTTAGAAAGGCCCTCAATTTTCCACTTGAATGCCAGAAAGGGCGACTCTGACTAGAGAGAGGTGTATGGTACATGGAGTTTAATTATTTGAGGAGATGTAGGTAGTATTGAGTAGAGTTTTGCAACGGGTTAAGTGTGGAGTAAGGGATACTATGGGGGGGTAAGGGGCGCAAGTGGAGATCCGGGGGAATCCTTCTCTATGTTTATGTTTATATTTATGTGATGAGATGAAAAACCTGTGGTCTACAGATTCTCGCAAACAGATCCATCTCAATCATTCAATTGTAAGGACTACCCTGTTGTTGCTCCAAGTGGAAAGGGGAAAGCTGACAAGAATATCTCGCACAGATCCTTCGTCCTTCTACAACTTTTTTTCTCTCTCAATGCTATATTGCTAAAGCTAAAACTTCTCAAAAGCATTTAGAATATGGAATGTAGGAAGAAATGATGTAGAAAGAGTGTAGACTGGATCTCTTTATAGATAGTAAATCTGCAACTTAGTTCCTAAATCCAGAACTTTGGAAGGACAATTTCTAGTGCATGAACTTCTTGTTTTACCATAACCTGATTGCAAATGCACTAAGAAGGTTTTACCTCTTAAAAATGTTTGTTGGCTAGATTTTCTGCACAGCTGAAAACCTAGGCAGTCATGAGATAAATCTCCCTCATTTACCGGTGAGGCTCCCGTGTAAGATTTTGTCAATTATATTTTCTAATATCTATCTGTTGGTTTTACTTTAACTACATAGCTCATGAACCATAGCTAGACAATTTTGCAGCAAGTAAGCAACTATAAGAAATATGTGCAGAAAAGGGAAATAATTAAATACGAGAAGAAAGGAAAGGAGATGTGCAACCTAACCAATAGTTGACAGAGTTGATCACATGCACATAGACGAAACAAATAGATCTTGAAATGCAGAATTTGAAGCAAAGGAAAGTTTCAGATCTAGATCTAAGATAACACAAAGTTTATGCAAAGATCTAAAAAGAAATAAGAAACAAATGCACCGTTGACACAAAGTTCTCCGGAAATCTGCCTCCTCTCTATTCCTCAGCTTTCAGAAAGCTATCAAGGGTTTCAGCTCAAAGTCTGGAACACAAGAATGCTGATTACAAATTCTGATCCTTTAACCCGTAGGTTCTTCCTCTATTTATAGTGTATAGAGGGCAATTACAAATAGAAAGGCTATAACTGAACTGACACATGTGGAAGCTGTAAAGAAAACAACAACAATCTCCCTCCTGGAATTCCTCTTTGCATGACATGCATGATTTATAACTGAAAATAAAACCTTCTATTTTGCATGTCTACCACCTATTTCCAAGTAATTGACTTCGGATTTTTCTTAAGAGTAACGGAGAAAATAAGAGAAAGAAGAAGTAAGAGGAAAAGAAATAAGAAGTTGCAAACTTCTGGTCTTGTTCTTTTAAACCAATCACTTAAGATTTTGCTTATGTTGCCTCAATGTCTTTATCTTATCCTTGAATGTAGTTCTTCTCCAATCAGTACAATGTTTGTCATAAACAATTCGATTGCATATGAGAAATTCTAAGCAGAGCAAAAAATAAATTTGAAGATTCAACTGGAAGATTGCACACACAAGATTCAAGGAATTTTCCAAGCACTAACTTTCACACGGGCTCCAAGAGGATGAATGTTTGCCTTTGACATTCTGAGATCTGATCTTTCAATTAAATTGGTGATGGGTTCAGGGCCTATGTCGGGTATCACTTTGACTTGGCTTCAACAAATCTGGAAGCTTATGCATGATTCAACTGATCCTTCTCTTTCATCATGCTTCAACATGGCTAAACAATCTTTGTCTGAGCTCATTTTTCTTTTAATTCTGCCGGAATCCCTTGTAATTGGATCATTTGTGCAGATCTAAGCAAATTCTTCTGATTCGGAAGAGATATTCAATGTATCTGACATTGATTTGAACTTCCTTCTGCACTAATATGAGCACGGGCTGTGATGAATACCTGGATTAATTTATACCAAGTCCATGCAGAATATCAGAATACCAATCTAAATCAGTGCTATTCCAACCTTTGTTTGCGCAAAAATTCATTTAAACTGGAAGCTATACCCCAGACAATGGAAAACACTATTCAACCTAATGCACCAAAACATCCCCGGCAATGGAAAATATCTCTTCCTTCCCTTGGTGCCCAAAACTTGTCAATTTTGTAGCTGCAAACTTCATCAAAAAGAATTAATGTATGCTTCTCAATTATGGCGTCCCATGCTTATATAGCCATCTACATGCTATTTTTAATAATTGTCTTTCCCTATTTTTGGCAATTTAATTAATTAGCCAACTTCTTCATCATTTGCCAATTCTTCATGCTTTTTAATGAATTTGAGGCGCATGCAATCTCAAGCATCCACTTTTTGACTTTTGCCTAGGCACTTAGAAATACCATTAAACATGCATTAATGACAAATGAATTTATTTTATTCCAACCCAATTAGCTCCAAAAATGCTTTCCTCAATGACTTCTCTTTAAGCTCATCCTCCTTGCTTTGTAAGAAATTCCCACCGGTGCTTTAAGTAATTTTTCTTTTATAATGAAAATTTTTATCCTGCAAGGCAGGTAAGAAATTCCTGTCTGCTTGCACCTCAATTCCCATTGGCTTAAGTGATTTTGACTTGGTGTCCCCAGATTTCACCCTGAAATCTGGGACTACAATATCTAAAAAAATTCGTACTTTTAAAATAATGGGTCATTTTGTGTTTTTATTGCCAGAAAGTTTCTGTATTGTGTCAAGATATTTCCAAGGAGCCATATTAGCCAATTTTGCCAAATACCTAGATGCCCAAAATTGTTATATTCTGTCACTGGGGTTTGCCTGCGGGAAATTTGTATTTAATTATTTTGAGCCCTGTTTGAGGTAAATTGTGCTCCGGTTTAACCCTGTTGTGATCTTACATGTCAATATTCCCATATACCAGTAGGGTTTTAACCAGGAATGAATCCTGGGCTTTATTTGTGACTTCTGGCAACGTTTTGTGTTTTTGGTGTTTTCCTGTTTTGTTTTCTGTGAAATTTCTCTAGGTCAATTCCTTTGCCGGTTTAATTGATTTCTTGCCTGGAGTATCTGGAGATCATCCTATAGACGTTATGCTAGAAGGAATTTGTCACAAGAGGTCTGGTTCTCTCTGAAAAGACGAAGTCATGCACGAAAAAGCTTCTTCTGGGAAGGCCGCATTTTTGGAAAAAGAAGGTTTTAAGCTACAATGGGATTTTTGGTAGCAGCAAGCAGGTGGGAATTTTGTACCTGCCTAGCAGGGTACTTTTTCCCATGGAAGCAACGCCACTTAAGTCACAATGGGAAAATTAGAGGCAGCAGGCAGGCGGGAATTTCTTACCTGCCTTGCAGGGTGAAAATTCCCATTGTGAAATAAAAGAAAAATCACTTAAGGCATTGATGGGATTTTCTTACCTGCCTTGCAGGGTAAATAATCCCATTATGAAAGTCAAACAACTTAAGTGGATCATGGGATTTTTGGAGCTGCGGTGCAGGGTGAATAATCCCATTGATAAAATTGGCTTTTAAAAATAGAAATTGCCTTTTATGCCAAAAAGTGCGACCCCTTTTGGAAAGAAGTGCAAGCTTTAAATGCATTAAATAATTAATTGTTAATTATTTCTCCAATTTTGGCGCCCAAGCATGAGGAAAAGTCAACAAAGGTAAAGTGGATAAAGGAAATTAGAATTAGAATTCTAAAATTAAATAAATATTATTTATTTAATGCAGCCCCTTCATGTCAAAAAGTGCGCCCCATTTGGGAGAAAATAATACTTTTTAAAGTATTAATTGATATAATTAATTCCTATTTTCAGTGGATGAGGTCAAAGCATACTGTGAAGCTTAAGTGGACTGGAAGTAGAGAGCTAAAATTAAATAAATTTAATTTATTTAATGGCATAGCCATGAGCATGCACAAAATAGGCACCCCATTTGAAAAGAAAAGCTTATTAATTAATTAATTAATTGCCAGGAATAGGAGGGGCAATAATTAATTATAGAATGATGAGGGTTATATAAGCATGGGCTGCCATAAGGATGAATTAATTAATTCTTTAGCAAGGAAGTGCAGCCCAGACAAAAAGTGCACCCCATTTGAAGAGGAATTTTGCTCAAAAGAAGGTGTAATTACTGCTGGAAGCTTCAATATTTGGCGCCTAGGTTTGAAGGAGCTTGATTTGTGTCTGAATAATTGTCTGCATAGTGGTACAGGTGCTCAGGTGAAGTTGGTAAAATTCATGCTTGCTATGCATGCAAATAAAACATCAAATTTTGGGGCAGCAGGCTTGATATATGCAGATTTTTATGATTAAAATCCAGTGTTCATGTTCCGGTTGCCATCTTTGTCTGAATTAATTGCAGGAATTCATTACAGGTGCTTTTATAAGAGAAAGGGAGCTTAAATCAATGTCCAATACATTGAACATATCCTCCGAATCTGAAGAAATCTATCCAGATCTGCACCGGTTGTAAAGAATTCCGGCCGAATAAAGAGAAAAAGAATTGCTCAGACAAAGATTGCTCCAGCCATGGCAAAGCGGGATGAAAGAGAAAGATCAGCAGAATCATGCATAGCATCCAGATCCAGATCCATAATTGCAAAGGCTTCATCCTCTTGTTTCTAATGCAGCCCGTGTAGAAGTCAGTGCATGAAAAATTCCTTCCAGGATCTTGTGCATGTGCTCCCAATCTTCCAGTTGAAGCCTTCATTGAATTTGCATTCACCCGGAGTGCTTTCCAGAATTTTTAATTGCTCATATGCAATTAAAAATAAAAATGATGAGTTATTTACGGCAACATTGCACTGATGCATGTACTGGAGAAGAACTGCAAAAGCTTCAAGGATAAGAGGGAAGACAAGTCAAAGGCAATACCCGCAAGTAAATCACAGTCCATTCTAGATCCAACCGCTTCCAGATCCAGCTGCTTCCAGATCCAGTTTGGTGAGAATCAAAGGCAAAAGAATCAACTGCATGCAGAATATGAAAAAGGACAAAACTGCAACTTTCCTCTTTCTTCTCTTCCTTCTCTTCTTTCCTCCGACAAAGTAATTGAGCGATCAATTAAATTATAAAACTTAAGTGATTGGTTTAAAAGCCATTACTTGAAGAAGTCAACTACTTGGAAATAGGTGGCAGACATGCAAAATAGAAGGTTCTATTTTCAGTTGCAAATCATGCATGTCATGCAAAGAGAAATTCCAGGAGGGAGATTGCCAGTTGTTTCATTTCCGACTTCCACATGTGTCAGTTCAACTAAAAGCTTCCTATTTGTAATTGCCCCTCTACATGCTATAAGTAGAGGAAGAACCTACGGGTTAAAGGATCAGAATTTGTAAGCAGCATTCTTGTGTTCCAGACTTTGTGCTGAAACCCCTGATAGCTATTTGAAGCAAAGGAATATAAAGGAGCAGATTTCCGGAGAACTTTGTGTCACGGTGCATTTTGTTTCTAGCTTTCTATCTTAGATCTATTATAAACTTTGTGTTATTTTAGATCTAGATCTGAAAGTTTGCCTTTGTTTATAATTCTGTGTGTTGATATCTATTGGCTTCTTCTATGTGCATACAATCAACTCTGTTATCTATTGTTTGGGTTGCACATCTTCCTGATTTCTTTCCTGTGTTTCTATTATTTTCCCTTCTTTAAATATTTCCTTTCTTTAAATAGTTGCTTACTTAATACAAAACTATGCAGCTATGGTTCATGAGCTGCACATGGTTAAAGTAAAACCCACAAATAGATACTAGCATACTTTATTGACAAATCTTACACGGGAGCTTCACCGGTAAATGAGGGAGATTTATCTCATGACTGCCTAGGTTTTCAGCTATGCAGATAATCTAGCCAACATAAGAAACTTATTTCATAATAGGAAGTTATGACCATTAATGAAATATCATTAAATACATGTATTTCACTTAAGTGCTCCAAGCAAATCGCAGGCAAGGGTATTAGTTAAAAATGATTATTCAAAGTGATAAGAATTTCCAAGCAATTGACTGCAGCTGCCAAGAAATCCCATCTTTCAGCTTAAGTGATTTGATTTTCAATGAAATTTTCAATTGCTTGCAGGTAAGAAAAATGACATGGTGCTTCAAAGTGATTTTTTTTGATGACAAAATGGGAATATTTCACTTTGGTTGCAGATTTTATTTTACCAACCAAAATTTTGCTTATCTCTTCCAGACTTCTGAAATTCCCATTGCAACTTAAGTGACTTTGAATTGATGGGAGAAAGTAACCTACTATGTAGACAAGAAATTCCCGCCTGCCTACCACTGCCGAAATTCTCACTAGCAGCTTAAAGTCTTCCTTCTAAAAAGTGTGACTTGCATGAAAGATAGCTCTTTTCCAAAAGTGTGACTTTGTGCATTTTGAAATTGCGTGAAAATTCAATCACTGAAGGCAACGTGGAAATTGGACGCGTGAAGGATTCAGCCTTGAAAATTGTGACTGGCATGAAGACTACAACTTTTTTGGATTTTTGAAAACCAGAATTTTTGGAAAGGGTCTGGGAAGATGTAGCAGCAAAAACTTGCATGTGCCATAACTTTCATTCTGTGGCTCCGTTTTAGGTGTCGTTTTCTCTAAAAGTGCATATTTTCTCGAGCTCTACGCATTGATGGCAATATTTTTCTTATTTTCATAAAATCCATTTTTGCACCTTTTTGGACCAAGCGACTTCTTGCAATCTTCTGAAGAATCCTGAGCTCTGATCGCCTTTAGACAGATTAGTAATTAAAAATACTAGATAGCTTTTTTCAAAACCCTAGGCTTAGGGAAAGATCTGGCAAGAAGAATGAATAGGCTACAAGAATTGCCGGAGAAAACAAACCAAAACAGACAAAAAGAAAGAAAACAAAACAAAAGTTTTAAGCAATTGCTCAAAAATATCTCCAATTAGCTGATCTGCAAAAATTCTTCCCCCCGGGTGAATGTTCTGTGGTAATAATGATGGGGTGAAGTGCTTTATATAACCTTAAATCCTCCAATTTTACTCAATCTATTTTTAAAAGAACTTTATTTATTTAATAAATAAATAAATAAAATTCTCTGAGACAAAACCTGGAGAAGGGATAGAGTGAGTTTTAACATGTGGAGTACTTGGGGAATTCATGGCTTTTATGACTCTCTGGGGAATATCTTAGAGTAATGCAAACAACTGCAAGCAAAACAAACACAAAACGAATGTTATTTGAAAAAAATGAAATTTTTTTTAAAAGGGGTAGAATCAAATTTCAGGGTGAAATCTGGGGACACGAAGTTAGCTTTCCTTGTCATGTGGATAAATTCTACCATCTGTCAAAATGAAATGTGCATCAGAGATGAGATCCCAAATCTCTGGTTTCGTAGGTCGAGCAAGGTTCGAGGTCAGGCTAAAATCAAACTTGTACTAAAGCTGAGAAAAGTAAACATAAAAAGTTTTTTTATATACAAAACGTTGGACCTGTATCATCACCACCCATTGAACATTGGCTAATCAAGATTTGGGTTTAGCTTCTTGTAACTCCTGGTGTCAAAACCGAGATTTCACCCTGAAATCTGGGACTACCCTTTTAAAAAAAAATTGTTCTTTTCAAAGTAACGGGTATTTGTGTTTGTTTTGCCTGCAGTTGTTTGCATTGCTCTAAGGTATCCCCAAAGAGTCATAAAAGCCAAATCCCCTGTACCCACATGCTAAAACTCACTCTACCCCTTCGCCAGGTTTTGTCTGAGAGAAATTTATTTATTAAATAAATAAAGTTATTTTAAAAATAGATTCAGTCTAAAATTGGAGGATTTAGGTTATATAAAGCACTTCACCCCATCATTATTACCACAGAACATTCACCTGGGGGGATGACTTTTTTGCAGATCAGCAAAATGGAAAGAAATTTTTCGAGCAATTCCAGCAACTTCTTGTTGATGTTTTGTTTTTATTTCTTTTTGTCTGTGTTTTAGGTTTGTTTTCTCCATAAATTCCCGTAGCTATTCATTCTTCTTGCCTGAAAGATCTTTCCCCAAGCCTAGGGTTTTGAAAAGCTATCCAGTTTTTTTATAATTACTCTATTCTACAGGCGATCAGAGCTCGGGATTCTTTCAGAAGATTGCAAGAAGTTGCTTGGTCCAAAAAGGTGCAAAAATGGATTTTATGAAAATAAGAAAAATATTGCCATCAATGCGTAGAGCTCGAGAAAATATGCACTTTTAGAGAAAACGACACCTAAAACGGAGCCACAGAATGAAAGTTATGGCACATGCAAGTTTTTGCTGCTACATCTTCCTCGGACCCTTTCCAAAAATGGCAAATTTTATTTTGTGCTTGTGTTTTCTTCACCAAAATCCAAAAAAGGAAATCAAATGTTGTCTTTCATGCCAGTCACAATTTTCAAGGCTGCCTTCCGCGTCCAATTTCCACGCTGCCACAGTGACGAATTTTCACGCATCTTTTAAAGGCATAATGACAATGCAAGTCACACTGAGGAAAAGACCCTATATTCCACTGCAAGTACATTTTTTGGAAGGAATGGTTTTGCTACCTCTAGTGGAATTTTGGTAGTGATCTTTAGATGGACCATGGCGAGAATTTCTTTGCATGTAGGGAATTTTTCCCATGAAAGTCAAAATCACTTAATTCTGGTAATGGGAACTTAGAAGTGACCAGGCGGGAATTACCATCTACTAGCAACCAATTCATTTAAAAGTCCATGACTAAGTCAAAATCACTTAAATGGCTAATGGGAATCAATAGAGGTGGAAGCAGAGTTATGGGAATTTCAACCTGCCTTGATTTTGCCCATAACTAAAAATTCCATTATAAATGACAAAATCACTTACAAGCATTGTGAAAATTTCTTATCTGCCATGTAAGGTAAAAATTCTCATCTATAGCTGAAACACAATTAAAGCATGAGGGAATTTCTTACCTGCCTATCAGGGAAGAATTCTCATTATGAAGCTAAATTCACTTAAGTGAAAACGAGAATTTCTTACCCTATCCTTGCACAGAGACAAGGGCCCATTAGGATTTGGCTTAGTTATTTTTAAATACTTGCAAGCCAATCTGGAAGTGAATAAAACAGTATTTTTTTTGGCGATACCACTAAATGTACATCAACATTGATATTTGCATCTTTTAACTGCAAGGGAATCATCCAATTTTGGCTCCTATGCCTGAAGAACTTTCTCATTTTTGGTGTCCCCAGATTTCACCCTGAAATCTGTGTCCCCAGACTACCCTATTTTAAAAAAATTTCGTACTTTTAAAATAATGGGTCATTTTGTGTTTTTATTGCCAAAAAGTTTTTGTAATGTGTTAAGATATTCTCAAGGAGCCATATGAGCCATTTTCGCCAAATACCCAGATGCCCAAAATTGTTTTATTCTGTCGTTGGGGTTTGCCTGCGGGAAATTTGTATTTAATTATTTTGAGCCCCGTTTGAGGCAATTTGTGCTCCGGTTTAACTCTGTTGTGATCGTACATATCTGTTATTCCCATATACCAGTAGGGTTTTAACCAGGAATGAATCCTGGGCTTTATTTGTGACTTCTGGCAACGTTTTGTGTTTGTGTTTTTCCCGTCTTGTTTTCTGTGAAATTTCTCTGGATCAATTCCTTTTCAGTTTTGATTCTTGGCCTGGAGTATCTGGAGATCACCTATGCACGTTGTGCCAGAAGGAATTCGCCATCGGAGGTCTGGTTCTCTCGGAAAAGACGAAGTCGTACACAAAAAAGCTTCTTCTGGGCTGGCCGCATTTTTGGAAAAAGAGGGTTTGAAGTGAATCATGGGATTTTTGGAAGCAGCAAGCAGGTGAAAATTTTGTACTTGCCTAGCAGGGTACTTTTTCCCATGAAAGCAAGCCACTTAAGTCACAATGGAAAAATCAGATGCAATAGGCAGGCAGAAATTTCTTACCTGCCTTGCAGGGTAAAAATTCCCATTGTGGAATAAAAGAAAAATCACTTAAGTGAAATGGGATTTTATTGCCTACCTTGCAGGGTAAATAATCCCATTATGAAAGTCAAACGACTTAAGTGAATCATGGAATTTTCAGGGCTGCCTTGCAGGGTAAATAATCCCATTGTCATCTGACTTTTAAAAATAGAAATTCCTTATTCCAAAAAGTGCGACCCACCTTGGGTGAATAATAATGCATTAAATAAAATTTGTTAATATTTATTCACCCAATTTTGGCGCCCAGGCTTGTGGAAAAGTCAACAAAGGGAAGTGGACAAAAGGAAGTTGGAAATAGACAGTTCTAAAATTAAATAAATATTATTTATTTAATGCAGCCCCTTCATGTCAAAAAGTGCGCCCCATTTGGGAGAGAAATAATACTTTTTTAAGTATTAAATGATTAAATTAATTTCTATTTTCAGTGGCTAAGGTCAAAGCATACTGTGAGGCTTGAGTTAACTGGAAGCAGAAGTCTAAAATTAAATAAATTTAATTTATTTAATGGCAGCCATGAGCATGCACAAAATAGGCGCCCCATTTGAAGAGTAAAGCTTATTAATTAATTAATTAATTGCCAAGAATAGGAAAGACATTAATTAATTATAGAATCATGAGGATTATATAAGCAGGGGCTGCCATAAGGATGAATTAATTAATTCAAAGGCAGAGAAGTGCAGCCCAGACAAAAAGTGCGCCCCATTTGGAGAGGATTTTTGCTCAAAAGAAGGTGTAATTAATGCTAAAAGTTTCCAGAATTGGCGCACAGGTTGAAGGAGGTTGATTTGTGTCTGGATAATTGTTTGCATAAGTGATACAGGTGCTCAGGTGAAGTTGGTAAAATATGCTTGCTTTGCATGCAAATAAAACATCAAATTTGGGGCTCTTGAATTATGCAGATGATTAAAATCACTGTTCATGGTTGCCATCTTTGTCTGAATATTGCAGGAATTCATTACAGGTGCTTTTATAAGGGAGCTTAAATCAATGTCCAATACATTGAACATATCCTCCGAATCTGAAGAATTATCCAGATCTGCACCAGTTTTGAAGAATTCCGGCCGAATAAAGAGAAAAAGAATTGCTCAGACAAAATAGACACAGATACTGCCATGGCAAAGCGGGATGAAAAAGAAGGATCAGCAGAATCATGCATTAGCTTCCAGATTTGCTGAAGTCAACAGATCCAGATCCAGATCTCATAATTGCAAAAGCTTCCGGAACAAAGGCTTCATCCTCTTGTTTCGAATGCAGCCCATGAAGAAGTCAGTGCGTGGAAAATTTCTTCCAGGATCTTGTGCATGTGCTTCCAATCTTCCAGTTGAAGCCTTCATTGAAGTTGCATTCACCCGGAGTGCTTTCCAGAATTTTTAATTGCTCATATGCAATTAAATAATAAATGAGTTATTTACGGCAAACATTGCACTGATGCATGTACTGGAGAAGAACTGCAAAAGCTTCAAGGATAAAAGGGAAGACATGTCAAAGGCAATACCCGCAAGCTTCCAGTCAATCCAGATCCAGCTTGCTTCCAGATCCAGCCGCTTCCAGCTACTTTGGTGAGATCAAGGGCAGTTTGAATCAGCTGCATGCAGAATATGAAAAAGGACAAGACTGCAGCTTTCCTCTTTCTTCTTCTTTCTTCTTCTTTCCTCCGACAAAGTAATTGAGCGATCAATTAAAGTATACAACTTAAGTGATTGGTTTAAAAGCCATTACTTGAAGAAGTCAACTACTTGGAGATAGGTGGCAGACGTGCAAAATAGAAGGTTCTATTTTTCAGTTGCAAATCATGCATGTCATGCAAAGAGGAATTCCAGGAGGGAGATTGCCAGTTGTTTCCTTTCCCACTTCCACATGTGCCAGTTCAACTAAAAGCTTCCGACTTGTAATTGCCCCTCTACATTCTATAAGTAGAGGAAGAACCTTCGGGTTAATGATGAGAATTTGTAAGCAACATTCTTGTGTTCCAGACTTTGTGCTGAAACCCTTGAGAGCCACTTGAAGCAAAGGAATATACAGGAGCAGATTTCCGGAGAACTTTGTGTCACGGTGTATTTTGTTTCTAGCTTTCTATCTTAGATCTTTGAATAAACTTTGTGTTATTTTAGATCTAGATCTAGAGCTGCCTTTGCTTATAATTCTGTGTTGATATCTATTGGTTTCTTCTATGTGCATGCAATCAACTCTGCTATCTATTGATTGGGATGCACATCTTCCCCATTTCTTCTCTGTGTTTATATAATTCCCTTCTTCTATAAATATTTCCTTTCTTAAACAGCTGCTTACTTGCTGCAGAACTGTACAGCTATGGTTCATGAGCTGAACAGTTAAAGTAAAACCCCCATATAGATACTAGCATATTTTAATTGACAAATCTGACACGGGAGCCTCACCGGTAAATGAGGGAGATTTATCTCATGACTGCCTAGGTTTTCAGCTATGCAGAAAATCTAGCCAACATTTTTATTATTCAGAGCATCTGCATGTTGATGTGAGTGCACAAGTGAATAAAATAATATTTTTAGTTTGCTTGGCATGCAAGCAAAGTCTAAAAATTCACGTTTTATCAGTAGATTTTGGTGATGGTATTCATGCACATGGACTCCATATTTGTCTGAATCAATTGTAATATTCATTTATGCCCATATTGGTGAAGAAAGTAGAAGTCAATATCTGATACATTGAATATATTTCAGAATCAGAGGAAGAAATAGATCCAAATCTCATAATTGCAAAGGCTTTCGGCAAAAATTCATCCTCTTGTTGCTAATGCAGCCCAAGTAGAAGCCATTGCACGGAAAATTCCTTCTAGGATCTTGTACATGTGATCCCAATCTTCCAGTTGAAGCCTTCATTGAATTTACTTGTGTTTTCCTTCACCCAGAGTGCTTTCCAGAATTTAAAATTGCTCATATGCAATTAAAAATAAAAGATGATGAGTTTTGTCTGAATTATTTACAACAAACATTGCACTGGTGCATATACTGGAGAAGAATTGCAAAAGCTTCAAGGATAAGAGGGAAGACAAGTCAAAGGCAATACCCGCAAGAAAATCACAGTCAACTGCTTCCAGATCCAGTTTGGTGAGAATCAAAGGCAAAAGAGTCAACCACATGCAGAATATGAAAAAAGAATAAGACAAAAAGACTGGGAGTGTTGCAGCTTTCTTCTAATTTATTTTCTCTTTCTTCTTCTTTCTCTTATTTTCTCCGACAAAGTAATTGAGTAATCAATTAAATTGTAAAACTTAAGTGATTGGTTTAAAAGCGTTACTTGTTAAGAAGTCAATTACTTGGAAATAGGTGGCAGACATGCAAAATAGAAGGTTCTATTTTCAGTTATAAATCATGCATGTCATGCAAAGAGGAATTCCAGGAGGAAGATTGCCAGTTGTTTCCCATTTTTTCATAGCTTCCACATGCGGCAATTCATTAAAAAAGCTTCCTATTTGTAATTGCCCTCTATACACTATAAATAGAGGAAGAACCTATCGGTTAAAAGATCAAATTTGTAATCAACATTCTTGTGTTCCAGACTTTGGGCTGAAATCTTTGATATCTTTCTGAAAGCTAAGGAATTAAAAGGAGGCAGATTTCTGGAGAACTTTGTGTCAACGGTGAATTTGTTTCTTATTTCTATTTAGATCTTTGCATAAACTTTGTGTTATCTTAGATCTAGATTAGAAACTTTCCTTTTTTAAATTCTGCATTTGAGATCTATTTGTTTCATCTATGTGCATGTGACCAACTCTGTCAACTATTGGTTAGGTTGCACATCTTCTTTCCTTTCTTCTCGTGTTTATTATTTCCCTCTTTTGCAAATATTGCTATTTCTTACAACTGCTTACTTGCTGCAAACTTGCCTAGCTATGGTTCATGAGCTACGTAATTAAAGTAAAACCCAACAAATAGATATTAGAAAATATACGTGACAAAATCTTACACGGGAGCCTCACCGGTAAATGAGGGAGATTTATCTCATGACTGCCTAGGTTTTCAGCTGTGCAGAAAATCTAGCCAACATAACTCAATTTCATCCTCACAAGGAAGAAAGAATCCATTGGTAGCTCTCTTGATCATGAAGGGCCCTTTCAAAAAGTGAATTGGATTCGCTCATGCATGAGGTTCTTACCTCTTTCCCACCAGAGTACCCAGATCTCCGATCTCGAAAGCTTTCTCTGGACTTCTTGTCAAATACCTTGGGCAAGTCCTTATCAACTTCATCTTGTGATGGCACATCCTTTCTTCTCTCTGTTTAAGCCTGCATCAACTTCCTCTTTACCCACATTTACTAGCTTTGCATTCTTGAGGAGGAACTATTACCATATTTTGTTCTTCTTCAAGGATTGATCGGATTTTATCGAAAGTCTCCACTAAGAAATACTAAACCCTTGGGGATTTTGTTACCTCATTTGGATTATTATCATCATAACCTCGATCAGTTTTAAATGGATTGTTGTCGTGGTGGATGTGATCCTTAGTCCCTTCAACATGCAAACGTGCAGATGTTAGTTTGTCATGCTTGAAAATCTACCCTGTTCAACATTATCAAGGGTATTTGGGGCGGTAGACCATCTCCACTTCATAGTTTCCTTGTCTGAATATGGACGGTGGTCTATTTTAAGTGGATTCAATAGTGCAGCTGTGACTGCCAAAGAGTCTGACCTTGGAATTTGATTTGTTGAAATGAAGTCGAATTCTACATAAAGAAGGCTCCTTGTGAAAAATTGAGTGTGACAAAAAGCACTCTATCTCTATAATGCTTCAGCTCATTCCTTTGACTTGATTTTTCCCTCGAACTTGCTTTACTAGAAGTTCAGCACTCCTTGGGCTTTGCGGAGACTTACTCCTTTATTTCTAGCTTGCTCCATTTAGCACCAATGCTTCATACTCCGTCGTATGATTGGTGTTCTCGAGCATCACTTTGGAAATGGGAATATCTTTGATCTTGAGATATTAGTAGATGCTGTCGGATCCTGATCCAAACGTTAACCACTGCCTTTAAACTCCAGCGTCCAAACTTTTTCCTTCTTCTTGTACTGACTTTGGCTTTGGTTGAAGTTCTGGCTCTGAAATGTCTTTATCCATTTCCAAGAAATAGACCCCACGGTCAGATTCCTGAAAAAAAATCTGAGATCTAGGATCCTCAGATTTTGTAACCGTGTACTTGGACTACTTTTCTATCTCAGCTTCTAATTTATTCCTTTGATAGGAATATAAGCACATGACCAATCCATCTTTACTTCTCCTCCCACATCTTTGCAAAAGTTTTTGCTTAGCAACATCCCGTAGGAGACAAGAATATCTGCAACAAGATTGTCATCTTTAATTTTTTGTCAAGAAAAGTTGCCAGAACAACTTGCGCATCTTTGATTTGTCTGATTAAAGGCAACTTGTCTCTCCATGGAGTAACACCTTTTTATGGTCTTTGCCAAAGTAAGCCCAAGAGCATCTGCAACTTTAGCTGATATGACATTGTCAGAAGCACCTGAATCTAAAATGCAGTTGCTTAACTTGAAACCATTAAGCATTAGGGAAACATATAATGGTTCCACTCTTTCAGAAGATGGCGAGGATTTAACAACTACAGTGTTGTTCTGGGGAGGAGTATCCTTGGGCTTAGACAAAAAGCCTTTGGATGTATTGGATTGTCCTGGTGATTGCACATATTTGACTAGCCTATTTAACTGCTCAAGAAAGGATCTCAAGTATTCATCTTATAACATTTGAACTATGAGATAATCATTTCTTGACATGATCAATCAATGTCAAAGGAAGGAATAGATTTAGATACCTGAGCCGCTTTATGTGTTGAGATGAAGAACTCGCATTCTTATTCTAGGAGCTAAAGAAGAATGTAAAGGGCTGCCCCTTCTTTGTTCGTCAGCTAATGCCTCAACTTGGCGAGTTTGTGATCTTGTAAATACTGTATATGTATGATCATGATCATCTTCATGAAGCTTCTCATTGTCATATTCAAATTTGTAGTTTAGGTTATTAATTTGGAATCACCAGCAGGACCTACAAAATTTTCATTCTCGAATATGATCAGTGTCAGCTTCCTGGTCTTCTCATCTTCCTCAGGTATCATTCATCTCCACGTTATTTCTGGGAGCAGCTTCAATTGATAATATTTGGGAACCAAGCAATGCGGTTTTGGTTGTTAAATTCCGAGCATGGGCAATATTGTTGCCATCGAGCCATTTGTTTCGGACATTTGCATCATCTCATAAAGAACTAAATTTTGCAATATTAAATCAGAAGTAGGACGTAGACTGATGAACTTTGCCCAGCTCTAGAAGTGTTGCTCTTTATCTTTCCAACCATGATGAGGTCGTCTTCAATTTCAATCGCCATGTTTTAAGCTGCTAACAAGTCAGCAGGACGTGCTCTTCGCATTTGATAGCTTACTTCAGGAAGTAAAGCATTGATGAAGAATACTTTTTGATTATCACCATTCAGAGAAGTAGAAGCCAGAATTTTGTAAAGTAATCTTTGGAATTTTGCAATAAAATCCCGCATGTGCTCTTGTGGCTCCTTCTTCAGCAGAGTCAGTTGAGTTATCAATGTACTGGAATCTTTGGTTGCCTTGAACCTTTTATCAGGAATGCATCTCTCATTTTAGCCCAATTGGTTATGGTGTCAGGAGCTAGCCATGGGTAGAACGTATTCTCCATCCAAGTCATCTGCAGAGTCTCTATGAAGAGTCTGACATGACACATCTTCACGTTCGACTGCAAACAGTCCATACGATATAAAAAACGCAGCCAAGTCAAATCGTCTAGATTCTGCTTGCCATCTCCAAAGAATCTTTGGAAACTTACACTTTCTCGTCCCTTTAGGTAGATCATGCATAGGATTCGATCAGAATCCAAAGGTTGCCCCATTTTGTTGCAGGGGCAATTGGCATTCTACAAGAAAGGGAACGTCTTCTTTAGAATAGACTTGGTGGATAATCCCAGTTGGATTGTGATTGGACACGGTCTGGATCTAAAGAGAAGTTTGCATGTCTTCTTCCTATAAGATTAGATTTGTGGCTCTAACTTGGGGATCAATGAGAAAATTAAACTTTATGCAGTCTCCCATAAAATTGTCGTCCTTCCTTGGAGCTCTGCTAGGACCATTATAGAATGGACGTGGGATTCTTTGCGACACTTTCTTCAAGATCCATAATGGGGTCATCATCCAAACCCGTGTAAATTTCCCGGTATTTGTTATAGGTCATCCTTGTGATCTCTCTTGAATTTCCCTGGTTTAGAGTGGGTTCAAATCGACTTCTTTGGGACTGATCATCACTTAGAATCTGGCTGAAGCGGACTTGGAATTACTTCTGCTCTCTTAAAGGGAAGCAAAAAGAACACTTATTTTCTGAAGTCTTGTTATTTGATGAGATTCGTGGGAAATTACAATTCCCTAGTTCCATGAGCTGATTTTGGAACTTTCTTCAGATACTATTGATCAGAAATATCTTGCTCCTACCTTGAGGAGGCCCTCAGGTCTTCGGCATAGGCTCCTCCACCTTCCTCCCAAACAGATGAATCCTATTCTAATCACATCTTTCTTGGTGCTCTCCCAGTAGGGGGTACCTAAGACTTAAACAATTCTGGATTCAAAGGTGTAGTTTAAATGTATCAGATCTCAGGACTCCCTTTAATTTCCCTACCCCAGGCTAATATTTGGAGCAGTTTCTCCATAGACCGCAAAAAGATCAACTTCCAAGAGGATTGCCTGTCCTCTGAGCTTAGTTAGTGCAACTGACAAGTCAAAATAAGGTTTAAAAATCGCGATTTGTTAGTGAATTATGATTTATCGTTTTAGGTTATGAAAGTTTTAATCTTTGTAAAAAAAAATCGCGATTTTAGAAACGATAAATGGGTTTGCAATTGGCATGTAAAATACCTACAAAAATGTTCGTGGAAATTGGATGTTTTCAAAGTATTTGGCGAAAATCGATGTAAGGCGGTATAATGTGAAAGCTTTCGTTTAAATCGTGGATAAAATGTTACATGAACAAATCGAACTTAATTTCGTGGCCCCAATCCGTGATTCGTAAAATTTTCTTGCCAGGCTAATACCTCGAACGTTCATGAGCTGGAACCCAGCATGATGTGGTGGTTTCAAAAGCATTTCGTAGTGAGTTTCTAGATATGGATTTCTAGAAGGTGACATTACAGTGGTATCAAACCAAGTTTTCACTTGCCGGTTCGTAGGTACTTCGTGGCCCAAATAGCAAAATTCAATCTTAAGATTTTCAATTTCGCAAAATAGATATGGAATAAATTCTGTTCCTACCAAACTTTGGCATACATTTTTCCTATTTTGGCAGGACAAAAGGCATGGAGAAAAAGAAGTTGCCAAAATTTGGAAAGGTGATAAACTGGGAAGCATGTTTAGAAAAGACGAAAAAGTTGCAACTTGTGCAGTATGAACTGTTCGTTATATATGTACTACCGTATTTCCTGACTATGTATTTCTATAAAATATATTTAATCGGGGCTTTATGCTTTCATTTAAAGATTTTTAATAGTATACACATAAAACAACACTTTCCACCCAATTTCCTTACTGTTTAAAAATTGTACTCTATATTTTAGGTCAAAACTTAATTGAAAATATGCATATGGGCCTATGCTGCCATTCTATAGAGTCACTTCTCGCATCATTTAACATTGTTTTTACATTTAATTTAAGTATATTTTATGAATTTAAATGTTTTTAAAAGTAGCGATAAAGTTGCCGATTAATGCCGATTTTTTGCCGATTCCGATTTTTTATTCAAAATTTGGCCTGCCGATTAATCCCGATTTACGATTTTTTTGAACTATGGTCTCTACTACTAGTCATCGACGATTGCAAGTCACTTACCATCCAGCCTTGAGTGTATAGATGATTTGTTGGGGGTGTTGCATGGCTTCTTGCTGGAATCCAGTCCCCCCACACCTTCATCCATTATTCTTCTTCAAATTGACTTGTTTCTCGGATTGAAATGTTGCTTCCTTCCTTCTTCTTCTTCTCTCATACTTATCAAAGCGACCTCAGGTTATGGGTGCTTGGGGGTTAGCAAACGGTTTGCATTGTATTCTACAGTCCAACTTGACCTACTTTTGTGGTCATTGTTGGACATTAATATTATTATCTTATCTTATCTAGTTAATAGAATTCATATTGGTGCTCATAGCAGCATCTAAGGAAAAATTCATAGCCAAGGAAAATATCCCAAGATTCTCCACCTTTTGATCATCAATTGGTTAAACTCAATTTTCGCTTTTCCAGCTTAAGAACTCGGAATTTCCAAATAGATTCAACCATAACACTTACATTCTGTGGTAACTGACTTTCCTTCTTTTATACTTTTATTCCAAAATGCCAATGTTCTGAAATCTTGGCCACTTTGAGAAGATGCTCTATTTGAGGTAAAAATTTCTGAATGGTCTTGATTTATAGCAGCAATTTTACATAAAGGTAAATCTTTTGTCAGCTAAACAGCAACAAGTCCACTAATTATCAATTGATTCTTGGATATGGGTTCGAAGGTGCCATTGACTAGACAATTTCTAAGACCGAGGAATCTCTTATAGAACATGTTTACTAGATCAGAACACAGACGCTGGCTAAGGCCTTCAAATTGGTATTGGGATTCTTCATAACTGCCTTCAACATTTGGCCATCTTCTTTGATTATGTCCTCCAGTTAAGAAGCGGAATCATACCTTTCATCGTGAGATTCCATGTTGGCTAGATTTTATCACATAATAAAAAACCTGCAGTTGAGAGAAATATCCCTCATTTAACAGTGAGAGCTCCCGTGTAAGATGTTTATCTATTTTGGGGGTGAATCCTAATAACTACTTTCAGGGGTTTTACTTTAATTCCCTCAACTCATGAACCACAGACTGGGCAATTTTGTAGCAAGTAAGCAGCTGTGTTGGAATATTTGCAGAAGGCTCATGGAAAAATAGAAGTAGGGAAAGATCTACCATAAAGGAAGATGTGTTGATTTTCAACCAATAGTTATCAGAGTTGGTCTCATCCACACAAATTAAATAAACAGATAAATCACAACATTGGCATTGAAAGGGAAATCACAACTTCTAACCTAGATTTGAGATAACACAAAGTTTATCAAAAACCTTGAAAGAGAAGTAACTCAGAAAACACTGTAGACACAAAGTTCTCCAGAAATCCACCTTTTATTCAATCCCAAGCCTTTGCAACAATGGCATCAAGGGTTCCAGCACAAAGTCTGAAAACTCAAGAATGCTCTAATTACAAAAGTTCTTGCTAAAACAAGTTTTGCTAAAACAAGTTGTGATGATTTAACCCATAGGCTCTTCCTCTATTTATAGTGTATAGAGGACAATTACAAATAGGAAGCTTGCAATGAATTGCCACATGTGGAAGCTATAAAGGAAACAACTAGCAGTTTCTCCTAGAATTCCTCTTTGCATGACATGCATGCTGAATGACTAAATCAAATTCATGTTTTGCATAGTTGGAATACTCATTTCGGCAAATAAAGGACCCCCCAAAATGTAACTTAAAAACTTCGGCAATATTCGGCCAATACTCGAGAATTTTACAACTTAAAAATTACTCAAAAAAGAAAGAGAAAAAAAACATAAATTTGCAGCTTCAAAACCGTGTATTTGCAGCGTTTTCTTTCCATTGCTATTAATGCTTTCTTCTTTGTTTGGACCTTTACGAAGCCTTCAATCTTGTCAAATTCTGAGGATGGCAAATTGGAGTGTAATGTTGCTACTTGGAAAACTCTTAAAATAGCAAAAAAAAACCTACGCATCTGTTGATATGTGAAGTCAACATTTGAATAAGCAGGTTGCAACCAAGCTGGCATTGGGACGATTAGTCGGGCCGAGAATACTCACCAGTTTTGTATCATTACTTGCGAGTTTTGGAAAGCTATCCAGTATTTTTAATTACTAATCTGTCTACAGGCGATCAAAGCTCATGATTCTTTCAGAAGATTGCAAGAAGTTGTTTGGTCCAAAAAGGTGCAAAAATGGATTTTATGAAAATAAGAAAAATATTGCCATCAATGCGTAGAGCTCGAGAAAATATGCACTTTTAGAGAAAACGACCACCGGTGAAACGGAGCCTTACAGAATGAAAGTTATGGCACATGCAAGTTTTTGCTGCTTACATCTTCCTTCGGACCCTTCCCAAAAATGGCAAATTTTTTTCTTTCCTTGTGTTTTCTTCACCAAAAATCCAAAAAAGGAAAGAAATGCCCTCCAAAACCTTTGGAATTTCTTATGTAGGCGACTGCAAACTAATTACCCATTTCCTCTTAGTTTTTAGAAAATTCCATTTAGATGTTTTTTCTTTTAATTCACTAGAAGCAAGAGGCGCTCAAGGCCAAAACCGGCCGGTTTTACCAAATGCTTGTCCTGCAAATTTTCCCTTCTATTTTTTTAATCCTTGGACCTTCATCAAATAACTTATGCAATAGGTGGCTTTGACTTTTCCTTTTCAATTTTTTCACATTTTCAAGGAAGAAAAAGAAGTAATTCACTGGCTTAATAATTATTAAACTTGAGAGCAAGTTGCCAATGGAATTTGTCCAAGCTATAATTCATTTCTTTCCATGTTTAATTGTGTGAGAATCTGTATAGGCATTCGCAGGCAAGTGTGAAAGGATGGTAGACCACTTTGCAGACTTCTAGGTCCAAATTTCACACAATTCGACTTGTATTGTATTTTGCCTGGATAATTCGCTGACCAAGCAAAGGCAAAAGTTGTTGCCTGTTTTGGAATTTGAATCAACTCCTAAATCTGAATTCAATTAAGGTGATTGTGAAACAGTACTTTAACCTAACAAGCCTTTGTGAAATTCTGAGAGCTGGATCCATTTGTCAGAAAGTACAATTTCACACTTTTTTCTCTAAGAATGTTTTGTGTTAAACTATTAGACACCAGGCAGCTTGAAACATGCATTAATAAGCCAAAATGTCATGTGTTGTACAACTTGCTTTGGTTAATTGATGCAGTCTCAATTTTGATTGGAAATGAGCCTAGAATAATAAAAAGAAAGTTATTCCCAACCCTATTCCAAGGAATTGGATTTTCGGTGAAGAAAACAAATAGAATAACAATTTTCCATTTTTGGAAAGGACTTGTCCGAGAAGATGTATCCACACAAACTTGCATTAATTCCTTTCACTAATGACATCCGTTTTATATAGCAACAAAGTGCATATTTCTCGAGCTCAATGTGCTTGCTACCTTATATTTTAGCTTTTTCATAGCTAAATCTCATTATTGCACCTTTTTGGTCTAAAACCTCTTGCCTAATCTCTTGTTACAAGAAATGTATAGTTGCAACAAAAATCTTTTTTGCATGATAATAAAAACCAAAAGAAATCATATTTTAATCATCCCAAGTTGTCACAATTTTTGGGGTACGCACTTTTTGGCTTGCTTGTGGAAAATCACATTAATGGAAAGAAGGTTAAGATTATGAACCATTGAGGGAAGCATCTCTTAGTTTCATGTCTTGTCCAAAGAAAAAAAATGTTAAACTTTTTGAGGGAAGCTCCAATTTTTTATGGAATTATTTCCCGAATTTGTCGAGAACCTGGCACCGTTCTTTTACTTGATAATTGCTAGGAGAAACGTTACTTGCTGTGGAGCTCAAAGCTCAGAAAAGCTCCAATTTTACTTATCGATCTGTTTGGGAAGCTAAGCAAACCTAGTTTTCAGGATAATGATAAATGTTAAACTCCGCGGATACGTCAATTTTAACAAACCCTTACAATTTTAATGCCTACCTTGGATATTGTCTCCATATCATATATATATATGAATTTACATCTGCAAGGAACTTTTTTACTACATTTATGCATATTTCCATGGAATATTAAAAAACGTGAAATAGTAATACAAAACAAGAATCAACTCTAGAACTTCCAAAACATGGAATTTAGGAAGACTTTCATTTTTTGGATAAGAAAAAAAAGGAAATTTTTTGCCATTTTTGGAAATCTCGGGAAGATGTAGAAAAGCAAATACTTGCAAGTGCCATAACTTTCACTCCGTAAAGAATTTAGGTGTATCTTTGTAGCTAAAAGTGCATATTTTCTCAAGCTCTACACATTGGTGGCAATATTTTTGTTTATTTTCATACAATCCATAGGAATTGCACCTTTTTGGACCAAGCAACCTCTTGCAAGTTCAAAAATCCTGAGCTCCACACAAGTCAAAAAGACCAAAATTTAAAAAGGGGTATCCCAAAATTTCCAAGTGAAATTTTTGGGGACGGAGTTGGCTCCGTTTGTGGACTCAGGATTTCTACCAGAATGGAAGAAATGAAGATGAGATCCGCAACATCTTTGGTATCGTGTCTTGTCCATTGGGCTATGGAGTCGAGTTTAACCTTGATCTTTCCTTTTGAGAATCTGTCTCCAGAATTCGGTAGTGACGTATCCGCCACCGGTCCTGGAGTATTCCCACATGACTGTTAGGTGGAAATATGATCTGTGGACAGTATCTTAATAAAGTCTCAGGGCAATTCTCTAATTATCTGATCTAATCTAAAGAGAATTGAGACGACAACGAAATTATATACAAACATGTAAAATCATACATGTCCCTGGAAACATGCAGAGTGTGCCAAGCACTTCATTTTGCTGAAAAAAAAACTACCTACTCTACTTTAGCCAGAGGCAAAGGAAACTCAAACAAATCCTACAATAGGCAAGGAGAAGTAACTGCCTTTACTCACAAACTTAGACCACTTGATTTGATTTTGCATTGAACATGGTCTTTAACAAGAGCGAAAAATTGGTTATGAAGTTCGGTTCTCCACCCTTTTTGGGAAAGTATCAACAAATAAAATAAATACCTCCTTTAGTTGTTCTGTATTTGGATTTGAGAGGTACTGTGGTTGATCTTTGGTGCATTGTGGCTCATCCTCATGCTCTGAAATAAGCACGACTGGTTTCAACTTCTCAGGTGGCTCTAAATTAGCCAAATATCTTATTGGGCAAGGCCTACTCCTCATGATTTGCTCGTTCCTTTGAAGCTCGTCCTTGTGAATGAGGACAACCTGTAGACTTTCCTTTCCATGAATAAAGTTGCCTGCAAGTTGATCTGATCCTTGCTCTACTTCCACAAATAACTCTGCAAAAGAATCTACCTTTTCCAATGATGACTTTCAAATTCAGCAATTGTTTCATCATGGCTCTCCTCATGCAGACTGATTTGAGCAGTAGGCTCTTCTTTGACTATTTCCTCCATGACTGGTTTGTGGGAGTTCTCTGCAGCTACAGGCTTTTGGTATTGAAAGATAGATGATGAAAATGCATAAGCAATGAATTATGTGGATTCTTCTTCTATAGCGCAATCTTTCATAAAATAATAAATCAGCCAGACAATGAAACTTCGCAATTCATAATCTCCAAGTAACCAATTATGGATATCACCAACAGGAAATCTACAAAATCATAATCTTGCACCAACTGCTTTTATTTACAACATATCATTGGCCAACTTTTGCAGCGAAGTCTGGATAGTAGAACAATAGCTGAAGTAGAACTTGCAACCTTAGGATTTGAAAGCTTGATTTTACCCTTTTGCCATGATGAGATCATCCTCACAAACTTCGATAGCAATGTTTTGAGCTACCAACAAAATTAGCAAACGTTCTCTACGCAGCTGATAACCAATTTCAGGTGACAAATCATTAATGAAAAATACCTTTTGATTAGATTCATCACTCAATGCAGCAATAGGAAATTTTGTATACAAAATTTTCTGAAATCTGGCAATGAAATCCCTCATATGTTCATGCAGTTCTTTTTTCATCTCCAATGAGTTGTGCTAACAGAGCATGTGAATCTTTTTCGGTCTTGAACAATGAGAGCATCAAAACCGTGTTCTCATAGTAGCCCAGTTGGTGATACAAGCAGACGAGAACAATGATAAGACCAATCCGTAGAGCCCTCAAAGAGTTTCAACAAATCAATCGAACAAATGACATCTTCATGAGGCACTCAATAAAACTCCACAAGCTACGGAAAATGCATGATCAAAGGGATCGATCCCACAAATGGAGGCCATTGAAAATCCTACCTTTTATAATTTGCCATTACAAGGTGGAAGCCAAGTGGCCGACCTTTTCCCTGGAGGGAAAACCAATAAAACTTAATTAATATATGCAAAAAGACTAACTTAATGTGCACTTTATTATTTTCTAATAAAAATAAAGAGTAACTAACCTATGTGCACATTTTAAAGATTAACTAGAGACTCCCACTTGTAGTTTCTAGGCATGCCAAGGGGTTACAATGCTAATAACTAGAAAACTAAAAGTCTTGAAATGCAATTCCTTTCCTAGTTCAATAATTGAACTTTTCCACGGGGAGAGAAAATGGGAATGACAAAAGTCCTTAGCTTTAGGTCTTCGTAAATTCCCGGGAAAAGGGGACATTACATGTTAAGATTTTATCTACTTTCTTGCATGTGAATTTTAAGTAAACAAAGGTGGGATGAGCAAAAACACGAAAAATCACAGGAGCCCACACAGTACATGATGTTGTCAACAGAGGTTAAGCTGAAGAAGTTTGAAGGGATGAGCTTTCCTAAGCTCCTTAAGAGCAGTCCCACTGAAGCCTGCCCTGCATGAACTGATTTAGGGCAGCGGTCATTTATACACAAAGCTTATAGAAGACCAAAATATTGGACACCAAACTTATCAGGCAAGAGAAGAGAATGTTTAAACGCCATCAATTCCACCCTAGTCAACAATGGTGTCAATGGAGGTGAAAGCAGTTTTCTTTATGTAATCTTGCTAAGAAGCCTTCATTTCAAAATGCAGTGCCTCAGTATTGATCCTAGGAACTCCCATTTTTCTCAACTATCAGTGATAAATTGCTACCTCTGATGACAGGAAATCAATCAGTTAGACAACCCTAAATTTCTCTCCATGTGAGCCCTAAAGGTTCTATTCTTCGATCCATGTGTGAGTAGTGCCTGTGATCAAACACATAACAGGCACTTATTTTTCATGTCTTCTGTCTCTAAAAGCCTTTTTATGTACTGTCTGAATTCTATGTACAGCAATCCTAGGATAGAATTCTCTCTCGCAACATCAAAGCTATACCTTCAACTCACCTTAGGTATTGCCAATACTACACTCTACATAAGGTCAACTTGATACAATATGGTGTCCCATGAAACCCAACTACTGTGAACATTATTGCAAGCGCATACACATGATGTAAATGCAGGTATCCACCAAGTGAAGTGTATGACTGGCTTTGACACATCATCCTTCCATAGCTCCAATATTAATCATATTTGCCATCAACTTCCAAAATGTAGCATGAAAGATTCATCATATTTGCCTTTATTTTCCAAAACATAGCAGTGAAGATTTAACACCAGTACCTTCCTCTTTGTTGCTTCCAATGCAACCACAGTGGTATTTCACCTGTAAATAGATCTTATCAGATGTACCACCTGCAAGCTCAAAACTGAAAGTAAGGAAATCTTGTGACTGACACCCTCCCAATGGGCATGCTAACATATTTTGACAGCTGTAAATCTGAAACATAGTGGATGACAGCAATGTGACTATCAATGGAAATGATTAGGTATACACATACTCTTCACTGTTCGCAATTTCGTTACACATTTCTAGACAAGTGGTTATATCTCTCCAGTTATGATCCCGGCAACCTTCCTTATGACCCAAAATGTGACCTGCACCATTAAATAAGTAACAATAGATTATTCAACTTGATCATCTTACAAGTAACATGGAAGTGTCATCTGACACATGATTGGAAGTGGATACTCACTGCTACATACCATCGAAAACGGTATATACGGGGATGATAAAGATACCCCCATAGTTTGTCCTTCCATAAGGCACGAGTGGGGAAATGTTGTCATTGATGTAGATTCAACCTTGCGACACCTTTATAACAGGAAGGGGCTTGCAATTATATTGGAATGCCTACATTATGTAAGGAAGCATATACATCTGAAACAAATCCATGATTGGGGCATAGTTTGGTTATACCTTAATGTGTCATGGAACATCAAGTTCACAGTCCTATAGACTATCTTACAAGCTATGACACTATGATAGTATCTAGCTTGCACTACATGCATACCTTATTTGTGAAAACTGAAGGATTTCCTTAAACTGCATTTATGTGTGCATTGAAGTCACTTATTTGCCCACTAATAAATGTTGTTTTTGCGCAGACCAACATTCTAAGAATGTTCTATTATACCTTGAAATGCCTGCCTCATATGCATGGCACATGATTTTCACATAGTTGCATGTGGCATTACCACCCCAAATATCATGTGAGCCAACATGCAAAAGTCCTCTTCATTTGATTACCGCTTAGCATTCCCTCAGTATCCATATTATGTCCATGTAAACTTGTAAGGTCAAGTGTTGGAGAAAGGTCTGTTGACTCATCTCCCATGACTCACTTTATCATCATGTTTGCATTTGATCAAAGGGCAAAGAAACCTCTTCAATCAACTGAATAAATCTTTCCCTTGAGTATTTTCATTCGGAGAGCTCTTCTTCCTTCAATTGCTCTTGGAATCAAATCAGATTTCTTTCTACCAACCACGAATGCCTGACAAATAAAAACAGAACATTGTCTTAAGTCATTTATTATTCATGCAGGCTGCAGCAAGGCATCTGGAGACTGGAGCTATATATTGTTTCATAGGAGACCAAATGCCAACATATATGTCTTGATTTTGAACTACAACAATGATCCACAACAGCCTTCTGTGCTAACAGTATGAGCAATGCCCAACTAGAACTATACAATAATAACATAACAGTCCTCAAGCATGAATAAACAATGCAATGTGGGGGACCCTCATTTAGAAAACACCAAAGACATGATAGTTTGGATTACAACACTTACATTCCTCTGAAATAAATATACAATAGATAAGACAGTCAAAGAATACTTCAGAAGTCCATATGAAGAATAAGATCATCACAATAAAGCTATAACATCTGGTATCCAAGATCTTGACCATTGTCATATGCTGGCCGGACAAATCTGAACCAACTTTTCACCAAAGTAAGGGTTTGTGGTGTCTCAAACCCACTGATAACTTAACTAATAAACTGAGCTCAAAGACTTCAATCCATGGTGGTGTCAAATGTGCGATGGGAACAATGAAGGGGTTGTTATCCTTGTCACGTCATTAATGCAAAGTTGATGACTATAAACCTCACCTCCACCTCATCATGCCTCAACAGTTCAAATCTAGCCAAGTGAGTCACCAGAGGAGTCCATCACTGAAGACATGGGGTTCATGAATCCAGGGGTTTTACCAGTGCAAGTCCATCGGGGAAAATGATGGGGGGAGTCATAATGCGAAACTTTTCTTTACCATGGGCTAGGCACATGTGCAGCTTCACATGCCATTTTTGCTAAGCAACACATCTCTCAAGGAGAAAGTGGAGGATGCAAGCCATGTAGGTCAATCTGTAGGAAACTGTAATTTAGAGATATCTAAGAAAGCTTGTTAAGGGATATGATTCATACCCTAAGTATTCAGATCTGCAATCCCAAACTTTACATATATTAGATACAGAAACTCCATGTTTAGGGTTCCTTATGTCGCTGATGTCATGCAAATTTGTGATCAAGGTTTCAACTTCAAACCAAATCGAAGGTAGAAGGATTATGGTTTCCTTCATTGTATCATCCTAAAATGGCCCATTGTCTATTAATGACAACACTAATGGGGATAAAACCTCGGCCTTCCAGGGTGGTCCCCCATGCATTGGTCAAGCGCAACTATAAATTTTTATTCTTCTTAATTCTGGAAATGGCTATTACAGCAGTGAATTGATGTTTGAGGCAATTGGAAAAAGAGGAAAACTTCAATATTTCGTAACTGCAATGCTTGGGTTCTCCATATTGTTCCTGCTATGCTCACTAAAGTTTTAGATTATAATTTGGTTCATCAGTTTTTAGATTATAATTTAGTTGATTGGTTTGAAGATTATAATATGCTGCTGAACAAACAAATTTGAATGCATGGATGTCGTTCGAGGACAGCTGGAAGAGATACCAGCCTGTATGTTGAGGCATGGGGACACAAGTAGCTTGCATCATCTAGTTGTTTGGAGAGTCGACCTTGATGCAATGTTTAACTACTGCATGTAAAGTGAAACAATGAGCAATTCAAGGGAAGATGCAAACTTGGGTGATCTCGTTAGTGGTACAAGGAGATTCCATACGCGAGCAAGTTTGAATTGTAATACTCAATACAAGATCCATGATGCATTACAATGTTGAGATCGAAGGACCCTCAATGTAAATATCGATGCCTATTGATCCTGAAACCAAATACAAATCCAATACATATTAAACTCGAGGGATCAATTCAAGGTTGGTGAAAGTATTGTCTTTGATGACCCTTAGCACTATACTTCCTCGTGGGCTTCAGGAAGTTGTAAGGGGAGACCTGAGGCATTCAATAATTACAAGGGTCTATTGCCTGGAGCAATAACGAGCTAATTATTTAATTATATAACAAAATGTGCACTCCAAGGTTGAAGGAAAACTATAGGACACTTTTGTAGGACCTCCTATCCTAAATGATAAGCTCTCTAAAATCTTGTAAGAGAGGGCATGGACAATGACCTCTCAATCCAGTGGAAGACAATGACACTTAACAGTCGTGGGCATTTAAATAAGTCCTAGGGTCTTCCCATTTCTGTGCGTAGTTGGTGTATAGACAAATACTGCTACGTACTCCTAGACCTTATCATCATGCCATGATGATATGTATTTTAAATGCTCAAAGTTTGGAGTTGGAATGCTATGCCCAAAGGGGTTCTCTCTCTCTCTCTATCTCTATCTCTCTCGTCTTGCATGGGAGGTTGAATTGCAGCCGGTTTTGCAAGATTCAAATGAGCAGATAACACGTGGATTTAAAACGATGTATATTTATAGCTTTTGCGTAATGATTTCTGATTAAAGGGGTACGTGGAAATCCTGCCGTCTTAAGTTAGGCATGTTGCAAATAATGAGCAGATAACACATGGACTAAAACGACGTAAGTTTGTGGAGTGGCAGGTTGTGCCACCTGTGATTTGTTTTTCCTTCAAAACATTGGACGTAAGCTTTTAAACATTCGAACTCGGATTTGAGAAAATGCAATCTTAGTTGATGGTACTAATGCTTAGTACTTGGATTCTTCATTTTGAGGAGAAGACAAGGAAACTATTCTTATTTATATGATTCCCGTATTTGAATTTTGTAATTGACTATTTGAGTAACATGATTCATAATTGAAAAAGATGCCCAAAAGATAAAACTTAGACCCAATAATGTTGTGATTGCACTTGAGCCAATGGTCGGGTCGCTTCGGTCATAGGGGACCAATAGCACCTAAGGTATGTCTATTTGGCTAGGGTGTCGATAAATGGTGTATGAATCATAAAAATCGGTAAATCAATAAAATCCTGATTTTAGAGTTGGAAGCCTAAATCTAGAAAACATGAAACAAATAAAAGAGGCCATTTAGCATAGTTGTCAATTTGCACTATTTTCCTTGCTTAGGAGGTCATTTGATTGTTAGTATGCTTAATTTAGTGACCTAGCATAATGTCCAAGTGCGACATGATTAATGTCTATTACACCCAAGAAATTAATGTGGTTACCGCTTAAATGCAATGGGTCTTTGATATCATTCTACATGTATCCACAGTCTCATTCAATGACCTCAGCTTTGATTCCTACTCTACCCTATATGCTACTTTCGGTGCCATCCATTATGCTCTTCTCTTCGCCTTCCTTCCCTCTCCCACTATGGCATTTTATGTGAATACTAGTATTGTACATTAAAGACATTTCCAAAATAAAGTGACTTCAATTGGAAACGCAATATTGTCCCGCAATCCTTTCTATCTTGAATTACCTTTCTACCTGCTCCCTCACTGGCTTGCTTGTACCATTAGTTCAAGGGTAGTCCACCCTATCCAGACATAGCAGATTTTTGTAAGTATAGTTGACTATCTATTGTAGCTTTTAGTGCGATGCACTAATTCATACATATATTGAGCCCCTCCAACAGTTGGACATATGAACTGCTAATCTGAGTTTATATGTCTAAATTATTCATTTGAAGGGACCAAGGAATCTGATGGATGTGTTTATGAATATCCACTAGATAGATGTAATGTTTATATATAACATTGAGGAGCACTTTTGCTCATAGAACTACGGATTTGAGAAAAAGAATTTCCACATCTCGCCGCTTTTAACTATGGAAAACAGAATATTGGTTCACCTTTAACATTCATGTGAGTCTAACAATCAATATTAAGGCAGCAGTATCATTTGGGTTCGACCTCAATAGACCTATAAGTCAGCGTTTACAACCCAATATGTATGTGACTCTTGGAATTAGCCACATGGTAATGGTAGTGGGTTAAAAAAATTAGCCAACCAATGGGACAACAAATAATCTTTTGGAAAAATCGAATTGATATTTTATTGGTACTAGGGATAAGTAATAATAATATTGCTCATAGATAGTTGAAACTTGGAATTATTTTACAATAACTTGCTCGGTACATCATCTTTTGCCATGAAATAAAATGTTGTCATAATAAAATAAAAATTATAGATTTAATAAGTATCCAATACACTAAAAAGTCTTCATAAGACTCTTTCCTTGAGTTTTGAAACCCCCTCAAAACAGACCTTTAGTATAATCTAATTATCTAGTTATTTTAGGGTTAGAGTGATACTCCATATATGAAGTGATTTTAGCCCTATCTCCAAGCTTCCAAACACTCCAAATAAATTTCCCATTGCTCAGAAATTGTGTTAGTATTAGATAGACGTTGTAGATGATAAAAGATTTTTAATCTGCATTCACACAGCTTTAGAGATACATATTGTATGAGTCAAGCTCCAGACTGATGCAATTTGACAATAAATTCATGGCGCTTGAAATCAAAACTAGACTCCGAATTGGGGCACAACTGAGGAGTCAAGTACCCGAACTCGGAACTATATCAAGGAACAAGAGTGATCCAAACAAAATTAGAACAGCAGTTACCAAACGAGGAGAGCCAACCACATAGCCAGAACAGCAAGTTGGTCATATAGGGCAAAATAAATTGATTGTTTTGCAAATGATGTTCATTAATTCCGTCAACTTGCATGGCAGGTCGCAAAACCCCCAAATGTGGTCACACATGCTCACAAAATTATGCTAAATCAGATCTTCAACATAAATACATTTTGGGGCATCAAATCATGCAAACAAATTCAAATTTCTTTCAGACCGAGCACAATTGCTAGAAGGCCAAAGAAAAACTTTCCCAATGAGAAGTTCGCTGAAACAATGGCTTTGGCAACACACAAAGAAATGGAAGGGTAGAGATATTTCCATAATTGGAAGGCCGCAAGTTCTAAATTGAATGGGTGTGATAACCCGTACACAATGAAGAGCTACAACATTACATTCCTTGAAAATGTAAGCATCCCATTTCTCCAAGCATGGAGAGACAAATGATAAATGATCAAATTAATGTCCTCCAAACCTAAGGCCTAAGGTGCAAAAGATGGCCATTCCCTTTTGGAGGGAAAACTAATAAAACTTAATAATAAAATATTAATAAGACTAACTTTATGTGTACTTTATTATTTTCTAATTAAGTAATAAAAAGTAACTAACCTATGTGCACATTTTAAGACTAAATAAGATTCCCACTTATAGTTTGCTAAGCATGTCAAGGGGTTACAATGCAAATGAAAGAGATGAACAAATATATTAGTAATGCCCTAGAAAAAGGGGGGCGTTACAAAATCATCCTTAGGGAAAATGATATGTACTTTTGCTCTTTCTTGGGAGATATTGTTGCATCAAAAAACCTTTTTGGTTCTTCATTTAACAACACCTTTCCATGTCCTTCAACATGGTCTTCTTGGGACTCCACCTCAAAGATCCTCTTGCAGGAACCCTAGCTTCGGTGGTGAAAGATCCACCCCTAGCTAGTAGAGCACTCTTCGGCTTGAAAGATCTACCCTAGTTTGTTATTTTGGACTTCAGATCTTTTAAACTCAGATTCATGAGAGTATGTCATCATGAATTGCTTCAGTTTCAGAGTAAGAGCGAGTCCCTATACTCCTCATTCTATACAACAAGGGCTTTCATCCATGATTTGAATGGGTTGAGTATTATTGATCATTCACTTTGAAGAGCTCCTTCCATCAATTTGCAAATCTTGAAGGGTATGGATCAGTTAAGCAGTTTTATTGGCCAAGTTTCTGGTTCCCTTTGAGCCTTTCAAGGTCTGAAATATCATTTTCATAATTTAAAAATATTATTGTCATAGAATGTTCAGAATTTATTATTTTGTATTTGATGAAGTTTGAATTTTTAGGAATTTCCAGGATGTCTACTAAAAAAGTGGCAGATATAAACAAATCCTAAATTGATAGTAAATTGATTTTTTATGTCCTTTATAATACATAGACAAACTGACCTATCTTTAAAGGTCCACAAAGTAATTCAAGTGACCTATTTTGCAAAATTAATTTTAGCCTTTAGTCCACACACAAATCTCCAAAAATAAATCATTAATTTGAAGCTGCAGCTTTTATGTAATATTTTGTAGAAATAACTGGTTCAACCCACAATTATAGATGCTTTAATTATCAGACAACTTTCTTCTCTTTCCTATCTTGTTAAATAGAATATGATAAATTGGAAATGATAGCTCATATTGACCACAAAAATAGAAGTTATCCAATAAAACTTTCCAATATTTCCAACAAAACCCACTGAAAATTTGAGCCAGCTCACCAGAAATTTGAATTCAAATCTTGGGCACAATCTTTTCAGTTGAGAAAATAATAAAGCCCCAAAAAAGCTGATGCCCTGAAGATTCTTGTTGTGTGCCCTCAGCACCATAGAGTAATGCTTTCCATTAGAGATAAGTTTGAATTATTGAAGCTCAAATTGGTGTGACTCCAAGCGATGAAATTGATACCTGAAGCACAAATGATGGTTTTAGAAACCTAATTTGTTGTGACATTGAGATGACAATCCCCAAGCAAGGAAATCCAATGCAATGGGTTTACACCTAGGCGAAGGAGGAGAAATCAGAGCTCAATAGCTCAAATGAAGAAGAGAAGTTCTAGAATTCACAAGGTGATGATTACAATGAGCAAAATCATTTGTGTTAGTGGGGAAGGCAAAAGGAACAAACTTTTTTTTCTTTGGAGCAAATTTATGAAAAAGATATTTCAGTCTTTTTTTAACTATCAATGTTTTCACCTCATTTAAATGGGATGACCCACTCCCTTTTAGCCCGAGTGAAGTCATAATGATAAATATAAGGGTCCTTGTGACTCTAGTGTTGTAAAAATTCTTATTTTAATTGTAATTATTAAGTTGTCTCAAAATTATGTATTGGATCAGGCTTTGACTTAAAATATTATTCTTAAGGTTTCTAATTGCAGCAATAGACATTGAACCTTTTGATGCCATATTTTTATAAGGAAGATCTACGTAGCATGGAATGTTAGCCACCATCGTCTAGAATCCTATATCATGTACTACAATTTATATCATGATGGTTATCTATACATATTCGTGGCATAAGAATGCTAAATATATTGCGTTACATCATCCATTTGCTCATCTGATCCCCAAAAACTTTGATGATCCTTCTTTATAGGAGATTAGAATATAGAAGCAACTTTTGGAAGACCTTGAAGGATATACAAGGGTTCATGGGCATTATAAGGTATGGGATCCTAGTAATATGTTGCAATTGTCCAAAAACTATCAATTCTGATTTTGAAAACTTTAGACTGATTTCATAAGGAAAAGAAGGAATTCAAATAGATACTTCTTTTGGGACTTACAAGTGTTGGCAAGTCTCTACAAGTTTCTTCATTGAGACTCCGGTGCAAGAAGGGAGAGATACCTCTCAAGGTACTAGCGCTGATTTTCTAATTGCTATAAAGGATCAGGAAGAGAATACCTTTTTTAATCATCTTAGAGCGTAACATTGTAATTAACTGTGTATAATAAAGTCATAACTGCTGCAGAGGAGAACTCAAGTTTTGTTAATAGAACCCAATTTGATTTTTAGAGAGCTACATTCAGACAAGGAACCCTTAAAAGGGTTATTGGGGGCATTTTGGTCCTCAAATCCCTTCAAAGAATCAATGTGAAATCATAAAATGACAAAACCAGTAACATACCGTTTTCAAGGGGCATTCATGTTGGCAGCAGTTCAAATCACAATGAGAATGTTAACCAACCCATTTTCTAGCCATAATATGTTAAAGTTCAGTATTGGTTGTTGGCCAAGTTTCTATCATTTGAGACGACACATCTTTGGAAATTGAGGAAGACTATTTCATAACATATTTTCAAAAGGTATGTCTAGAAGTGATAAACAGCCATTTCCTATTCAAAAAGATTGCTCTTGATTCACAAAAATGACACACTAAATTGGCAAAGAAGGAAAATGCAGCAACCCATGTATTGAAAAACTGTCTCTCTGCGATATTTATTGGAAGCTGATAGAGGTAAATCTTTTGGGATGCGATGGTTGCATGACTTTATACAAGATGAGCCATTTGAAAAGAGTAAGGAGCTTTTCATAGCCAGCCTGCAATCGGTTTTATATACTCCAGAAATTTTGATTGCAGAAGGTACTGATGAGCAGCCCCTAATTATGCATACATCAATTGTGTTCTCATTCTCTCATGAGTTCAGGGAATTTAATCGGTACATCGAGAAAGCAGTATGCAGGTTCCGGGTTAGAAAGTTTCTCCTCACATGTGTTCTGTAAGGTGATTTCGCCATTTCTCTTTGCACGATGGTATGAAAATATGGGGAAGAGAATAAAGATTGAAGGGGCAGCCATCGCATACAAGGAAGCTCATAGCAAGAAATTGGTCACTATTTCCTATGGAAAGACATTTAGCATCAAAGAACTCTCAATTTTAAAAGTAGATTTCTTGAAGATTTCAGATTTAAGAGGTCTGAGGACTTGAATACCTTTTTGTACAAGATTGGGTTACTTGAATTGGAAGGACCATTCATTGGATTACATTGGCTTCATCTTTTGGGACGTTTTGTTTTCATTTATATGTAACAAGATCTGTCAAACATACTTTTCAGTCGGGAGAAAATAAAATCATGGTTCATGGCCGCTTCAATGCTGGAGGGTATACTTGGATTGACATCTAAAGATTTGATTTACCACATTGTCATTCTCAAATGGGATGCCCATTTTCACATAAGAGTCACCACGTTTGCCAAAGTTGTTATCCTACATTGGGTTCTGGGGTCATGGAAGATACATGGTTTGCTAATTGACTGTTTGATTGCAATTGGGTTAAGGGAGGCAAGGATCATGTCCCATTTCCAGAAGCATCAGATTGAGGGCCTTAGATTCGAATGTACTTACAAAAGTCATCAGATTAAGAACCACAATAGATCAATTGAATGTCACTTTAATTTTAAAATTTGTGACATGTTGGTATGGGAGACAACTTTATAAGGAGCAGTTGCTTCATTTATTTAGTACAGTTTAAGGGGTTTTACTGGAGCAAAATTGTGACCCCATTTGATGGGAAAAAGAAAGTGGATTTTGAGGGATCCTCTTGTTACACCAAGGGAACACTCATGTACCTGTTAGAAGAGTACAGAATGTTTACAAGTCTATGATTACATGAGGTCAACCATTTTACATCAAACCTTTGCCTCAGATGACAGGGTCATTCAATGGAAACTTGTCAACCATCATGATCCACAAGCTTGCACATTAAATTTCAAATCAGAGGATACATTGTTCTATCTTCATCCAGCCAGCTTGTATTTTATGGAGTTCTCTAGGTTTGCAGTATATTTGGAACATGATCCATTTCTTGTTGAGCTACTCCTCAACCAATCCACTTGCGGCATTGCATATCTTGATCAAGGATTCATTGAGGGGTTTCACATGAAAGGACAACAAAATATGGTTTTACAAACCATGCAGTCCATCAATTATTGCTGACTTTTCTTGCGTGGAACTACACATTTCTTGAGGATTGAAGCGACATCTGCATGAAGTTTTAAACCCGGATCATTAACTTACTTCATCTTACTTGAAAATTCTATGGAGAGCATGGTTCATGATCAATGGACAGATCACTAAGTGGAAGATATCTACTGAATTTCAAGCAAGAGGATAAAAAGTTTAAGTGTCCATGGGACTATGTAAAAAATGATCTTCTTAGAATTTTATTTTGACATGGATAGAATGTCAACTTAGAAAAGAGGAAGGTTTGAAATTGAGTTCCTGTTGGCTAGATTTTATGCACAGCTGAAAACCTAGGCAGTCATGAGATAAATCTCCCTCATTTAACGGTGAGGCTCCCGTGTAAGATGTTTGTCAATTTATAGGGTGAATCCTAATAACTGCATTATCTGGGGGTTTTACTTTAATTGCCACAGCTTATGAACCATAGCTAGGCAATTTTGCAGCAAGTAAGCAACTGTGCCAGCAATATGTGCAGAAAGGGAAAATAATTAAATAGGAAAGAAGGAAAGGAAGATGTGGAACCTAACCAATAGTTGACAGAGTTGGTCACATGCACATAGACGAAACAAATAGATCTAGATGAAATGCATAAATTCAGTCAGAATGGCAAAGAAATGACTTCTAGATCTAGATCTAAGATAACACAAAGTTTATCTAAAATCTTAAATAGAAGTAAGATCAACAAATGCACCGTTGACACAAAGTTCTCCGGAAAATCCACCTTCTCTATTCCTCCCCAAGACCTTTCAAAATCAGATATCAAGGGTTTTAGCAACAAAGTCTGAAAACTCAAGAATGCTCTGATTACAAAATTTTGCTAAAACAATGATCTTTAACCCATAGGCTCTTCCTCTATTTATAGTGCATAGAGGGCAATTACAAATAGGAAACTTTAAATGAATTGCCGCATGTGGAAGCTATGAAAAAGGGAAACAATTGACATCTATCTTCCTCCTAGACTTTCTTTTGCATGACATGCATGCCTTATAACTGAAAATAAAACCTTCTATTTTGCATGTCTGCCACCTATTTCCAAGTAATTGACTTCTTCCTGTAACTTGAAGTAACGGCTTTTAAACCAATCACTTAAGTTTTACAATTTAATTGATTACTCAATTACTTTGTCGGAGAAAATAAAAGAAAGAGAAGAAGAAAGAAAAGAAGTTATTCCAGCTGCAACACTCCCAGTCTTGTTCTTCTTCCATACTCTGCATGTGGTCCAACATGACTCTTTTGCCTTGAGATGATCTGAATGATTCTTCATCAAACTGAATGATGCTTTGTCTTGCCAATGCCGTTGAGACTCTCCTTTATCCACATGCGATCGAATCTGTCCAGATCCCACCAATTTTGATTCTGTGACCACTCACTATTTCCTCGAATCAACTTGCTGGTGATTTCTTGTAGAGAGTTGACCTGTCTTCCCTCTTATCCTTGAAGCTTTTGCAGTTCTTCTCCAGTACATGCACCGGTTGCAATGGTTTGCCGTAAATAATTCAAACAAAACTCATCATTTTTATTTTTAATTGCATATGAACAATTATTTAATTCTAGAAAGCATGTGAAATGTTCTTTTAATAATAGTGTTGAGCTATCTTTAAGGTTGTGAGGATTCAAGGGATATTGAGAACAAGCTTTGTACCAAAATCATTGCTTTTGTCATCTATAAATGTATTCATATCAAGTGTGGAGATATAAAAATAAAAAAATGAAATAGAACTTAAAAAACATGTATATACTGCTGGATATGTACCTGATACGTACAGGGTACGCATGGATACGTCTGTACGTATCTGTGACGTATCCTGATGTACGCCGTACGTATCAGGTACGTATCCCCCACGTATCTGTATGAGCTTCGATACGTTTCTTCAAGGGGACTTCGGGGGGGGGGGGGGGGGGGGGGTTTGGAGTATCCATGCAACGTAGCTTCCATTTTCTTTTGGTGTGCTTGTGCAGTGATCCCATGTTTTGTGGCTGCTTCAGCTCACCACTTAGAATTTGTACATTGTATTGATATGGGATAAGGTGTGCAGTCGAACACAGAGAAGAAAGGAAGTATTTTATTACTTGATATTTTAGATGAAAATACATAACTTATTTATGTTGAGTGTAAGGACAGACTGTCTGATGAAACTGCTACGTGTAATCATATATTTATGACATTACTGCATGTAAATATAAGTCATGCTTAATGTAAGGAACATAATAAATTTTATCTCAACAAAAACTCTTAACTCTTAACATTTATGACGACCCTTAGTTATTTCCAATATACCCCTGGATGATCATCTCAAGAATCTTTTTTATTTTGGCTATATGTTTTTTATTTACAATTGATTATTTTTACATATTTGGAAGTTTTCAGCCTGCCTTTGTGATAAGGCAGATCTGAAACCGGCTCCATTGTTGGCTAGATTTTCTATCATAACAGGAAAAACCTAGGAAAAAAGTCATGAGATAAATCTCCCTCATTTACCGGATGAGGCTCCCGTGTCAGATTTGTCATTAAAATCATGTAGATATCTATATTGGGGGAATTTGTAGATGCTTCTGCTACCCATGCACAATCATTGTCCATGATTCCACAAAAATCTGCATACAGCAAGACAAGATGTTTGACAGCTAGTTCGGCATAGTCCCAATGCCTGATCATAGAGGCCTATTCCCCTTCCTCTGTTTCCCCTTCATTGGAGATTCAGCTCATTTAGTCTATTGTATTGCCGGGAAAATTCAAAATTCCTCAAACTTATTGTTGCTTAATGCTTTTGCGAAGATGTTAGCAATTTGATCTTATGTTGCATGATAAATCAGTTCAATTTCCTTGTATTATACAAGTTTTTTTGATTTAGTGTTGATAAATCTGATCATGTTTTTTCCTTACATGAAACATTGGATTCTAGGCCAGCTTCAAAACACTTCATTTGGGTCTGAATGCATTCTTTAACAGCAATGAGAACATGCAATATATAATGTGAATCCACAGCAGTAATAACATCACAGTGATAAACAAAGAAAGCTATTGCATATGAACTGATGGTTAGTGCACAGAAAAGTCCCCATCCTTCTACAAAGCTACATCGAATAACATATCCCATCGTATCTTTTGGCATCTAAAACTTCACAACTAAGATTAACTTCGACAATACTTTACTCCAAAACTATTTCTTATCATTTTTCAACTCAATTAAATATAATAATAATGACAATGTCTTCAAATAAGTCTTTGATAAGATCAGTAATGAATGAACTGTCTTGCTACCTATACTATCCATCCGAAAGAAAACACCTGTCTCTTGATGTAATGTCCCTTTCTAGGACCGAATCTGAAAATAAGGGTTTGGCTTCAAACCCAAATACACCAATTCTGATTTTTGGAACAACAGTTATGAAACCCTAGCAATGAACTGAAATCACACCTTTAGGGCATCAAAAACCAGCTAGAAATTTGTAAAAAAACCCTCTAGGGCAGCGGACTGTAACAACACTTAGGGGCAGCAATTCTTATGCAATATCAAGTTAAAAATGATAGAGAATGATTCCAAATATTTTAACCAATCATGTAGAAATTATTTCAGCCAATATACTTCATTAATTAAGAAGAAACAAGTGCTAACACACAACTGGAATTGATTAAATAACCAGCAGATGTGCAGCTTGCAAACAGTTGAAAGTAAGGTTTCCAAACCCGAATAAATACCAATGAAGTGTGTTGGCTAGATTTTATGCACAACCTAAAACCTAGGCAGTCATGAGATAAATCTCTTTCATTTAAAGGTGAAGCTCCCGTGTAAGATGTTTATCTATTTTGCAGGGTTGAATCCTAATAACTACTTTCAGGGGTTTTACTTTTTTAGTACTCAGGTGACTCTCAGCAGCTTTATTCCCAAGTTAGCTCTGATGCTTCCTCCAGAACCACAGCTGGGTAATTTGGCAACAAGTAAGCAGTTGTGATGGGAATATTTGTAGAAGGGAGAAAAATAAAAGTAGGGAAAGAAGAAAAAAAGATGTGCCAACTCAACCAATAGTTATCAGAGTTGGTATCATCCACACAAATTAAATAAACAAATAAATCACTACATTCAACAAAGAGAGAAAGAAATAACTTTTAACCTAGATCCAAGATAACACAAAGTTTATCTAAAACCTTTGAATAGAAGTACTCAACAAAGCATTGTAGACACAAAGTTATCCAGAAATCCACCTTTTATTCAATCCCCAGCTTTCACAGAAATCACATCAAGGGTTCCGGCACAAAGTCTGAAAACTCAAGAATGCTCTAGTTACTAAAGCCTTTGCTAAACAAGTTTTGATGAACAAATTGTGATTTTTAACCTGTAGGATCTTCCTCTATTTAAAGTGTATAGAGGGCAAATACAAATAGGAAACTCTCAATGATTTCCTGCATGCGACAACTATGAAAAGAGAACAGTTGATAATCGTTCTCCTAGAATTTCTCTTTACATGACATGCATGATTTACAACTGATAACTAAATCAATGTCTTACATGCCTGCCACCTATTCTTAATTAAAAGACCTTTTTAAACAACTTGAAGTAATGGCTTTTAACCAATTACTTTAGTTTTACAATTTTTTGTCCGAGAAAATAAGGAGAAGAAGAAAGAGGAGAAGAAAGAAGTCATTCTAGCTGCAACACTTCATTCTTGCCCTTGATCTGTCAATTAATTCGTTGATAGACACGTGCCTCATGTTTGTATCACTCACTTCAACAAGCCTAGACACTATGCATGATTCTGCTGGATTACCTTTGCCATCACCCTTCATTCTGTCTAAACCAACTTTTGTTTGTGATCTCCCTTTTTCACTTTTACTAGAAGCTTTTGCAATTGTGAGAGCTGGATCTATTTTGTGGAGAAACTGCAACTGCTTCTCCTGATTTTGAAGATATATTCAATGTATTTGACGTTGACCTCAGCTTAATTTTCACAAGTATGTGCACCAATGAAATACTCCTATAAGCAATTCAGACAAATATGCAACTCATCACCTCCTTATTTATATATATGGGCAGTTGTAAATTTTGGGAATTACTCCGGATGCAAGTCCAAAGAGAAGTGGGATCAACTGGGAGATTGCATGCATTTACATGGGCTGCATTTGGGCAAAGAATAGTTGCGTTGAAATTGGAATACAAAGTGCTTGTAAATTGGCAGAAAAGGTCACAAATACCCACGCAATTCCTTTAAATGGTTTCCTTTGCTTTTTAATAATTGCGTGGATTTCAGGATAGGTGAATATTTTCTGCCCTCTAAAAATTCCGTGGAAATTGAAGGAAGAAACAAATTATAAAAACACAGAGAAGAAATGGGGAAGATGTGCATCCCAATCAATAGATAACAAAGTTGATTGCATGCACATAGAAGAAACCAATAGATATCAACACAAAATTATAACACAGTAGCTCTAGATCTATATCTAAAATAATACAGTTTATTCAAAGATCTAAGATGGAAAACTAGAAACAAAATATACTGTGACACAAAGTTCTCCGGAATTCTGCTCCTGTATATTCCTTTGCTTCAAGTGGCTCTCAAGGGTTTCAGCACAAAGTCTGGAACACAATAATGTTGCTTACAAATTCTGATCATTAACCCGAAGGTTCTTCCTCTACTTATAGAATGTAGAGGGGCAATTACAAGTCAGAAACTTTTAGTTAAACTGGCACATGTGGAAGCTGGAAAGGAAACAACTGACAATCTCCCTCCTGGAATTCCTCTTTGCATGACATGCATGATTTGCAACTAAAAATAGAACCTTCTATTTTGCAGCGTCTGCCACCTATCTCCAAGTAGTTGACTTCTTCAAGTAATGGCTTTTAAACCAATCACTTAAGTTGTATAATTTAATTGATTGCTCAATTATTTTGTCGGAGGAAATAAAAAAAAGAAGAAGAAAGAGGAAAGTTGCAGTCTTGTCCTTTTTCATATTCTGCATGCAGCTGATTCAAACTAGATCTGGAAGCGGCTGGATCTGGAAGTGACTGGAAGCAGCTTGCGGGTATTTCCTTTGACATGTTTTCCCTCTTATCCTTGAAGCTTTTGTAGTTCTTCTCCAGTACATGCATCAGTGCAATGTTCGCCGTAAATAACTCATCATTTTTATTTTTAATTGCATATGAGCAATTCAAAATTCTGGAAAGCACTCTGGGTGAATGCAATTTCAATGAAGTCTTCAACTGGAAGATTGGAAGCACATGCACAAGATCCTGGAAGAAATTTTCCACACACTGGCTTCTTCACGGGCTGCATTAGAAACAAGAGGATGAATTTTTGCTAGAAGCTTTTGCAATTATGAGATCTGGATCTGGATCTGTCTCCGGTGTCAACAAATCTGGAAATAATGCATGATGCCGCTTGTGCTTTCTTTTTCATTTTGCTTTGCCATGGCCATATCTATCTTTGTCTGAGCAATTCTTCTTCTCTTTATTCGGCTGGAATTCTTCAAAACTGGTGCAGATCTAGATAATTCTTAGATTCGGAGGATATATTCAATGTATTGGACATTGATTTAAGCTTCCTTTCTTTTATAAAAGCACCTGTAATGAATTTCTGCAATTAATTCAGACAAAGATGGCAACCGGAACATGAACAGTGCAGATCTGGATAATTCTTCAGATTCGGAGGATATATTCAATGTATTGGACATTGATTTAAGCTCATTTTCTTTTGTAAAACACCTGTAACGAATTCCTACAATTAATTCAGACAAAGATGGCAACCAGACCATGAACATTGGATTTTAATCATAAAAATCTGCATAATTCAAGCCTGCTGCCCCAAAAATTGATGTTTTATTTGCATGCAAAGCAAGCATGAATTTTACCAACTTCCTCTGAGCACCTGTATCACTTATGCAAACAATTACCCAGACACAAATCAACCTCCTTCAACCTGTGCGCCAATTCTAGAAGCTTTCAGCATTAATTTCACCTTCTGAGCAAAAATCCTCTCCAAATGGGGCGCACTTTTCCTCTGGGCTGTACTTCTCTGCCTGTGAATTAATTAATTCATCCTTATGGCAGCCCCTGCTTATATAATCTTCATGATTCTATAATTAATTAATGCCTTTCCTATTCCTGACAATTAATTAATTAATTAATAAGCTTTACTCTTCAAATGGGGTGCCTATTTTGTGCATGCTCATGGCTGCCATTAAATAAATTAAATTTATTTAATTTTAGACTTCTGCTTCCACTTAACTCAAGCCTCACAGTATGCTTTGACCTTAGCCACTAAAAATAAGAATTAATTTAATCATTTAATACTTAAAAAAAGTATTATTTCCCTCTCAAATGGGTGCACTTTTTGCATAAAGGGGCTGCATTAAATAAATAAATTTATTTAATTTTAGAATTCTATTTTCAACTTCCTTTTGTCCACTTTCCTTTGTTGACTTTTCCACAAGCTTGGGCGCCAAAATTGGGTGAATAAATATTAACAAATATTTATTTAATGTATTTATTATTCACCCAAGGTGGGTCGCACTTTTTGGAATAAGGAATTTCTATTTTTAAAAGTCAATGTCAATGGGATTATTTACCCTGCAAGGCAGCCCTTGAAAATCCCATGATTCACTTAAGTCGTTTGACTTTCATAATGGGATTATTTACCCTGCCAGGCAGGCAATAAAATTCCATCAATGCCTCAAGTGATTTTTCTTTTATTCCACAATGGGAATTTTTACCCTGCAAGGCAGGTAAGAAATTCTCGCTTGCCTGCTGCCTCTAATTTTCCCATTGTGACTTAAGTGGCGTTGCTTCCATGGGAAAAAGTACCCTGCTAGGCAAGTACAAAATTCCCACCTGCCTGCTGCTTCCAAAAATCCCATGATCCACTTCAAACCTTCTTTTTCCAAAAATGCGGCCAGCCCAGAAGAAGCTTTTTGGTGCACGACTTCGTCTTTTCCAAGAGAACCAGACCTCCGATGGCGAATTCCTTCTGGCACAACATGCGTATGTGATCTCCAGATACTCCAGGCCAAGAATCAAGCCAAACCGGCAAAGGAATTGATCCAGAGAAATTTCACAGAAAACGAAACGGGAAAAACACAAAAACACAAAACGTTGCCAGAAGTCACAAATAAAGCCCAAGATTCATTCCTGGTTAAAACCCTACTGGTATATGGGAATAACGATATGTACGATCACAACAGGGTTAAACCGGAGCACAATTTGCCTCAAACGGGGCTCAAAATAATTAAATACAAATTTCCCGCAGGCAAATCCCAACGACAGAATATAACAATTTTGGGCATCTGGGTATTTGGCGAAAATGACTAATATGGCTCCTTGGGAATATCTTGACACAATACAGAACTTTCTGGCAATAAAAACACAAAACGACCCATTATTTTAAAAGTACGAAATTTTTTCGGATAGGGTAGTCTCAGATTTCAGGATGAAATCTGGGGACACCAGTTTCGAATATTGTGTTTTACATTTAATTTAAGTTTATTTTATGACATTTAAAAGTGGAGAAGTGATTTTAAAGTAGTGATAAAGTTGCCGAATAATGTTGATACAATATTTGCCAAGAAATTGCCAATTCCCAATTTTAAGTCAAATTTTGCTCTGCCGAGTAATTGCCGAAAACGATTTTTTAAACTATGCATACAATGATTCAGATTTTGACCCAAAATAAAAGAGCATAGATGCAATTTACCTGTTGAGAAACAATTGATGATCACACCCCAATAATACAAAACTGAACAAAAGATCTGCTAAAATTCTTGTAGGATACCTCTCTGCTAGAACTCTTGAAGTATAGATATCTCCCGAATTGTTATGTGGAAAACTACCATCCATATTGAGCCACTCCCACCATGCTCTATCATGGGAGTTGTCTCATGACCCTCACAAGGATAAATTCCCGAGATCCACAGACTCTTGAACTATCTAGGAAACCATCCATGCCGAGTTGGTACCTACATTGGATCCCTTATTGTCTTCAAAGTGTGAGACTTCTTTCAAAATTGTATTCTCTATCAATGAGTTCATGACTTCAAGCATCCGATGGATTTTCAACAATGGCTACATTAACTTCATTTTATTTGTCTTTCATTTGGACTTTTACTTTCCAAGTATGAAAGTTGAGGCCAAAATATTTGCCTAAAATTACTGTGAGAATTTCCATTCTCAGACAAGTCTTTTTCATGGCATATTTTTATGATCAAAATAACCCTACTTACCCAGGAAATATGCCTGGAATGACCTACAAATTAATGTAGCAAGATTTAAAAGACTGACACTTGGAAGTTTTTATTTTTATTATTTTATTTTTTTGCACCTTTGCAATCACGTCAACTGTATTTTGTGGTTTTATTTGTCGTAAGTGCTCATTCGAATTGAAACTGGGTCGTTTTCTACTCTTTTTTATGACATTTTTTTGCCCCTTTTTATGACGTTTTTTTGCCCTATGTTATTGCTCTTGCGTCTAGAAATTCATACTGGACATTTGCTTTCGTGTTCCGAATGGAACTGATTTGAACTTCTTCCCTTCTCTTTCATCCATGCTGGTCCCACTCTGATACTCCAATGTTAGCCTATGCGGATAGAGTGAATAAAGAAAGATTGGAATGTGCAAAGAACGAATGAAGAGAAACCAAAATGTACACATTATCTAATGTTGTGTTCTCTAATATTAATTAAATCAAAGCCTCTGTCATTTTATTATCAACCTGAGACACTGGTTATGCCTAATGGTTGAAGCGGCGACAACCGTTTATTAGTTCACTAAACTTGCTGGGTGCTAATTATAAGCCTTATCCTTATAATATCCCTTCCTACTTTTGTGTATCATTGGCTTGGACATTAATAACTTATCTTATCTTATCATACTTTTTGCTTTGATCTTGGTTTGACAGGGTTGTGCACAATAGAGATCTTATTTCAGCATGGCAAGTACAAAATGGATTGGTTGGATAAATCTCAATAGCACAAATTATGAGCTTTGGAAGTTGAAGATGGAGGATCTGCCCGTGACACATATATGTGGATCTGCTGTTTCAGGAGCAAACTAGCTGTCTATGAAGAGATTTTGGGCTCTGTGATATTACAAAAGTCCCAACACAATGATGATTCAAGAGAATTTTCCTTCAGGCACTTTGATTCGGTGCTAGTGCACTTCTGAATATCAAGAGAGATTTGTGACATGAAAACTTGTCCAAAATGTTATTCATAGCTTCTTTAAAAGCTAAATCCCTTAAATGTATTTTTCTATGGAAGCAACTTGTCTACTCACATTCAAAATGGCATCAATGTGCAAGCATGGTTGCAAGAGCATTTGGCATGGCAATCCAACTCGTCAACATGATTGTGAGCTAACTGATCTAATCGATAAATTGCAGATGTACGATGATGATGGAAATTACTTGCATCAATACAGATCTTTGTCGGTTATAATGGCACAAAAGAAGACAAGCTGCTCCAACATCCACCAATATGTCAAAATCAAGATTTTTAACTCTTGAATGAGATTGAGACATAAGAAGATCCGATTCATTTCCAAGGATACATTGGATGTATCGAATGAAGATCAGAAGGAGCATATTAGAACAAGTTCCCCAAGTCAAATCATCTTAGAGCCCCAGATTGGTGAAAAGTCAATGAATCATTGGCAATTGGATTGTTGCAATTTGGAAGTAAGTCTGATTGCTTTGGAGAAGAAGAAGACAACAGTTGGAGTGTGATTTAGAGTCTAAGGCTTTCTGAAAATGCACAACACTTGTCACATTTGAGCTACTTCCTTGGAAGACAATGCATTCTTGAATGACTCCTGGAAATTTCCTACCACATGAATGTCTTTCCAATTAGTCAACATGGAATTCAAACTGATTATTGATGATGAGAAAGTATGTATTTGGGAACAACTCGTCTCTCAAAGTTTGGTTACGGAAGTTCATGCCCACAGTATGGATAACCTATTTGCTAACCAAGACATCTCCAGCAACTGCTTATTCTTGGTTTGGTGAAGAACCCATTTTTTAAATAGATTGAATGTAGACCTTGGAGTGCAGGCTTCTTTAGCAATGCAAGGGTTGCAAAGCGCATGGAAAAATAGTCTTGGCTAGGAATTTTAACTTTCTGAAAGCACCATTGCATGTTAATTAGCATGAGGTTCCTGTTTTATTTTTTACCAACTTCATGCTGAAAACACTATGTTGTCTAGAACCTAATACATGTGCCACATGCTGATTGAAATAGGCCTTACTGGCTTGAGATGTCCATCATTTGGTTGGCCATGTTATGGGACTGTTCTAAAAACCATTCAAAGGGAATTGGTTGTCAATTTGTACAAGATTCAAAATCGCGTTTGTTTCACTTTTGAAGTAAGATTGCTTGACAAAATCATGAACTTTGTATTTGATTCAGAGTGATCTATTTCTCCTCATTAAAGTACCTAGGACTAGTGAAATCCTTGCTATTATGTTTGAAGCTTTATTAATGAGTTCTCCTAGATGAAGCGCTTCTACTTAACCTCAAGCAGAAATCAGAGGTCTTTGGAAGTCTATTTTAAAAGTTTAAGGTACTTTATTTAAAGATTTAATAAGATAAAAAGGTGTTGATTCCTGGAGAATGGTGGAGAATTTTTATCAACAAGTTTGGTAAAGTTTGTAAGGACAATGGCATTGCACAACACAAGACAACTTACACTCTCAGCAGAATGGTAGTCTGCAATGAAATGATGCTGGAAACTGCAATAGAAAAGAATACTCTTAGTGAGCTGGTTTGGAAACAGAAACGAAAAATTTGAAAAGGGTTAGTCCCAGCTTTCAAGGGTGAAATCTCCTGGGGACATCAGCCCACAAAACATGATTCAGCTTTTTCAAAATAATATGGATTGAAGGCTCACTTGCTCATCTTGGTTATTCTCAAATAGGTTCAACATTAAGGAACAAGGGTAGAACTTGAGTTGATATTTCAGTTGATCTTTATTAGATATTTGATGTTTTACCATTGTGATTTGCATTTAAAGACATCGGTTGAGGTTCTCAGTGCTCACAACATGAGTCATTAGAAGTTAAAGCTGAAGCTCCTCATACTCCTAGCAAATCAGGTTGGTAAGTTGGAGCTAGTTTCCATTTCCAACATGGAAATAGTCCTGTAAAGGTAGGGGAAAAGAGGTAGGTCATTACGATGACTCTTGGTGCTTGGATGATAACTCTTCCATTGGCATGCAATCACTATTTTGCCAATTTCTACATTTTATATAGGTTTGAGGAAAGCTGATTACCATTCCATTTGGCCCTAAAGGGCGAAATCCATTATTTGTGATTAAGAGGACAAGATCCTTGTCTATCTATAGTTGGAGCATTTGATCTCTCCAAGTAGATTGAACTTAAGGCATTATTGCAGACCATCTATTACTTCAATAGGTTGATCAAAGAGGATGATTTTAGGACTTCAGGCTTAGAGATCATTTGGGTACCTTCTAGGGCACGAAACTTCACTTATTATTTGATATTGATTTATCAGTAATTTATAAAGGATGGCAACTTCCAACATTTTGTAATTGTTGATAGTTTGGAATACTGTAGCTATACACGGTGGACTGAGTTGCTGTTGGCATCATGTTTTGGTTTCAGGGGCAGCATTGTTCTTAACATATAACTTGAGAAGATTTATATAGTTAATTTCAGCTAGTTTGATGGGTCGGTTAGAATGATATTTGACTACGAAGTTATTTGAAGATATACTTTGTGGTATTCACATAGTTACAAGATAATCTCGGGGTCAAGCATGGGGGATTGGAGTTTTTGGGAGACCCCATTTGGGATACCTAAGTCTTGGGGGCCTTTGGGGGTCTTAGCCTTTTCATACCCAAGACGCTTGTTGAAAATTTTGAAATATTGAGATAGATGGGAGTACCTCATAAAATCATTATAAATGTTATATTTCGGTGTTTTAACTTTACTTCTGAAGTTTAAGTGATTTATAAGGTTGTGTTTAATGCTTTTAAGGTTCTTTGAGATATAGTTCAATATTTTTGGTAAAAATAAATAGCTTTGCTTTAAGTTCTAATTTTTCGTTAGGTATTGGAAAACACTATTTGAAATATTGGAATAAAAAACTTAAGTTATTTTAGTTAATCAATGAAATGTCCCCAATTCCTTTGTGATGAATCTTTTGACGATGATAATGTTGCAATGAAACCCAATTCTTGAATATGTAACTCGGGGGATGATAGCACATTGCCCATAAGATTAGATACAATCACTCTTTTATTCATTGAACAACATTGTTAATTGCATACTTTTCTGCTTATGGAGTAAGATCCCACACGAAGCCTGAGCTTCATGGTGAGAATTCACTCCTAGCTGGCAAAGCACTCTTTGGTGTTGAGATATCCTCCCTAGTTTGCTAATTTGGAGCTTCAAATGCAAATCAGATTTTTAGATCAGAGTTAGTAGACAATTTCAAGGGTTTGCTTAGTGTCGGAGAGACATGATTTGGTCCATACTTCTACCATCTACAGATCAGATTATTTCCAGCGTTTGAGGCAAGCTTGGCGAATTCCCAGGAGTTTCATTCAGTTTGGGATTCAGAGAAATTTTACCAAGATCACCCTGCGACTTAGCTTTAGGGTTTTGCAACAATGTTTTCTAGGGTTTCTGGTTGGAGTTTTTCAATTTTCCAGCTTTGAGTCTGATTCACCTATGATTTAAATATATAGTTGTCCGAGTTCCATAATTTATAAAGATTATTTCAGCTCATTGTGAATTTTTGGAATTTTTAAGCAGCTTCAGCAATTAAAATAAATAAATAAAATCGGATCTAAGAGATTAAAATTATTTCTCTTGTTTATTGCTCTACATTTTTTTTGGTTGTTTGAAGCTTCTGGGTAGTGCTGAAAGTGATTAATTTGCAAAATACAAATTTCTTTATTTTCGTATATTGTTTTCATAAAAAACATAAAAATCAAAATTCAATTCGATGTTATTTTTATATATTTTGTGAATTTCAAGTGGTATCCCATAATGGATTTTTTAGCGCAATACCACTGGAACCACTAAAATATCCCTTATGGGATATTACTTGAAATTCACAAAATATATATAAAATAACATTGAACAGAATTTTGATTTTTCTTATTTTTATAACAATATGCAGAAATAGAAGAATTTTTTTTATTTTACAAACTAATCACTTCCAACAACCAACTCAGAAAAATATATAGAACAATAAACAAGAGAAATAATTTTTATCTCTCAAATCTAATTTTATTTATTTATTTTAGTGCAAAAAATGAGAGAAAAATACAACTGACCGTAATTTCCAGAATAACAATGGAAAAATGATGGAAATGAATTCTAGGGCATCTGCATGACGATAAGAATCTCCATATCGAAAATGTCCGGAATTGGACCACAGAAACCTCTCCAAAACTGCTCCTCAAATATGAAATTGGGTAGATAAAACCTTAGAAAATAGTTGTTCCAAATTTGAACTAAAACCCTTGATGAAGGAGGGTTGTCCTCTTACTCTGAAACTGAATTTCTGATTACTCTCTAGATCTGATTCAAAAATCTGGATAAAGCTCCAAAATAGCAAACTAGAGAGAATCTCTCACCACCAAAGAGTGCTCTGCCAACTAGGAGTGAATCTCTCACCACCGAAGCTAGGGTTCCTATGGAATCTTACTCCACTAGCAAAAAATATGCAACCAACAATGGCTTCAATATCATAAAAGAATGAGTGTGGTGTCACCAGATTTCATCCTAAAATCTGAGACTACCCTATCCGAAAAAATTTCGTACTTTTAAAATAATGGGTCGTTTTGTGTTTTTATTGCCAGAAAGTTCCTGTAATGTGTCGAGATATTCCCAAGGAGCCATATTATCCATTTTCGCCAAATACCCAGATGCCTAAAATTGTTATATTCTGTCATCGGGATTTGCCTGTGGGAAATTTGTATTTAATTATTTTGAGCCTCGTTTGAGGCAATTAGCGCTCCAGTTTAACCCTGTTGTGATCGTATATATCGTTATTCCGGTATACCAGTACGGTTTTAACCAGGAATGAATCTTGAGCTTTATTTGTAACTTCTGGCAACGTTTTGTGTTTTTTGTGTTTTTCGTTTTCTGTGAAATTTCTCTGGATCAATTCCTTTGCCGGTTTAGCCTAATTCTTGGCCTGGAGTATCTGAGAGATCACATACGCACGTTGTGCCAAAAGCAATTCGCCATCGGAGGTCTGGTTCTCTGGGAAAAGATGAAGTCGTGCATCAAAAAGCCTCTTCTGGGTTGGCCGCATTTTTGGAAAAAGATGGGATTTTTAAAGCAGCAGGCAAGTGGGAATTTTGTACCTGCCAGCAGGGTACTTTTTCCCAGGGCTGCACTTAAGCATGGGAAAATTAGAATCCCATTATTGCCTGACATCTGAATTTTAAAAATAGAAATTCTTTATTCCAAAAAGTGCGACCCACTTTGGGTGAATAATAAATGCATTGAAAAATTAAATAAATATTTGTTAATATTTATTCACCCAATTTTGGCACCCAGACTTGTGGAAAAGTCAACAGAGGTAAATGGACAAAACGAGGTTGAAAATGGACTGTTCTAAAATTAAATAAATAATATTTATTTAATGCAGCCCCTTTATGTCAAAAAGTGCGCCCCTTTTGGGAGATAAATAATACTTTTTAAAGTATTAAATGATTAAATTAATTCCTATTTTCAGTGGCTAAGGTCAAAGCATACTGTGAGGCTTGAGTTAAGTAGAAGCAGAAGTCTAAAATTAAATAAATTTATTTTATTTAATGGCAGCCATAAGCATGCACAAAATAGGCGCCCCATTTGAAGAGTGAAGCTTATTAATTAATTAATTAATTGTCAGTAATAGGAAAGGCATTAATTAATTATAGAATCATAAGGATTATATAAGCAGGGGCTGCCATAAGGATGAATTAATTAATTCACAGGCAGAGAAGTGCAGCCCAGAGGAAAAGTGCGCCCCATTTAAAGAGGATTTTTAATCAAAAGAAGGTGAAATTAATGCTGAAAGCTTCTAGAATTGGCGCACAGGTTGAAGGAGGTTGATTTGTGTCTAGATAATTGTTTGCAGGTGCTAAGTTGGATTATGCTTGCTTTGCACAAATAAAACATCAATTTTTGGGGCAGGAGGCTTGAATTATGCAGATTTTTATGATTAAAATCCACTGTTCATGGTCCGGTTGCCATCTTTGTCTGAATTAATTGCAGGAATTCGTTACAGGTGCTTTACAAAAGAAACGGAACTTAAATCAATGTCCAATACATTGAATATATCCTCCGAATCTGAAGAATTATCCAGATCTGCACCAGTTTTGAAGAATTCCGGCCGAGTAAGAAGAAAAAGAATTGTTTAGACAAAGATTGCTCCAGCCATGGCAAAGCGGGATGAAAGAGAAAGCTCAGCGGAATCATGCATAGCTTCTGGATTTGCTGAAGTCAATAGGCCCAGATCTAGATCCAGATCTCATAATTGCAAAAGCTTCCGGCACAAAGGCTTCATCCTCTTGTTTCTAATGCAGCTCGTGTAGAAGTCAGTGCATGGAAAATTCCTTCTAGGATCTTGTGCATGTGCTCCCAATCTTCCAGTTGAAGCCTTCATTGAATTTGCATTCACCCGGAGTGCTTTCCAGAATTTTTAATTGCTCATATGCAATTAAAAATAAAAATGATGAGTTATTTACGGCAAACATTGCACTGATGCATGTACTAGAGAAGAACTACAAAAGCTTCAAGGAGAAGAGGGAAGACAAGGCAAAGGCAACACTCGTAAGCAAGTTTCTAGATCCAGCGTGTTTCCAGATCTAGCTTGTTTCCAAATCCAGCTGCTCCCAAGGTAGAGATATCCAGTTTGATGAGAATCAAAGGCAAAACAATCAACTGCATGCAGAATATGAAAAAGGACAAGACTGTAGCTTTCCTCTTTCTTCGTCTTTCTCTTATTGCCTCCGATAAAGTAATTGAGTGGTCAATTAAATTATACAACTTAAGTGATTGGTTTAAAAGTCATTACTTAAAGAAGTCAAGTTACTTGGAGATAGGTGGCAGACATGCAAAATAGAAGGTTCTATTTTCAGTTGCAAATCATGCATGTCATGCAAAGAGGAATTCCAGGAGGGAGATTGCCAGTTGTTTCTTTTTCATAGCTTCCACATGTGCCAGTTCACTAAAAGCTTCCTATTTGTAATTGCCCCTCTACACTATAAATAGAGGAAGAACCTTCGGGTTAATGATCAGAATTTGTAAGCAGCATTCTTGTGTTCCAGACTTTGTGCTGAAACCCCTGAGAGCTTTTGAAGCAAAGGAATACAAAGGAGCAGATTTCCGGAGAACTTTGTGTCACGGTGCATTGTGTTTCTAGCTTTTTATCTTAGATCTTTTAAATAAACTTTGTGTTATTTTAGATCTAGATCTAGAGCTGCCTTTGCTTTATAATTTTGTGTTTCAATATCTATTGGTTTCTTCTATGTGCATGCAATCAACTCTGTTATCTATTGATTGGGTTGCACATCTTCCCCATTTCTTCTCTGTGTTTATTAATTCCCCTTCTTCTATAAATATTTCCTTTCTTTAAACAGCTGCTTACTTGCTGCAGAACTGTCTACAGCTATGGTTCATGAGCTGATAGTTAAAGTAAAACCCCAAATAGATATTAGCATATTTTAATTGACAAATCTGACACGGGAGCCTCACCGGTAAATGAGGGAGATTTATCTCATGACTGCCTAGGTTTTCATGCTATGCAGAAAATCTAGCCAACAGCTTTTTGAATGATGTAAACATCCTTTCAAGTGCATTCCTTGAAAAACTTTTCATTGCAACAAAAGTGACATGGCATTGAAAAGAACCGAATGGCCCCATATCTTTTTTTTTTAATTAACTTTAAAAAACTTAAATCATTGTATATTGATGATGTCAAAAGTGCACTTTTCGCCTAGATAAAAAGGGTTTAAAGTATCATATGGACCCATCACTTAAGTCATTGACTAAATATACATATGCATAAAGTACTTTAGGGGAGCATCTCACAACCTTATAATTATGGATAATTCTCAGTCTTTACGTGTCCAACTCCAAAAATAACATACAATGAAATGAATGTACAAACCACACCTCAATAGCAACCATCAACATCATTGGTTTTAGCCCCTTGGACTTTTTGGCCCCAATATTGAAAGGGTGCATGGCATCTAAGGAATTTGCAACGGAAATGGGGACATTCAGTTGTTGCAGAATCTTAACTGATAAATCATTTGTATATAGAAGCATAATGGCTTTGGCTTTGTATTGTTAATATCTTAATAAAATAGAAATTTTATATTCAAATTGTTAAAGCCTTCATTAGAGCCCATGTCTCTAACCTCTAGATATTGTAGAAAATGCATGGCTCATTCTAAGGGATGAAAAGCTCAAATGAATACAAAAATGGAAATCAGACCTTAATTATTGCATCTAAAGTTTTCAGAGCTTGCTTAATCAAAGAAAAATTGCTTTGGATGATTTCTCTGGTCTTTGAATGCAGATTTTTCACCAGATTTTGTAGCCTCACAACTACCCATAGAAGATGTACTTAAGCAAAATGTAGAAGCATAACTCCCCAATGACAAATTATGACCAAATGCACTGCTTTTTTAAATGTGATGTCACTAGATCTATGGAATGGGCTTAAGGATATGCTCAAATAAAATTGATTATAAAGCCTTGGAGAATTATACAAATGCATTTGCCAATTAAAGGCCAAATTCTAATTCTGCCAAAACGTCCTCCCACCTTGATTGCCAAAATGATAAGAAAGCTTTGGAACAAGACATGGAGAATACAAAACTGCAATTATCAAGAGAGATTTTTTATAGATGTTGTTGCGAAGATTTTAGACTCTACCGAAAATCTTCATACAAGTCACTAATTTTTCAATTAAATATTGCATATCAAAATAAGAGCAAATTAATCGAATATTGGCATGATCCAATGGTATAACAAATTATTGATCATATGTTGAATTGCTAGTCATATTTATTAAAAGTTTTGCCTTTCAGCATTTAGTAGTCATGGTGGTATGAACCACATTTATAATCTTTGCTTAAAGCAGTATCATTCCTCAAACCCTTACTAGCATATACAAAGTTTCAAGATTGCCAAATTAAAATAAGCATTTACTTTTCTTGATCTTTTTTTAGGACCATCAGTGTAAACATAGAATTTTTCCATTAAGATAGAAGTTTTCCTTGGTTTCAAAAACAAAACACACTTTTTATGCCCCCAGATGCATTGTAACAAGTAAAGTTTTTTATCCATGCATTGAAAATGCATTGCTACAACTTGTGCAATTTTCTACAACATGATGAGGCATCATTCTTATAAGTATGCATTCAGCATGCCAACTAGTTGTATGATCTCATTGAAGCTCTAAGTCCCTTTCCCCCCATTAATGAAAAGGGTTACTAAGCAGTATTCTCAATATGTAGCTACACACCAATGTATCAGCTGTATGCAATTGCTTGATTCTTATTTTACAGCTGTATACATTCAAAAGGTGTATGCAACAGCGGAAGAATGCCTGCTTTTAACCAGGGAATGTCAACCTCAAATTACCACTTTGATATGTTTCAAGTTGAGGTATTTAGAGAAACTTATCATTTGAATTCAATATCCAGTTGCAGTAAAGTACTTTTAGTCAAGATTTCCACTGTCTTGATCTTTGGAAAGGCTGTTGAGAATGTCTACCAATATGAACTTACGGAACAATCAGAAATGCCAAATTCATTTCAATAGATCAGGTTTTGGATAAAGATGAAATTAGTTTTCATTAAAGATGTAAACATTCTGTAATATCAAAAACAATATTTGATATGACATATAAAAAAATAAAAATGTTAGATGCAGCATAATCCATGAGAGCATATTTCCATAAAACAAGTTTCACCTAGCAAGAGTATGTCCCCATAAAAATTGATGCATCTTTGCAACGAAATTCCCATGATACGCATGTTCAAAAATTCAGGGATACCTTCATTTCACATGAGTATCAACCCAAGTTCAGGAAATTCTGTATTCACCTTATACATAGCATTTAACCTTATTAGCACAAAGCTGGACGGTAAGATCCATGGCAAAACCATATACCAAGGAGAACATTTCACCCTTCACTCAGAATAGTCTTAAATCACCTCCTTATATGCTTTTGATGGCTTGAAATAAATTTGAAAGATTCTGCAGTATCAATTGGAAGACATAATCCCATCAGGAGGATGCTTTTCTTACAACATCCATTCACAATGTGTTATGAAGCAATGAAGGATAGATCTGATTTTCATTAAGCACATCTTAAAAGAGAAAGGAAAATTAAAAGGTGGTGCTCCTTTAAGGAACATGATCAAGACAACCAATTGGATCTCTGCAATGTTTAAACTTGGTCAACAGAATAAAACATTCAAAGCCATGTCATCCTTCCTTAGATTCACAATTTGGCAAAAAATGTAAGAATTTGACAGAAATGGGAACAAATCCTGAATATATGTCCATTCTAGAAATAAGATGGAATGAATATTCTTCCCATTTGAGAAGTGCTGAAATTACAAACACTTCTTAAGAATAATCACTTGATGTGTACCTCTATGAAACTTTTAATCCAGAATATTTTAACATGATAATGTGATTCTAACTACGGTTAAAACAAATTGAGTCACTGAAGAAGCATAAACATTAGCAATAAGATAGGTATCTTTCATGTCAGGAATAGAGTTTATGGAAAAATCAAACAGGTTTATATCATTGACAACAAATCGATTTCCAATGCAAACTCAGCATTTTTGGAAATCTGAACTTCCACAATCAATCTCTACAGCTTGCAAATGTAAAGCAAGTAAAAGAGATTGATATTGCAGAAGAATAATCAGGAATGACAAGTTCTCTGATTACAAGAACTTGAATAACATGTTCTTCTTTCCTAATGCATTATAAAATGGAAGATTTTCTCCAAACAGTGTCATCACCATTGAGTATGAGCATTGAAGATGGGAAGTTCATTTAGTAAATTATATTCAAAGCGACTTGAAGATTTTTTCTAACTTGATATCTATGTGACCATGAAAACATCTAATTCCTTCTGTGAGGGTTGACAAGAAAGTGATTGGAGTATGAAGGGCAATTCCTGCAGATAGATCTATGCCCAGACTACAAAATATTGATATTGCCAATTTCAATTTGCAAAATAAAGATACTAACATGCTTATACTCTCATGAAAAATTAAAAAGGGAAAGAAAAACCATGTCAAGGACCCACATGTTTAACCAGGGTTTAATCTCCATATCTGTGAGACAGCATAAATTTGAATGCATTATTTGCAATAGTTATTTTACATCATGATTAAATTCTCAAATGGTCATTGGATCAAAAATAAATTTTCATTTAGAGGGTTAAAATGTTCATTTTGTCAATTGACCAGGCACAAGTATTACCCTTTCAATACATGTTTTTGGAGTTATCTATATGCAGTTGAATAAAATTTATGAAATAGTATACAAACTAGTAGGAATTCAAGGCTAGGTATAAAATTTTGAAGTCTTAATATGCTTAACAATTCAGGTGCAAATATTAGCCTTCCCTAGTTGTTTCCCAAATCGAACTTTGGCAAAATGTTTAGATTAACTAAGGTTCAATTCTTGTCAATGGCTGTTACTCTATCCAATAAGGATTGGTAAGGTGACATTCAAACAAATGAAACATTTGGGGTTATCACAACAACTTTTGGTTGTCCTTTATGCAATACAATTAAGCAAATGACAAATGTTTAAGGACTTCATTTGGCTACAATCCAAAATTTACTAAGTCTCAAAGAATGCATTGGTCTGGCTTCTATCCTTGGCCTCTACCAACCTGGAAAACAATTTTGCCCAATCAGCTTGAAAATAGGAACTTTAGAAAGGATCGGAATCTAAAAATTTTGCATTCTTCTACAATGAACTCCATGCTTGGGGAATGCCAGCAATTTTGACTCCAGTTAAGCATCTTCTTATCTAAATAAATATTTCTTGAAATATAATCAATTTTAAAAAAGAAAGCCTCCGATCAAAGAAATAATTTGCATTGATGAAGCAACTAGAATCATAATGGGTCAAACCAATATGGAAGGATGAATAATCTTTAAATGAAAATCTTTTGTTCAGCTTCACATTTTGTGGAACATGCTCCCCACTTCAGTCTAACCTTGTTTTTGAAGATCAAAAATGGATATCCAACGATATTTGAATCTTGAATTGGAAAATTCTATATAGTTGTTGGCTAGATTTTCTGCATAGCATCAAACCTAGGCAGTCATGAGATAAATCTCCCTCATTTAACCGGTGAGGCTCCCGTGTCAGATTTGTCAATATAAATGTGTTTTTATCTATCAGGGGTTTTACTTTAACTACTTAGTTCATGAACCATAACTAAGAAGTTCTGCAGCAAGTAAGCAGCTGTTTAAGAAAGGAAAAATTATAGAAGAAGAAAGTCAAGGTATTACAGAGAAGAAATGGGGAAGATGTGCATCCCAATTAGTAGATAGCAGAGCTAATTGCATGCACATAGAAGAAACTTAATAGATTTGAACACACAGAATTATAAAGCAAAGGCAGCTCTAGATCCAGATCTAAAATAACACAAAGTTTACTTTAAAGATCTAAGATTTAAAAGCAAGAAACACAGTACACCGTGACACAAAGTTCTCCGGAAACCTGCTTCTTTGTATTCCTCTGCAACAAGTGGCTCTCAGGGGTTCAGCACAAAGTCTAGAACACAAGATTGCTTCTTACAAATTCTGATCGATCATTAACCCGGAGGTTCTTCTCCTACTTATAGAATGTAGGAGGGAAAGTACAAATAGAAGACTCAAACTGAACTAAAGCATGAACAACAAGTAAAGATGACATTTGGCAATCATCCTCAACTAACTTCTTCTTAAGTGACACATGTATCACTTAACTAATAAAATGGTTCCACGTGACTTCAAGTAATGGTTGCAAAACCAATAACTTAGAAGTTTACAATTTCATCCGGGAACATAGAAAATAGAAGAAGAAAGAATAGAAGAAGTCATGCCAGCTGTAACATTTACATCTTCTTCTTGTTCTGATATCTGATATACTTGTCGAACATATAATTCAGCATCCTTCCATCTGTTTTAGCCACTGCTTCCTTCTCCGTCCTGAATTGCAGCAACCCTTCATTCAACACTTTGCTGCATGCTTCCACTTCTTCCAAACTCGGCCCAAACCTCGCAATGTCTGCCTGCAGCGTCACCAGTCTACTGATAGAATTCATCGTGAAAGGCTTGGTAGCTTTATCAATTCTCTTTTGTACCATCAGAAGAGAACCTTCCAGGGAATCATGCACCTTCGTTAGAAACAATCCGCACGTATGAAGTAACACCTCCATCCACTCTTTCCTCAGTGAAAGAAATGATACTGTCTGGTAAATCTGATGTTCTACTCTCAAGTGCCTGCATCCTTTTCAGCAAAACTCTGCAGATCTCCAAACGGAAAGATACTGCAAACTCTAGCTGCTTCCCCTTCTCGACTGATCCATCCGGCACAATTTGTTCTGCAACCAATACATCTCCCGGCAGCTTGTTGATCTCGGCCAAAATACTCAGGTTACTCTCTGCAACTGTATTCATTCCTTCTATGCTTTCTATCAGTTGCTTTAGTTGATTTGCTGCATCGTTCATAACCTTTAGGCGGGCTGGCACTTCCCCAAGTTGCACAGAAGCTTGACGAATAATCAGATCCTTCCATTCGTCAATAGCCTTTACTTGATTGCTTGCATCTTCCATTTCCTGCATAAGATGATCACTCACCTGCTCTGAAATGGGCTGAATGGAAGGTTTAGCAACCTTGGCTATGATCTCACATAATTGAGATACTTGCTTCTGCAGCTCTTCTTTCTCCGCCTTTTCACTGTCAAGCCTAAAGCTAAGCAATTGCATCCTGGATTCTGGAGCTTCCGACAACGTCATGCCTGCCAAAGTTGCTGATGCCTTGGGTCTTACATTGACAAAAACCATTGGAAGATGTTATTCCATGGAAAGGCAAGTCCCTCTTGTGGGGCAAATCAAAGATGCGCAAGCAGTACTTGCTTCCTTTCCAGATAAAAGACTGAAAATGACTATCCTCGTAACAGACATTCCAGTCTCTTATGGCATGCTATTGAGTAGAAATTTTTGCAAGGAGCTGGGTGGAGAAGTAAAGATGGATTGGTCTTGTGCGCACATACCAATCAAAGGAGTAAATCAGAAGTTGGAACCTGAAAAGAAATCCAAGTACACAGTATCAAAATCTGAAGATCCTAGATCTCAGATCTTGTTTCAGGAATCGGATCACGGAGTCTATTACCTAGAAATGGATAAAGAAGAAATTCAACCGGTGATTCGAGAATCACATCAAATTGATAACAAGATTTGGACTCAAGTGGAATTTGATGGTAGCTGCTGTTCATTTGGATCCGGTGCAGGCGTTGTTCTTATCTCTCCTGAAGGGAAGGTACATGCACACTCCTTCAAATTGATGTTCGAAAATACTAACAATACGGCCGAATATGAAGCATTGTTGTTAGGCATGGAGCAGGCAAGAACAATGGGAATCAAATTATTACACGCAAGAGGACATGCTGAGCGGATTGTGAAGCAGATAAGGGGCCTCTACCAAGTCAAAAGAGACAAACTGCGGCAATACAGAGATCGGGTCTACTCTGCTATCCTAGATTTTTCAGCTTTCTCGGTATCTTACATTCCGAGAGAACAAAATTCAAGAGCTGATTCGCTTGCGGTTACTGCAGCCTTGTTGAATCCGGATCAGCCCCTTGCATTCTTTAGGCAGGGAGACTACAAGGTGGTAATGGTTTTTCACCCAAAGGTTCCTGACAACGTCCAGCAATGGCAGGTTTTCAACGATGATACACAGATTGCTGCATTTCTCCAACAGAAAGACAACTTTGAAGAAATCTACTATGAGGGAAGCAATTCACCTCCTAGGCAGACCACTATCGGAGAAATGGATGCTGACGTCTCAGGAGGTCAGGAGATTATCCAACTAAAGGGAAATAAAATTCCCAAAGGCTTGGTATCTCTTGAGGAAATGTTTGATAAGCATGATCAGATGCTTAAGAAAAATGAAGAAAATGAGGAAGGCTCTTCCTCCGACACACAATTACTAAATTTGGGGGCCAGCAATGATCCCAAATTAGTAAATCTGGGTAAGTGTTGTTCAGAAGCTGAAAAGGAAACTTTCACTAAGCTTCTTAAGAAATACATGGATATTTTTGCCTGGTCCTATCAGGATCTAAAAACATATCAGCCTGCGGAAGTTCACCACTACATCCCACTTGAATCAGAACAGAAGCCTTTCAAGCAGAAGCTGCGGCGGCACAATCCTACCATTTCAGGAACCATCTTTGCAGAAATCCAGAAGTTGTTAGATGCAAAGATTATCTATCCCATACACCATTCGGAGTGGTTGGCCAACATAGTCCCTGTAAGAAAGAAAAGTGGTGAAATTAGGTTGTGCGTGGATTTCCGCAACCTTAATCAAGCTTCATTGAAGGATAACTACCCTATCCCCATCATGGATCACACTCTACAGGTGGTCACTGGATCTAAGATGCTTTCCATGCTTGACGGCTTCTCAGGATACAATCAAGTCAAGGTGGCCGAGGAAGATCAATACAAAACGGCATTCATCACACCTTGGGGAACCTTCGCATACCAGAAGATGCCTTTTGGCCTGATTAATGCGGGTGCTACATTTCAAAGAGCTATGGATCTAGCCTTTGCTCATCTCAAAGATATAAGCATAGTTGTGTACCTGGATGATTTGACAGTCTTTTCCAAAGATAGAAACACACATATTTCAAACTTGGAAGAGGTCTTCATACAATGCCGCAAGCATGGTATTTCTTTGAATCCTAAGAAATCCATCTTTGCTGTAACCGAAGGAAAGCTGCTTGGGCACATTGTTTCCAAAGAAGGAACAAAGATAGATCCAGAGCGTGTCAAATCCATTCAGACATTACCTTTGCCCACATCCAAAAAAGGAGTTCACTCTTTCTTTGGAAAAGTGAATTTTCTCAGAAGATTCATTCCTGACTTTGCTGAGCTAACCCGTCATATTTCGAATATGATGAAGAAGACACAAGATTTTAAATGGAGCAGCGAAGGGAAGGAAGCTTTCGAGAAAATCAAAGAGGCCCTGTCAAAAGCTCCAGTCTTGGTTTCACCTGACTTCAGTAGAGAATTTATTCTTTACTGTTATTCTTCCGAACACACCATGTCAGCAATTCTAATGCAGAAGAATCAAGAGGATGCAGAAGCTCCTATTGCTTTCATGAGCACGCCCCTTAAAGCCTATGAGTTGAAATACACTCCAATGGAAAAGCACGCATATGCAGTGGTGAAGGCATGCAAAGCATTCAGGTATTATATTCTTTCCTCGCACACTGTGGTTTTGGTTCCAGATACTGCAGTTAAATCTATCCTTACTCAGCAAGAGTTAGGATTATTGAGAGGCACATGGGTGACAAAAGTTCAAGAATATGACCTGGATATTAAACCAACAAAGCTAGTTCGAGGAAGAGGTCTGTGTGAACTAATGACAGAGACAAAAGCATTAGTACCTGAAGCAGATCAGGATGGGATAGATGAAGATTTACCTGCAATACTATTTATAGATCTGGTAGAGGAGTGGTACAGTAACATTGCTTACTTTCTGACGTATGGAGAATGCCCAGATCAACTTTCCAGAAAAGAGAAACGAACTATCAAGCTGAAATCCAAAGATTTTGTTCTTTGGGATAATGGTTTGTACAAAAAGGGAATTGATGGTGTATTTCTCAGATGCGTGGATAAAGCTCAACAGGATCAGCTGCTACAACAATTTCATCACATGGCTTGCGGTGGTCATTTCTCAGCCCGAGTCACTGCACACAAGATCCTTAGAGCAAGGTATTACTAGCCCACCCTTTTTCAAGATACTGCAGAATGGGTAGCTAAGTGTCAAGCATGCCAAAATTTTGTTGGGCGTGTGAAATTGCCTGCATTACCTCTAAAACCCATTGTCATTGATGAACCTTTCCAATAGTGGGGTATGGATTTTATTGGAATGCTTAACCCGGCTTCCAGCGCCGGTCATCATTACATTCTAACAGCTACTGATTATTTCAGTAAGTGGGTAGAAGCTATTCCTATGAAGACTGCCACTTCCGCCGAGGTGTGCAATTTTATAAAAGAAAATATTATTGTCAGGTTTGGCGTACCCAGCAAAATTGTAGCAGACAACGCTCCAAATCTTTCTTCTGAGGAGTTGGTGGAATTCTGCTACACTTATGGGATTCAACTTGTTCATTCCTCAAACTACTATCCACAAGGGAATGGTCAAGCTGAATCTAGTAATAAGAACTTGGTAACTATCGTGCGCAAGCTTGTAACAGAAAATCAAAAGACTTGGCATAAAAAGTTGTTTGATGCATTATGGGCCGATAGGATCACACCAAAGAGGGCGATAGGCATGTCCCCATTTCAGCTGCTATATGGTAGAAACACAGAGCTGCCTCTCACCTTGGAATTGCCTGCCCTACGACTTTCTAAAGCCCTGGAGGATTCCACATTCACGGATGCTATAGATAAAAGAATCATGTACCTGACTGAACTGAGGGAAGTACAAACTCAAGTTGCAGATAGGTTGACAGAGCATCAGAGGAAGGTGAAAGTCATCTTCGATAAAAGAGCCAGGGAAAGAAAGTTTGAAGTTAATGACTGGGTCCTCTTATGGGACAAGAGAAGAGAAACAAAAGGCATGCATGGAAAGTTCGATTCACTATGGAAAGGGCCTTTTGTGATCAAAAAGATCGCCGGAGAAGATAGCTTCATTCTTGCTCATCAGGATGGAGTTGAATTGCCGTTGCCTTTTAATGGGCAACACTTGAAGCTGTTCCGACCATGGGAAGCAGGGTAAACCTGTATGTACATAAATAAAACTTTGTTTTGTTTTTCCTTGTTTTGTCTTGTTTTGGTGTTGGTGTTGTGTTGTGTTTGTTTGCCTGACCCCGTGCCCAAAAGACAAGATACGAAACTAGAGATGCTGGGATCTCATCTTTTCCCTTTATCATTCTGATAAGACAAAAAGATGTCCACAGACGGAGCCAACTGGTGTCACTCAGATTTCACCCTGAAATCTGCGACTACCCCAATCCGAAAAAAATTTCGTACTTTTAAAATAATGGGTCATTTGTTGTTTTTATTGCCTGAAAGTTCTTGTATTGCGTCAAGATAATCCCAAAGAGCCATATTAGCCCTTTTCGCCAAATACCCAGATGCCCAAAATAGTTTTATTCTATCGTCGGGATTTGTCTGCGGGAAATTTGTATTTAATTATTTTGAGCCCCGTATGAGGCTATTTGCGCTCCGTTTCAACTCTGTTATGAGCGGATATGTTATTATTCCTATGTACCTGAAGGATTTTAACTTATTTTAAGTTTTGAGCTTTATTTGTAACTTTTGGCAATTTTTCATGTTTTTGTGGTGTCCCGTTCTGTTTTCTGTAAAATTTCTCTGGAACAACTCCTTCGCCGGGTAAGCCTGATTTTTGGCCTGGAGCAGCTGGAAAACATACACGCACATTTTGCCCGGAGGAAGTCGTCATCGGAGGTCTGGATCACTAGGAAAAAGCGAAGTCGTGCACAGAAAAGCCCCTGCGGGGATGGGCGCATTTTTGGAAAACAAAGGATTTAAGCTGGATAGATGTCTGCGTGTCCTGCTTCAATCCTTCAGTGGTAGCTTGACCGAGTGGTATTTTGGTCACCGTCACATCTTCTGCCGTGAGCTCCTCTTCTACCTTTCCTTCCGCCGGAATTGATATCTCAGCAAACTTCTCTCCCGAATCCGTGATGATCAACCTAGAAGTTGTTTTAGCTGCGATGGGAAAAATCATGGCAGCCATGATACTCGAAAATGGGATCCTTGGAAAGAATACCACATCTATCCAGCTTGGAAAAGACACCCTGTGAAGCTGCAGCATACACCAAGTATGAAGTCATCTTGAAGCTGAAGGTACGCTTCACGTTCCGCAGTTGCTCACCGATGTTGCTGCTAATAATTTCTGACCAATTGATTATAGAATCAACCTTGTTGATTTCAATGGTCCTGATGAAAGCATACATCCATGTCCGGAAAGTTTAGGCATTCGCTTCACCATTCAACCTGCATAGCAATTTTGACGATATCATCCGCCCTCCTGCACCAAATTGGATCGTGGAAGAGTTCTCGGGAACTTGGAAGGGGATCTAGGCTTCTTCATGAACCGGCTATTCATGATGCTCACACAGTCAGCTCTGTGCTTTTCCCACCTGCTGTCAGCATCCTGAATGCTAATAGAAGTCACCACCTTTCGCACTGGAATCTTCAGACAATAATTGAAGAATTCTGCATCGAAACGAATTATTGTCTTTCCCGCAACATCACGCACTGATCTGGATGAAGGATGATAAGATCTAGCACACTCCACAAACTTTGGCAATTGGGCTGTACACGGGAAAGCTGCAACTCAAATAATTCCACTACTTTTGACCGCACGCATGAGTGAAGTCTTTCCAGCTCTGGATCTATCAATCAAATCAGAAAGAGGTTCTGGGCCTAGATCTGTGTCTCCTATGTCTGAAAGTTTGGAAGCAATGCATGAATCCATCGTGCTCTCTTTTTCATCTCCTTTCGCCATGGCTTTATCAATCTTTGTCCGAGTAATTCTTTTTCTTCTAACTTGGCCGGATTTCTTCAATACTGGTGCAGATCTGGACAATTCTTCAGATTCGGAGGATATTTGCAATGTATTGGACATTGATAAAAACTCCTTTTCTTTATAAAGCACATGTAATGAGTTCCTGCAATTTATTCAGACAAAAATGGCCACCACTGGTCTTATTATGCAAGTAAAATGTTTGAACCTAAAAAACAACAAACATTTTTAAACCTCGTAAATTTTTAAAATTAAATATTCCTCTTTAATGAGTTTTCCTTGTAACTTCTTTTGAAATTTGTAGAGACACAATAGAAATGTTTAATGATGCTTGTAATTATTTGGTAAACCCTTGAAATATTAGTGTGGTACATGTTGAATGATAGACTCCTAGTTCTTATGAAATTAATGATGTGTTTGCTATGTTGAATGCCTCTTGTTCCTATAGAATTAAAAATGTGATGTTTTGATTCATCTCTCTCTCCCATGAAAGTAATAATGTGATTTGGTTTCCTCTTCCGTCTCATTAAAATCTATTTGGTAAAATGATTATTTGATCATAACAAGACCCTAATTGAGGAACTTAGATTTTGAGACAAAAGTAAATAAATAAAATAGAACATTAGGGAAAAAGAGATGTTTTCTTGATATAATCTTAGTAGATTAATAAAATAAATCAAACTGTGGAAAGAAAACAGAAAGGAAAATTTGCTCATTTTACCTTCCTTGGAAGTAAAATAAATGTTGTTTTCACCTATTCAAAATGGCGAGAGATCATGCCACCTTAGTGGTGATCTTTATAACACAAACTTGTGATGTCATAATAAAAGGAAGTTTTAATTAAGAAAACTTGTAAGGGATATGTTTAACAAGCAAACTATAACTTTGGAGTTAATAAGTCAATTTAAAAAGTAGCTAAGATTTATGTATTGAGTATAGTTTAACCTTTAGTTATTTTGCCTACCCGAAATTTTGAAACATCTTGTTGATAGTGGTGTGTTCTAATTGCGTAGTACTCCCTTGTTCATGAATGTATGTGCCTTTCCCTTGTAGGAGTTGGTTTTGTCGAACCCTTATTTCCTTGTAACTCAACAAGTGTGAGTTGAGGCCTTTAGGATTGGGTCTTATTTCTTGTTTTTAAGAAAAAACCTCCTTGTGTGTCGATTTAGTCCTTGGGGACATAGGTTATTGTAATTTTAAGGAAACATATGTTAAGGATATGAGATAAATTTGAGAAATCCTCTTTCTTCTTTTGCTTAAGTCACCTTGTGGTTGTTCACCTTTTTCCATTGGGAAGGGAAGTGCATGTTATTTCTGTAAGGTTTTTATTCACTTTTGGTATGATGCTCTTTTGGGCTGTAGTTGGACCCCCTCTTATTACTTGTTTCTTCTCTCTAGCTCCCTTGAGTGCTCTTTGGTGTTATGACTTATGCATGTGCTCTCTTATGGCTATTTCAAACTTGAGCAAGGTTTAAGGTAAATAAATCCCCTTGTGTTGTGTAGAGTGAGTAGTTCCTATTGATTGATATATTAGTCTAGTGTAAAATTCCTTCTAAATGTTTGACATTTCTAAATCAGGTTAGTGTTGTGTGTTTGTTCTTGAATGTAAAATCAAGTTATATAAAACTTTAAGGTCATGTTCTCCTTAGTATTTCCATGTAAATTTTGTTGTACCCTCTTGGGTTATAGAAGTGGTTCCCATGAATAGTTCTTGATGGTAAATGTGTTGGCTAACTTAAGTGACCTTCCTTGTTGTTAAACCTCATCTTGTGTGATCTCAATTGTGAGACCTTTGAGTAGACAAGTTTTCTCATATAAATTGATAGTCGTGGTTGTTATGTGCTAGCCTTGTCTAAATAAAAAACTTTGAAAGCGTAACTTAACCTCAATGTAAGCCTTAACTTGTGTTGTTGCAGTATGTGGGATCCATGGGAGACTATATGGTCATTTCGAGTTCACGAAATTCTCCCAGTTTTTTCTTTTCTTGGTGGTTATTTTTGAGACTCCTTTGACCATTTAATGTTTTGATGTTATATGTTGGAACTTGGTTGACCACGTAGATTTACTCTATAGAATTATATGTTTGCAACCTTACTTAAAGAAAGTTTAGGGACTCACCCTTTTCAATCTCCCTTCTTCTTGGTAAATTGCATTGAACCAAACTTGAGTTCTATAGACCCACACTTGTTGAAGCAAAGGAATTTCACGAAGGATGTGATCCTATTTATTTTTCTTTGTTTCCTAATTCTTTCCCTGTGACTTTCGAGAGGAAGTCAAATCTAAGAGGAGGGGGATGTAATGCCCACTTCTCTTCAACACTAAATGAAACATGATTATCTTTTCCAAATTTTTATAATCGTAAACCTTTCTGCTTTATTCTAATTAGCATACTAATGAGATGTGCAGGGCATCATGAATCTATTGTGTTTGATCATTATTATTTTAACTATATGTCGTACTGTGGACCCTGATGGACATTTAAGGATAAAACAATTAGCTAGAATGTTTGCATTGTCGTAATTTGATTGTGATAGCATTACTCTTCGATATTGTTTTGTTGTATTTGGTTTATCTCTGTGACTGGACACATAGACACTATTGTGCTTTATTACGACAGATGTTAATAGACAAATGACATTTAACACATTGTGATATGGAAATGGAAGGATAGAAATTATTGTAACCAAACTGATTAACTTTTGATAGACATTCAGTATGGAAGAAAATGATGTGTTGTTAGATAAATATATGTTGATATTCGAATCATTTTCATATTGGATTTTTATTATGATGTTCAAAGTTATTTTGTGATTTAATTGATATTGGAGATTGGTGAAATTGTGAACGAGTGAAAGTATTGCTTTAATCTGATGATCCAGTTGGTCTTTGATCTTAGTTGCAAACTGATGTATGAGTAGAATCGAAATGTTGAAAATGGGAATAATTGTTAAATTACTTGGTCTTAGCAATAGTAGTTATGATTTTTTATGTTTGAAATTGATAGTTAGATGTAAGTGTTTTATTACTTTGACATCGTTAATATGGCCATGAGGCCAGAAGGGTATTGTGTGTTTTGTAGGAAAACATATCATGACAAACTACGGGGGGATTGGAGACCAACCACATTGGAATTCTAGGTGAATTCAACAAGGGTCACCATGGAAACATGTATTTGTGTGTGTGTGTTGGAATTATTGTTAGGGGGAAATTGTGACCAAGGGGTTATGTTTTGTCTTTTATTTATTTTCCTTTAATTGATGTTAGTATGTGATTTTAGTGATGTAATTCATTGTATTATTTATTTGGAATTTGGGGTATGTATTTTACCCTTTATTATTAATGGGTTGTAGTGTCTTAATTAAAGCTAATTTAATCTTGTCCTAAACTAATTATAGATGTGACCAAAGGAATTCATTTATTAGAGTATATTTCTCTTGGATTTTGTGTTGCAAGTTGAGTGCTTGGGGATCTTGAGTGTTGTACACTCTACCCCTTCATGGAAATTCGAATTTGGCCTTAGAGGCCAATTTTGGAAGCTTGTGGGACAAGTCAAACTTGTCCCACACCTCTTAAATGGCTATGCCAACCCTACCTATGGGTTGGGGGGTAAAAATTAGACCCCATTAGGTGTTTTGGGAAGACAAAAAGGTAAAATGTTGAGTGCACTTTCTTTCATGTAATTAATTTTTTCCTTAGGAGGTGTGGGCTTGGTTTGTGTGTGCAAGTAATATGTCATTTCTTCACCCACTTATTAATGTGCTTTGGAATTTGAAGTTTTATTTGTGAGATGGAGTTGAGGATGAGTGATGTGGCATCCTACATGGAGCCACCTCACCCTCCTCTCTCCCTTTTCTATTTAATCAAGTTCTTTTGCTTGATTGGGGGTTACTTCATTTTTGGTGCTCTTACATTTTTGGAGTTAGAGGATTTTGCGAGTGCTTTGGTTCTTTGTGAGAGCTTGTTGGTGATTGTGGATTTGTTGGAGCTTCTTGGTGTTTGTTTGGCTTGAAGAAGCTTGGTGTATGGATCTTGGATACAAGCTCTACCATGGAAAGGTAGGAGCTAAACTCTTGTTAAATGCTTTCCTTTATTTTGTATGCATATGTGCTTGTTTTGCTTGTTTTGAATGCTTGTTTTGTTGGGTGCTTGGGTAGATTTCCTAAGTGTGGTGTAGGAGGGGAACTATGGGAGATTTCATGTAGGGAGGCATAAGAGTTTATTTCATGCTTTGGAGGGAGTTTGGGTTGAGTGCCCCACCTTGGACAAGAATTTTCTTGCATTTCTTACTTGGTTATTTTGTTGAGGGAGCCATAAGAGATTGTAGGGAGGCATAAGAGAATGGGGGAGGCATAAGAGGTTTATAGGGAGGCATAAGAGTGTGTAGGGGTTTTGAGATGTGTATTGGAGGATTTTTAAGGTGGGCACTCATTTCCCATTGGGAGGCATAAGTGACTTCCCCATAGGTTCTTGCTCCTTTGGCTTTTCATATTTGAAGCCTTGTATATTTTGTTTGTTTCTTCTTGTGATTGAAGCATTGAGTTGTTTGTGTTTTGGTATGGTTGTGAAATCTTGTTTGTGATGTGGAAGCTTGTTTTTTGCCATGGGTTGAATCCATTTTCCATTTCAATGTGGTTGGGGCTTGGGGGCCAATGAGGAGGATGGCTTCTCCTCCTCATTGGAATTCTTGGTTGGGTGGAGAGTGTTGCCTCTCCACCCTTTTTTTGTTGTGGAAAAATGAAACTTGGTGGAGCTCTTGTTGGTGATGTGAAAGTTGAAGCTTTGTTGGTTGCCTTCAAGAAATCCTTCCTTGTGATTAAGCCTTCCTATTATTCCCACTCAAGATGGAATATTTGTAATATTGTATTTTTTAAAAGTAAATGTAGTTTTTTAAGTTGTAATATTATTTGGAGAAGTTCATTGAAGAGTTGTATAATTTACCTTCTCTTTAAATTATATCATGGAAAGAAAATATTCAAAATGGAAAGCTTGTGTAGTGGTTTAGTTGAAAGTTATATTGTGAGAAAGTAATTTTATCTCCATAGTGAAGTTGTATTATTGTAATGAGAAAGAAGAATATATAAGTTGTAAAATGTGAAAACATGCATGCTTAGTAAACTTGTATGTAGAGTTAAGTTGTTAGTAGTTGTTTGAGCTAAGAAGTTGTAATGAAAATGGAAAAAAAATACAAATTTGAAGTATGTTGTTATAATTGAAATGTTGCACTTTGTGGTAAGGAAAAATAACAATACTAGAAGTAGATTTAACTCTTTTTACTTTTGGAATTGGGAGAAAAATTTGTTGAACAAAATGAAAATGACCTTGTAGATGTTGTTGCTATTATTGAAATAGAAAATGATTAATAAAACGAGTAAATTTTGGACATTTTAGCATATAAAATTTAACTTAGAATGAATCTTAGAAATTTTTAGCAACTTTTGGTTTTTAGAAAATCTCGGGTTTGATGGTTATGTTCCTAAGGAACAGGACTACCGCCTTGTGCAGAGTGGACGGTCTCGTAACCACTGCTTAGGAAAGGTGGCGGTCTCTGAATCACCGCTCTGTAAGGTGGCAGTTCATGGTTTTTCACCTAGGTGGGGTGGTGGTCCCATGACCACTGGCCTGCTCTGGGTGAAGGTCTTGTCACTTATGGCAGAAATTTCTAGTTCCGCGTCTGTGTTATTTCTAACTTGTAATAACTAAAAATTTAAGCATGAAAATTTATTAAGGACATCTCTAGCAAACAAGTAATGACAAATCTCATGGGTCTAAGCAATAAAATCTTCAAATGGTAATTTTTAAAACACTCTTTTTCATTAATGTTAATGGGGGTAGGGTTTGCCCCAAATAAAGAACCCCAAATACAAATGGCATGGAATAAAAACTAATTTGAAAAGGAAAACTTCCTTCTATACCTGAATGAAATGGATTGCAATGAAAAAAAAACCTCAACTAAACAAATCTAAGCTTGATCTTCTTGAAGAAGATCCTCCATAGTTCTTCCTCTCTTGCTCCCATGGCTTCCTTCTCTCCAACCTGCAATTTTAACAAAAGAAAATAGACCAAATGAGAAGAATAGAATAAAGGAAATATTTTAATAAGAATTCATAAGGATTTCTAGGTTTAGTTTGGAACCCTAGGATCTAATGGCCAAGATTGGTTTGATCTAAGGGTTGAGGATCAACCCTACCTTTGTTTGGAAGGAATATAATTTTAATAGATGTTTAAATAAATTGTAAGGGTATGTGTAGATGAATGAATGGGGCCATTTAATTACCTTGTGTGCAAGTCTTTTTCCTAGTTCCTAATATGTTTTAGTAAATTAATGAAATGTGGAATATTAAAGCTAATGGGATAATGAAACAAATTGACTAAGTTTAAGGATGACCATTCTGGATTTGATCATTGATTAAAGAGAAGAAAGAAATTAATCAAGTAAATTAAATTATGGTACCTTCCTAGTTGAATGTTAATTAATTGAATTAGAGATAAATTAAAAATATTTAATCTTTGAGCTAGACATGGTTCCCAATCATAATGTTGAGAATATTGGTGTAATAGAATTTAATGTACCATAGGGGTTGACACCCTTGTAATCTTATAACTAAAAAAAAATTGTCGCAACTTTCGGGATAAGTGTTTATGGTTTCAGCGTGTTCCTAAAATGTCATTTTTGCAGGCGTTAATTTTTTTTTCCATGAGGCTACATTTATCTGAGGTATTTCGTCAAACACTTCATGTGTGTCAAGTGTACAAGATTCTACATTTTATATGCATATCCGCCCAACAATATTAGTTACAAACACTACCAAAAGGCCATCCACGCTCCTATCATTGCACTCCAAGAATTTCTATTTTGTGTAATTTTAACGAAGCAATTACCAGTTTGCCATCCTAATACCAGATTGGAACCACTTTTTTTGTTATCATCTTTTACAACCATCACGAAAATCAATATGGCTTTTTTTTCCCATCCCAGTTGGCCAAGTCAAGCCACAATTTTGGATGTTCTCTGATCTAATGTTCATTCAGATCCTGAAGGAACATATAAAGCTTCCCCAAAATATACAAATGAAGCATGGGATGGTAACTAAGCATTATGAACTAGATCTCCATAAGAACGGCACGTGCATTATAATGCCCACTTCCCTTTGACACCTTTTGATACTGTTGATTATATTATGGACATTATTATGGTTTTGATTTAGTATGATGTTAGATGTTGGACCATGGATTATTGTTGATCTTGATTTAGTTATGATGCATGATGATTATTAGAGACACTTCATATGTAGATGATGATATACTATTTGACATGTATATATTATGAATGTTGTTTGGACATGTGATTTTTAGATATTGTGAGTAGACCTAGAAAATGGACATTATATGATGATGATATAGTTGTTGATATAAATTGTAAGTGATAATGTTGATTGCCTTGATGTTTTTGTGATTCATTTGTATAGATGATTTTGTGATTATATTTATATCATATTGGATGTTCTGATATAACCACGAGGCCAAAGGAGGTATTTGTGATTTGCAGGTTAAAATATCACAACAAACATCGGGGGATTGGAGACTAACCACATTGGAATTCTAGATGAATTCAACAAGGTCACCGTGGCAACATGTTTTGTGTGTGTGTTGTTTTTTGTTAGGGATTCCCATGGGGGAGATTACCTTTGAATGTGACCAAGGGGTTATCTGTATTTTATTAATGTGGTTCCTTTTTATTATTGTTTGCATGTGTTTATTTTGTGATGTATTTACCCCTTTCATTATTCTTTTAATTGTGGAGAATTAATTTGAGTAATCATATTGTTAAAATAAATAAATTAATCAAATTGGGGTATAAGAAAGTAATTATAGAAGTATTTGTCTCTTGTATTAAATGTGGTAAGTGATGTGTAAATAATGTGTAAGAGTCGTGTAAGTCAAATTTTGGAGTATGAAACACTCCACCTCCTTGGAAATCTGAATTTGTCCTTGGAGGCTTGTGGGACAAGTTAGACTTGTCCCACACCTCTTAAATTTGCATACCAACCTTACCTATGGTGGGAGGGTTGATTTTAGACCTTTTTAATGCATTTTTTATAAGTCAAGTTGCATGTTTTAGTTGCAGATTGAGGGCCTTTTGGAGAAAGGCCTTATCCATCCTAGTGTATCCCCTTGGGGTGCACCGGTGATATTTGTGAAGAAGAAGGATGGATCCTTGCAGTTGTGTATTGACTACCGCCAACTGAACAAGGTAACGATCAAGAATCGTTATCCACTTCCACACATTGATGATTTGTTTGATCAGATGAAGGAAGCCACGATTTTCTCTAAGATTGATCTTAAGTTAGGTTACCATCAGCTGAGGATTTCGGAGGCGGACATTCATAAGACCGCCTTGCATACGAGATATGGCCACTATGAGTTCACAGTGGTGCCTTTTGGTTTGACTAATGCCCCCGCAGTGTTTATGAGTTTGATGAATGGGGTATTCAGGCCTTCTTAGATAACTTCGTGCTCATCCTCCTTGATGACATTTTGATTTACTCACGTATGCATGAGGAGCATGAGGGGCACCTTCCCAGGTTCTTCAGTGTCTTCGGGAGTAGTAGCTTTTTGAGAACTTGGAAATGTGTGCATTCTTTCAAATGGAGGTGAAGTATTTAGGTCATATCATTTCTGGGGAGGGTATCGCAGTCGATCCTTCCAAGATTAGGGCTATTATGGATTTCCAACACCTACTTCTGTGACTGAGGTGCGTAGCTTCATGGGATTAGTAGGATACTACCGAAGATTTGTTTAGGACTTCTCTCGGATTACACACCCCATCACTTCCCTACAGAGGAAAGGGACGAAGTTTTTTTGGTCAGACATATGTGATCAGGCCTTCAGGAAACTAAAGGAATGTCTCACTACAACACCTATTCTTGCAATGTTGGATCCTCAGGGTGAGTTTTTCGTTTGCACAGATGCTTCTTTAGCAGGGCTTGGAGGCGTGTTGATGATGGAGGGCAGAGTAGTGGTTTTCGAGTCTTGCAAACTCAAAGATTATGAGCTTAATTATCCGACTCATGATCTTGAGCTTGCGACAGTTGTGCAAGCCTAGTTCGATGGAGGTATTTTCTACTTGGTCGAAGATTGACACTCAGGACAGATCACCTGAGTCTTCGTCACCTCTTCATGCAGCCCAATCTCAACGCTCGTTAGTGGCGTTGGATGGAATTGCTATGTGAGTATGATATGGAGATAGAGCATGTGAAAGGGAAGGAGAATGTGGTAGCAGATGCTCTCAGCGGATGGAGACATGTGGCTATGGCCACCTCAGTGAGCACAAATTTGCGAAGTAGGACTCTTCAGCATCTTCCTCTTGACAACTTCTACTTTGCAGTTCGAGCGGAGATTGAGTCCAAGAGACCCCTTGAAGGGAAGTTTGACGGTTTCTCATTAGAGGCAGATGGTCTTCTCAAGAACAGAGGCCGGATTTATGTTCCTAGAGATAGAGGCTTGAGACAGGACATCTTGGAAGAGGCACACTGAGCACCCTATTCAGCCCATCCCGGGGTGAAGAAGATGCACGCCACCTTGAGACAGTTGTATCATTGGAGAGGACTTCAGAGAGAGATGGCCCAGTTCATGTCATGATGTTTAGAGTGCCAAAGAGTTAAGGCTGAGCATCAACATCCAGTTGGCGTTCTCTTTCCTCATGCTATACCGGAATAGAAGTGGGACACCATTTCCATGGATTTCATTGTTGGGCTATTGATGTCGAGTTATCACCACGATGCCATCATGGTCATGATTGATAAATTGACAAAAGTGCCTCACTTTTCTCTAGCGATGACCACTTATACAAATAGAGTAGTGGCACGGGTATATTCTAGTGGATAGAATTGTTCTTGAACTTGTTAGTGACAGTTGTTGCCTTGTAACCTGGTAGTAGACTCTTTTAAACAAAAAAAAAATTATTCCATAATTTTTTCCTAACTAAACCTAGGTTGTTTCTTGGGTCTCAAGTGGATTGTTTTAACAGGCGTTACATACACTCCTTGCAACAGAGGCTGAATAACATGAGCTCCCAAATCAAATGCATAATGGTGTCCAAGTGAAAAATGACCATCAAATGTATAAAGCGCTTGAACAATGCACACGAAACCAGAGCTCCGGTTCACGCAATTCCTTGACACTTCATGTTAACCTGCATGTGTTGTGAGCATCCAATTAATTTTAAGTTTATAACGCTAACTTGGGTTTCTTCGTGGTTAGGTCCTCGGGATCTCAAAATAAAATTCCTCTATTATTCTGCAATGAAAAGACATGTCTGAAAAGGCTGCAAGTATATGTCGCTTCCATGCTCTGTCAACTGACAGGTGCCCTGACAAAGGTGGCTCAAGGATTGAAATGAAGGGGCATTACAGTCCTAATGTTGCTTCAGCCTACCATTGTGTTGGCCCTCACTCTTATCACGACACAAACAATGCTCTCCCATAATGGTAAGGTATCTCTCACGTCGCTGCATAAATCTTTATCATTGGGAGACTTGGGGGCCTTTAATCCACCTTGCTTGATTCCGAGGGTTTCATTTCCATAGGAGCCCATCTTATTGAAGAGTGTCAGAATGACAACACTTGTCCCTTTCGGATTTCGTTGATCTTGCCTCTATGCTTGGCAATTATAATTGACAGGAAAATGTCTACAACTTTAGTTTTGCATTTGCTTTGGAAGTATATGTCATTCATGGCCTTGTTTCTAAAGTAATACAAAAATACATTGCAAATAGATTTGAGGATAAAAAATAATAAATATTAAAATAGGTATTTGTATATTAATCAGTCTCTTTATAATTTAAATGATTATAGTACATAATAATAATTATTAACAGAAGATAGTTATCAAATTTGATAAAATAATAATAAAATTATTAATATGGTGAATATATAAAAAGGAAATTGATTTTGGCACAACTAAAAAGACAAAACAAAGGAAATTGCGCAGCTGGCGTAGGATGAACGTTGCGCTAATTTTCTAATGCATTTTCTTTTATCGATGTCTCCGGCGCTGTCTACATAAAAGGAAAAAAAAAACAAACAAACATAATCTCTTCTCGTCTCGCACCAAGTTTGCTTCTTCCCTGCACGGATTCTTATTTGGCAAGTTTCAGTTAATTAGCTGCGAAATCTGTACCGTATTCATATATTTTAAGAAGTTAAAAATTCTCTGCATTGATGTTTCTCTGCCTTTTCCAGACAACCTAATTTTGCTTTTTTGCTTTTTCCCTTTTATCCATCTCATATATATGTCTGTATGTGATAATTGTGCTCCTAAAATCTGCTCTTATTAACTTGACCCAGATTTCCAAAATGAAAAATTAGAGGCTCAACAGATATTTCCCCCGTAGCTGGAACTGCATCTTTTCAGGTATAACCAGTCAATACAATTATTTGTTAAACATGAAATCTATATTAAGAAAAGTTGTAAATCTGTTTACTCATTCGAAGGGCAAGAAGGTTATTGAAAAACATCTAAAATCCCCACCAAATAAAAAGCATGTCATTTTATATTACACCAGCTCTCGGGCGGCTGGAAATACCTACTCAGAATCTTCTGCTGTTATTGCTATTCTCCATAACCTGAATATCTCCTTTCAACACAGAGATGTTCTTTTGAGCAGAAGCTATTTGGAAGAAATAAGGGACATTTCTGGAAAGTGTGTTAGTCTTCCTCAACTTTTCATGAGGGGGAAATGTGTGGGAGGATACGAGCGAATAATGGAGCTGAATGAACGTGGAAAGCTCAAGAAACTGTTGGGTGGTTATGTAAATAAGAGTCCGAGGGAAGTTTGTAAGGGATGTGGGGATATGAGGCATATTGTTTGCTTCGTTTGTAGTGGAAGTAAGATATTTTATAGGGAGGATTTGGATGAAATGGTTTAAAACGAAACTTTTAACAAGTTTTTAACTTAGAATGAATCGTTAGAATTTTTTAGTCAACTTTTGGTTTTTAGAAAATCTCGGGTTGATGGTTATGTTCCTAGTAACATTACTTACCACCTTAGGCAGAGTGACGGTCCTCGTCAAACACTGCTTAGGAAAGGGGCGTCTCTAAATCACCGCTCTGTAAGGTGGCGTTCATTGTTTTTCACCTAGGTGGGGGTGGTGGTCCCATGACCACTGGCTGCCTCTGGTGAAGTCTTGTCCACTTATGGCAGAAATTTTCTAGTTCCTTCCGCGTCTGTGTTATTTCTAAACTGTAAGAATAACTTTAAGCATAAAATTTATTAAGGACATCTCTAGAAACAAGTCATACAAATCTCATGGGTATAAGCAATAAAATCTTTCAAATGTAATTTTTAAAACACTCTTTTTCATTAATGTTAATGGGGGTAGGGTTTTGCCCCAAGTTAAAGACCCTAAATACAAAATGGCTTGAAATCCAAACTAGTTTCGGAAAAGGAAAACCTCCTCTAATCCTTGAGTGAAATAGATTAACAACAATAAAACTACAATCTAAAACGAATCTAGATTGATTCTTCTTGAAGAGACCTCATAGTTATTCCTCTCGTGCTCCCATGCTTCCTCTCTCCCACCTTCAATTTTAACAAACGACATAACCAATGATAAGAATAAGAATAAAGGAATCTTTTAATAAGAATTCATAAGGATTGTAGGTTTAGTTTGGAACCCTAGGATCTAATGGCCAATATTGGTTTTGATCGAAGGGTGAGGATCAACCCCTACCTTTGTTTGGAAGGAATATAATTTTATAGATGTTTTTAAATAAATTGTACGGTCTATGTGTAGATTGAAATGAATGGGTGCCATTTTAATTACCCTTGTGTGCAAGTTCTTTTTCCTAGTTCTATATGTTTCAGTAAAATTAAAATGAATGGTGGAATTTAATGCTAAGGGATAATGAAACAAATTGACTAAGTTTAAGGATGACCATTTTGGATTTGATCATTGATTAAAGAGAAGAAAGCAATTAATCAAGTAAATTAAATTATGGTACCTTCTAGTTGAATGTTAATTAATTGAATTAGAGATAAATTAAAATATTAATCTTTGAGCTAGACATGGTTCCCAATCATAATGTTGAGAATATTGGTGTAATAGAATTTAATTTACATAGGGTTGACAACCCTTGTAATCTTATAACTAAAAAAAATTGGTCGCAACTTTCGGATAAATTTTTATGTTCAGCGTTGTGTCCTAAATGTCATTTTTGTTGCAGGCGGTAATTTTTTTTTTCCATGAGGCTACATGTATCTGAGGTATTTCGCAAACCTTCATGTGTGGTCAAGTGTAAAAGATCTACATTTTAATATGCATATCCGCCCAACATAGTTTACACACTACAAAAGGCCATCCACGCTCCTATCTCCGCACTCCCAAGAATTCTCTTTTTGTGTAATTTTAACCTGAAGCAATTACCATTTTGCCATCCTTATACCAAGATTAGAACCACTTTTTTTGTTACAATCGTTTACAACCATCATTAAATCCATATGGCTTTTTTTTTTTTTTCCCATCCCAGTTGTGGCCAAGTCAGCCACAATTTTGGATGTTCTTTGATCTAATGTTCTTCATATCCTGGAAGGAACATATAAAGCTTCCCCAAAATTACAAATGAGCATGGGTGGTAACTAAGGCTTAATGAACTAGATCTCCATAAGAACGCCACGTGCATTTAATAATGCCCACTTTCCCTTTGACACCTTTTGATACTGTTGATTACATTATGGACATTATTCAATGGTTTTTGATTTATAGATGTGTAGATGTTTGGACCATGGATTATTGTTGATCTTGATTTAGTTATTAATTCATTGTGATATTGAGACACTTCATTGTAGATGAGATATACTATGACATTTATTTATGATGTTGTTTTGGACATGTGATTTTTAGATAGTGTGATAGCCCAGAAATGGACATTAATATTATGATGATTAGTTTGTTGATTATAAATTGTAATGATAATGTTGTTGCCTTGATGTTTTTTGGTGATTCATTTGTATAGATGAGTTTGTGATTTATTTAGATCATAATTGGATGTTCTGATATAACCCACGAGGCCAAAGGGGTATTTTTTTATTTGCAGGTTTAAAATCTCACAACAAACACAAATCGGGGGATTGGAGACTAACCACCTTTGAATTCTAGAATTAATTCACAAGGTCACCGTGGCAAAACAAATTTTTGTGTGTGTGTTGTTTTTTTGTTAGGGATTCCCATGGGGGAGATTACCTTTGAATGTGAACCAAGGGGTTATCGTAATTTTTATTTATTAATGGGGTTCCTTTTTATTATTGTTGCATGTGTTTATTTTGTGATGTATTTACCCCTTTCTTATTCTTTTAATTGTGGAGAATTAATTTGAGTATCTATTTTCAATAAATAAATTAATCAAATTGGGTATAAGAAAGTAATTATAGAAGTATTTGTCTCTTGTATTAATGTGGTACTGATGTGTAAATAATGTGTAAGAGTCGTGTGTCAAATATTGGAGTTAGAAACACTCCACCTCCCTTGGCAATCGAATTTGTCCTTGGAGCTTGTGGGACAAGTTAGACTTGTTCCCACCTCTTAAAATTTGCTAACCAACCTACCTATGGTGGAGGGGTTGAATTTTAGACCTTTTTAATGCATTTTTTATAAGTCAAGTTGCAATGTTTTGTTACAGATTTAGGGCATTTTGGAGAAGGCCCTTATCAATGCCTTTCTCCAAATGGCCCTAATCTGTAACTAAAAATGCAAAAACTTGACTTATAACAAATGCATTAAAAAGGTCTAAAATCAACCCTCCCACCATAGGTAAGGTTGGTATGCAAATTTAAGAGGTGTGGGACAAGTCTAACTTGTCCCACAAGCCTCCAAGGACAAATTCAGATTTCCAAGGAGGTGGAGTGTTTCATACTCCAAAATTTGACTTACACGACTCTTACACATTATTTACACATCACTTACCACATTTAATACAAGAGACAAATACTTCTATAATTACTTTCTTATACCCCAATTTGATTAATTAATTTATTTTAACAATATGATTAATCAAATTAATTCTCCACAATTAAAAGAATAATGAAAGGGGTAAATACATCAAAAAATAAACACATGCAAACAATAATAAAAAGGAACCACATTAATAAAATACAGATAACCCCTTGGTCACATTCAAAGGTAATCTCCCCCATGGGAATCCCTAACAAAAAACAACACACACACAAAACATGTTGCCACGGTGACCTTGTTGAATTCATCTAGAATTCCAATATGGATGGTCTCCAATCCCCCGATGTTTGTTGTGATATTTTAACCTGCAAATCACAAATACCTCCTTTGGCCTCGTGGTTATATCAGAACATCCAATATGATATAAATATAATCACAAAATCATCTATACAAATGAATCACAAAAACATCAAGGAAATCAACATTATCACTTACAATTTATATCAACAACTATATCATCATCATATAATGTCCATTTTCTAGGTCTACTCACAATATCTAAAAATCACATGTCCAAACAACATTCATAATATATACATGTCAAATAGTATATCATCATCTACATATGAAGTGTCTCTAATAATCATCATGCATCATAACTAAATCAAGATCAACAATAATCCATGGTCCAACATCTAACATCATACTAAATCAAAACCATAATAATGTCCATAATATAATCAACAGTATCAAAAGGTGTCAAAGGGAAGTGGGCATTATAATGCACGTGCCATTCTTATGGAGATCTAGTTCATAATGCTTAGTTACCATCCCATGCTTTATTTGTATATTTTGGGGAAGCTTTATATGTTCCTTCAGGATCTGAATGAACATTAGATCAGAGAACATCCAAAATTGTGGCTTGACTTGGCCAACTGGGATGGGAAAAAAAAGCCATATTGATTTTCGTGATGGTTGTAAAAGATGATAACAAAAAAAGTGGTTCCAATCTGGTATTAGGATGGCAAACTGGTAATTGCTTCGTTAAAATTACACAAAATAGAAATTCTTGGAGTGCAATGATAGGAGCATGGATGGCCTTTTGGTAGTGTTTGTAACTAATATTGTTGGGTGGATATGCATATAAAATGTAGAATCTTGTACACTTGACACACATGAAGTGTTTGACGAAATAGCTCAGATAAATGTAGCCTCATGGAAAAAAAAAATTAACGCCTGCAAAAACGACGTTCTAGGAACACTCTGAAACCTTAAACACTTATCCCGAAAGTTGTAGAATTTTTTTTTTTTTTAGTTATAAGATTACAAGGGTGTCAACCCCTAGGGTACATTAAATTCTCTTACACCAATATTATCAACCTTACGATTGGGAACCATGTCTAGCTCAAAGATTAAATATTTTTAATTTATCTCTAATTCAATTAATTAACATTCAACTAGGAAGGTACCATAATTTAATTTACTTGATTAATTTCTTTCTTCTCTTTAATCAATGATCAAATCCAAAATGGTCATCCTTAAACTTAGTCAATTTGTTTCATTATCCCATTAGCTTTAATATTCCACATTTCATTAATTTACTAAAACATATTAGGAACTAGGAAAAAGACTTGCACACAAGGTAATTAAATGGCCCCATTCATTCATCTACACATACCCTTACAATTTATTTAAACATCTATTAAAAATATATTCCTTCCAAACAAAGGTAGGGTTGATCCTCAACCCTTAGATCAAACCAATCTTGGCCATTAGATCCTAGGGTTCCAAACTAAACCTAGAAATCCTTATGAATTCTTATTAAAATATTTCCTTTATTCTATTCTTCTCATTTGGTCTATTTTCTTTTGTTAAAATTGCAGGTTGGAGAGAAGGAAGCCATGGGAGCAAGAGAGGAAGAAATATGGAGGATTTTCTTCAAGAGGATCAATCTTAGATTAGTTTAGATTGTAGTTTTATTGTTGTAATCTATTTCATTCAAGGATAGAAGGAAGTTTTCCTTTTCAAATTGGTTTTATTCCATGCCATTTGTATTTGGGGTTCTTTATTTGGGTCAAACCTTGCCCCCATTAACATTAATGAAAAAGAGTGTTTTAAAATTACCATTTGAAGATTTTATTGCTTAGACCCATGAGATTTTTCATTACTTGTTTTCTAGAGATGTCCTTAATAGATTTTCATGCTTAAATTTTTAGTTATTACAAGTTAGAAATAACACAGACGCGGAACTATAAATTTCCTGCCGTAAGTGACAAGACCTTCACCCAGAGCAGGCCAGTGGTCACTGGGACCACCACCCCACCTAGGTGAAAAACCATGAACTGCCGCCTTACAGAGCGGTGATTCAGAGACCGCCACCTTTCCTAAGCAGTGGTTACGAGACCGTCACTCTGCACAAGGCGTGGTCAGTCCTGTTCCTTAGGAACATAACCATCAACCCGAGATTTTCTAAAAACCAAAAGTTGCTAAAAATCATTCTAAGTTAACTTTTTCATTCTAAGTTCATTTATTCAATTGTTAAAATTACTCATTTTAAAGCATTTTCTATTTCAATAATAGAAACAACATCTACAAGGTCATTTTCATTTTGTTCAACAAATTTTTCTCCCAATTCCAAAAGTAAAAAGAGCTAAATCTACTTCTAGTATTGTTATTTTTCCTTACCACAAAATGCAACATTTCAATTATAACAACATACTTCAAATTTGTAGGTCTTTTCCATTTTCATTACAACTTCTTAGCTCAAACAACTACTAACAACTTAACTCTACATACCAGTTTTCTAAGCATGCATGTTTTCACATTTTACAACTTCTATATTCCTTCTTTCTCATTTACAATAATACAACTTCACTATGGAGATAAAATTTCTTTCTCACAATACAACTTTCAACTAAACTATTACACAAGCTTTCCATTTTGAATCTTTTCTTTCCATGCTACAATTGAAAGAGAAGGTAAATTATACAACTCTTCAATGAACTTCTCCAAATAATATTGCAACTTACAAAACTACATTTCCTCTAAAACAAATACAATATTACACATCTTCCATCTTGAGTGGGAATAATAGGAAGGCTAAAACACAAGGAAGGATTTCTTTAAGGCACCAACAAAGCTCCAACTTTCACATCACCAACAAGAGCTCCACCAAGCTTCATTTTTCCACAACAAAAAAGGGGGAGAGGCAACACTCTCCACCCAACCAATAATTCCAATGAGGAGGAGAAGCCATCCTCCTCATTGGCCCCCGAGCCACAACCACATTGCAATGGAAAATGGATTCAACCCTGGCAACAAACAAGCTTCCACATCACAAACAACATTTCACAACCATACCAAAACACAAACAACTCAATGCTTCAATCACAAGAAGAAACAAACAAAATATACAAGGCTTCAAATATGAAAAGCTAAAGCTGCAAGAACCTATGGGGAAGTCACTTATGCCTCCCAATGGGAAATGAGTGCCCACCTTAAAAATCCTCCAATAAACATCTCAAAACACCTACACACTCTTATGCCTCCCTCAATAACCTCTTATGCCTCCCCCATTCTCTTATGCCTCCCTACAATCTCTTATGGCTCCCTCAACAAAATAACCAAGTAAGAAATGCAAGAAATTTCTTGTCCAAGGTGGGGCAATCAACCCAAACTCCCTCCAAAGCATGAAATAAGTTCTCTTATGCCTCCCTACATGAAATCTACCCATAGTCCCCTCCTACACCACACTTAGGAAATCTATAGCTACCAAAACACTCAAAACAAGCACATATGCATACAAAATAAAGGAAAGCATTTAACAAGAGATTAGCTCCTACCTTTCCATGGTAGAGCTTGTATCCAAGATCCATACACCAAGCTTCTTCAAGCTCAAACAAACACCAAGAAGCTCCAACAAATCCACAATCACCAACAAGCTCTCACTAAGAACCAAAGCACTCCCAAAATCCTCTAACTCCAAAAAAATGTAAGAGCACAAAAGAATGAAGTAACCCCCAATCAAGCAAAAGAACTTGATTAAATAGAAAAGGGAGAGAGGAGGGTGAGGTGGCTCCATGTAGGATGCCACATCACTCATCCTCAAATCCACCTCAAAATTCAAACATCAAACCCCAAATCACCATTAATAAGTGGGTGAAGAAATGACATATTACTTGCACACACAAACCAAGCCCACACCTCCTAAGGAAAAAATTAATTACATGAAAGAAAGTGCACTCAACATTTTACCTTTTTGTCTTCCCAAAACACCTAATGGGGTCTAATTTTTACCCCCAACCCATAGGTAGGGTTGGCATAGCCATTTAAGAGGTGTGGGACAAGTTTGACTTGTCCCACAAGCTTCCAAATTTGGCCTCTAAGGTCAAATTCGAATTTCCATGAAGGGGTAGAGTGTACAACACTCAAGATCCCCAAGCACTCAACTTACAACACAAAATCCAAGAGAAATATACTCTAATAAATGAATTCCTTTGGTCACATCTATAATTAGTTTAGGACAAGATTAAATTAGCTTTAATTAAGACACTACAACCCATTAATAATAAAGGGTAAAATACATACCCCAAATTCCAAATAAATAATACAATGAATTACATCACTAAAATCACATACTAACATCAATTAAAGGAAAATAAATAAAAGACAAAACATAACCCCTTGGTCACAATTTCCCCTAAATAATAATTCCAACACAACACACACATAATTACATGTTGCCATGGTGAGCCTAGTTTAATTCACCTAGAATTCCAATGTGGTTGCTCTCTAACCCCCCCAATGTTTGTCATGATATGTTTACCTGCAAAACACACAATACCCTTATTTCTTCATGGTCATATTAACGATGTCAAAGTAATAAAACACTTACATCTAACTATCAAGTTTAAACATCAAAAATCTCAACTACTATTGTTAAGACTAAGTAATTTAGCAATTATTCCCATTTTCAACATTTCGATTCTACTCATACATCAGTTTGAAACTAAGATCAAAGACCAACTGGATCATCAGATTAAAGCAATACTTTCACTCCTTCACAATTTCACCAATCTCCAATATCAATTAAATCAGAAAATAACTTTGAACATCATAATAAAAATCCAATATGAAAATGATTCAAATATCAACATATATTTATCTGACAACACATCATTTTCTTCCATACTGAATGTCTATCAAAAGTTAATCAGTTTGGTTACAATAACGTCTATCCTTCCATTTCCCATATCACAATGTGTAAATGTCGTTTTTCTATTAACATCTGTCGGTAATAAAGCACAATAGTGTCTATGTGTCCAGTCACAGAGATAAACCAAATACAACAAAACAATATCAAAGAGTAATGTTATCACAATCGAATTACGACAATGCAAACATTCTAGCTAATTGTTTTATCCTTAAATGTCCATCAGGGTCCACAGTATGACATATAGTTAGAATAATAATAATGATCAAAACACAATGGAGTCATGATGTCCCGCACATCTCATTAGTATGCTAATTAGAATAAAGCAGCAAGGTTTATGATTATAACAATTCGAAAAAGATAATCATGTTTATTTTAGGGTTGAAGAGAAGTAGGCATCACATCCCCCTCCTCTTAGATTTGACTTCCTCTCGAAAGTCACGGAGAAAGAGTTAGGAACAAAGAAAAAGAAATAGGATCACATCCTTTGTGGAATTCCTTTGCTTCAACAAGTGTGGGTCTACAGAACTCAAGTTTGGTTCAATGCAATTTACCAAGAAGAAGGGAGATTGAAAAGGGTGAGTTCCTAAACTTTCTCTTAGTAAGGTTGCAAACATATACTTCTATAGAGTAAATCTACGTGGTCAACCAAGTTCCAGCATATAACATCAAAACATTAAATGGTCAAAGGAGTCTCAAAAATAACCACCAAGAAAAGAAAAAACCAGGAGAATTTCGTGAACTCGAAATGACCATATACTGTCCCATGGGTCCCACATACTGCAACAACACAAGTTAAGGCTTACACTAAGATTAAGTTACGCCTTCAAATTTTGTTATTTAGATAAGGCTAGCACATAACAACCACGACTATCAATTTATATGAGAAAACATGTCTACTCAAAGGTCTCACAATTGAGATCACACAAGTTGAGGTTTAACAACAAGGAAGGTCACTTAAGTTAGCCAACATATTTAGGATTAAGAACTATTCATGGGAACCACTCTATAACCCAGAGGGTACAAAAAAATTTACATGGAAGTACTAAGGAGAACATGACCTTAAGGTTTTATATAACTTGATTTTACATTCAAGAACGAACACACAACACTAACCTAATTTAGAAATGTCAAACATTTAGAAGGAATTTACACTATGACTAATATATCAATACAATAGGCACCACTCACTCTACACAACACAAAGGGATTTATTTACCTTAAACCCTGCTCAAGTTTGAAATAGCCATAAGAGAGCACATGCATAAGTCATAACATCAAAGAGCACTCAAGGGAGCTAGAAAGAGAAACAAGTAACGAGAGGGGGTCCAACTGCAGCCCAAAAGAGCATCATACCAAAAGTGAATAAAAACCTTACAGAAACAACATGCACTTCCCTTCCCAATGGAAAAAGGGCAACAACCACAAGGTGACTCAAGCAAAAGAAGAAAGAGGATTTCTCAAACTTATCTCATATCCTTAACATATGTTTCCTTAAAATTACAATAACCTATGTCACCAAGGACTAAATCAACACACAAGGAGGTTTTTTTCTAAAAACAAGAAGATAAGACCCAATCCTAAAGGCTACAACTCACACTTATCGAGATACAAGGAAACAAGGTTACAACGAACCAAACTCCTACAAGGGAAAGGCACATACATCCATGAACAAGGGAGTACTACGCAATTAGAACACACCACTATCAACAAGATGTTTCACAATTTAGGGTAGGCAAAAGAACTAAAGGTTCAACTATACTCAATACATAAATATTAGTTGTTTTATAAATTGACTTATTAATTCCAAAGTTATAGTTTGCTTGTTAAACACAACCCTTACAAGTTTTCTTTATTAAAACTTCCTTTTATTATGACATCACAAGTTTGTGTTATAAAGAGCACCACTAAGGTGGCATGATCTCTCGCCATTCTGAATAGGTGAAAACAACATTTATTTTACTTCTAAGGAAGGTAAAATGAGAAAATTTTCCTTTCTATTTTCTTTCCACATAGTTTGATTTATTTTATTAATCTACCAAGATTATATCAAGAAAACATCTCTTTTTCCCTAATGTTCTATTTTATTTATTTACTTTTGTCTCAAAATCTAAGTTCCTCAATTAGTGTCTTGTTATGATCAAATAATCATTTTACCAAATAGATTTTAATGAGAATGAAGAGGAAACCATATCACATTATTACTTTTATGGGAGAGAGAGATGAATAAACACTTCACATTTTTAATTCTATAGGAACAAGAGGCATTCAACATAGCAAACACATCATTAATTTCATAAGAACTAGGAGTATATCATTCAACATGTACCACATCAATATTTCAAGGGTTTATCAAATAATTACAAGCATCATTAAACATTTCTAGTGTGTCTCTACAAATTTCAAAAGAAGTTACAAGGAAAACTCATTAAAGAGGAATATTTAATTTTAAAAATTTACGAGGTTTAAAAATGTTTGTTGTTTAGGTTCAAACATTTTACTTGCATAATAAGACCAGGAAATTTTTCAAATCAACACCCATATTTCCACAAGATACTACCAACCAAGCAACAAGATGACTATGCAAATTTTACTCCAAGGACACCACATTTCTATTTGAAAACTTCACATACAAGAGAACAATCAATTAATCTATCCAAACATGGACGCTACGACCAAGAGTTACATTTTTAAAAGAAGGAGCACAATGTAAGTGCCACCGAGATTGTATAATGAAGATCTACCAGACTAACATCTCTAAGAACAAGGTTCAAAAGACCCAACGACATACATAAGTGTCTCCACGTAATCCAAAGATTAATAGGTTATAAAT
>JAHRHJ020003303.1:0-203368 GCA_019776745.2 Taxus chinensis
TTTTTTTTTTTTTCTACTCAGGAAATTCTCCTCACATTTGTTGCACATCAGTGCAAAGAACTGAGCACGATTAACAGTTAATCATTAAGGACAAAATATATTGGTATTAAACTGGTTCAAGGAAGAGAAAAACACCGTTTGAAAGAAAGATAAACAATAATCCAAGAGTCTAAACAAGAGCAATTAAAAGAGCGGTCAAAAAGCATCATAAAAGATAAAAAAAGGCGACGGCACTAATTTTGTTTAATTATCATTTTATCATAGGAGCAGTTCTAACATAATAGTGGAATTCACCCATCCCTATCACAATATGACCGTCATTTTTAAAAGATAACATTTCAAAACCAACAATTACAGGAAGGAGAATTAATGCCAACTGATCTTATGTCACCTGTTTGTTTAAGTTAGTTCACCAAGCCAGGATTCACTACCACTGGAAGATCCAAACAATCAATCAAAATGGATATCTAACCAAAATGAACTTATAATATTAAGATGATTTGCCTAACTAACACAATGTCACAACGCTACACATGCAGTACAGAATAAATAAATTGGACAGAAAAGGGATGAAACGCACAAAGACCTCGTGATGGGTTACATTCCAATCCTAAACAAATCCTTTATAAACTTTCTTTCAATCAAGAGAATTTCTTAGGAAAAGGACACAAACTTGGCAGACCAAACATAACCATTATAATCTTACAAGAGGGTTAATCAATCATTCACAATAACACACCATAGGAACATTAGCTTCCAAAGGATTTTTTCGTCAACAACAAGTCAACTTTAACCTTTTTGGCAACGGCATAACCATTCTACTACAATGACAACAAGGAGGTCGTATCCCACAATGATCATCACAAAAAAAACCAGTCAACCAATGAGTTTCAAACAAACCAACTCTAAGTCACAGGAGGAATGAAATTTAACATCTTACGGAGAAAAAAAAAGGAAAAGAAAAAGTTGTAGAGTATAGAGTATAATTTCTTACACATAAAACCAAAATCCCCATTTTTAAGATTTGAAAACTTCTCACTAATGATCCAGTAGATCCGTATCCTCCAACATGGTGAAACAAATCAGGTACGAAAAGAGTATTTCCTCTGAAATTTTAAGTTATCTAAAAGAAATGTGAGTAAGTCTAAAAAGGCATTCCATAGAATCAGCCTACTTACTCAAACATACAACAGTCACCCAAGGGAGAGAATGTGGTTCCAAAGAAAACAATCTCCAAATGGTGAACATGAATTGATATCAAATTATGAAGATCAAACCATGACACTTGACGAATAAAAGTATTTATTGGAGTGATTTAAAAAAATAACAAAAGCAATAACCTAGTTGAATAATATCAACTGGCTCAATTTGATAATAAAGTCAAGCAAGCACAACCACCAAGCCAACCAGGAGGGTTACTAGAAACAAAACAACTAAAGAAAAGAAATACGAGAAGGAAAAGCATCATTCAACCTATACACAATGCTACTCGCGTAGTACTCAAATCCTATTCGGCAAATACCCGACATAACCAGGACTCAAATCTAGAAAACCGAAAAAGAATAAGAACAACAGGAACTATAGGTTGAGTCCAACAACAATGTTTGATAAAACATTCAAGTCATTGAGGACCAAACATAAGGAAACTAGGGGGTGTTCATTACAGGACCCCCGCCCTCTTTTGTTTTAATTAGAAGACTAAGAACAAAGTTCACCCCACTAATATTTATTTTTAAACCCGAAACAATATAAAGGCTTCCAACCAACGCAATCATACTCTCTAACGCCAAAAAGAAATACAAATGATAAAGGGAAGTGAAAACAAATAGCATACCAGCACAACGAGACTTTATAGAAATTAGGTTATTTAATGAATAGTTAAATAACAGCAAAGAATCAATGGTATAGAGAATAGCGTGCCTGATTAAACTCCCGCAGTGGATCAACAAGATGGACGGCTTGTAACAATCCAACCATCGCAGCTCTCTTCCTTGCCTGCTGAAGGTCCAACTCTATACGGCCATGCTCTTGTCCTTGTCGGTGAACAAACTGGTTGCCGACATCTACTGACATACAACAAGCGGATGAAACCATACGAGAACCATTACCATGATCTATACCTCTTGAAAGAGGCCCTTGCCAGTGCAGCCCCGCTCTTGTGGTGTAGGCAACTGAACGTCATATGGCCTATAACATCAGCCCCTACCCGATTTGCCACTTGCACTGCTTCGAATTTGTATCAGTAACCAAATCCCCATCATAAGGGAAGGCCCCTAGTAGTATCCAGCACTAAGTAGGCAAGGCTCGCAGAAGGATGTGTCTTTGGGTTTGGCACAGCCTCATTAGGGTCAACACGTTGCCTCCACCTGGACAGAAATATTCTCCCAGGGAATGATGTATATTTATGATACTCCTCGTTGTCAAACCCAGACCTCCCCGGAAAGAAACCAATTATTTTCAAACCCTGTGAAGTAGCTTGCCACAAAATATCAAGTGGTGTTGCTTGTGCCGTAAAACATTTCGGCTGTAGCTGCAGGGGCGACAAAACCAACAGATACTTTATATGCCTGCCACTTGTGACTCTTGAAGCAGGTCAAATTGAGGGCAGCAATTGTGTTTCATGAATATTCTGATAGGAAACAGATCCACCCTAAATGGATTCTCTACATGAGTTACAACAATACCACGCCTCGTAAAACCGTCAGAGCTCAATAGAGAACTCTTTGTCAATAAATTTTCAACAGGGCCGCTTGTAACACACCCGCACTGTCACATAACCGATTTTGAAGAAAAAAAACTCTGTAACATGCTCTGGATCTGAAAGATATCCTGACTAACCATTAACCCATTCATTCCCCAAGACATTTCTCCAACAATTGCTAGCTCTCCATGCTGTGGGTGTGATCTCAGGACCGACTCGTCTCTCACAACTGCTATGGAAGATATTTCATAAAGAGGAGCCTGCCGCCAACTTTCCCAATCTCACAAAGAGGGATTACTTTCTCCTTGCTTATCAACCAAGGCAGCTTTTTTTTTCTTGTTGATTAATACTAAGCCATCACATCTTTTCTATGGCATATGAACACATGGACCTTTAAAGAATGAAGGAATGCCTGAAGAATTGGGTTCCTTGAGAAAAGCTTAATTACGCACTTGACAAAGAAGGCACCTTAATTCCATATGTTGAGATGAATTTATAACCTAGACTTTGCAACACCAAAAAAAAATGTCCCTACATCCTAAGACTGTCCAGATCGCAAACTTCTTCTTGTCGGAACTTTTAGCTGGTAAGTGTGCTGAAAGTTACAATTTGACTGAAATTTTGAGAGCCAAAAAATGCCATAAGGGTTAAAGGGTGCAGCACTGGAAGCTTTGCATGTGACGTTGCTGGGCAAGTTCCTCTTTTTCATTGAGCACATAATCACTATTTCTCTTTCATTTTTTTTTTCTTTTTTTTTTCTTTTTGCCGTCCTCTTCTTCTTTAGCTCTCTCGCTTTTGGTTCTTTTTCATCTTCATTTTGGGGATTGGGAAGAGAGCGGCCATAGTAAATGGCTGGTGAAATATGAAAATTAGAAAAGCAAGTGTTGAGGATACGAGCTGGGTCACCCTCCATTGAAAATATGGATGAACAAATTCTCTGAAGAGAAAGTTCAAAGATGTTCTTCAATGCATACCCTCTTCTTTACACATCACCTGGGTGGTAGCGACTTTCCAAAATGAAAAGGGCAAGACAGCACAACTAAAACTTTACCTCGTTCTCCAACTACAGCTGCAAGATTTTACAACAACTGTTCACGAATGTGGTCGCGTGTAAACCAAAATAGTAGGTACAACACCATTGGTTCCTTGGGCTCGCCCTGCAGTGGCTGTCGCACCTAGCTCTCTCTGGGCCACTGGTTTTCTGAGATACGTTTACTTCTCTGCCTGTAGGTGCTGCGTGCGGCCAAATATCTCCTCACGACACTCGAAGCAGAATTTCAGTTCTGCACTCCAAGGTTGAAGGAACATAACCCGTGATGGGTTTCCAAGGTCAGCCAAGTAGCATGTTGTACTGGAATTTCCCCTCTAAGACATAGAGTAATTCAAGAACAGTATGGGGACCTACACGAATGTGGAGAATGATGGTGTCAATAGTGGAGGTCATAACATAAATGAATGAACACAACATTACATTCTGGGTCCCCTTATGAATGCAATCGTAAGTAAAGCGAGATTATCACAGAGAAAGGAAGTGGTTCGCAACCAAGGACAAGTAGAGGAGACATTACACCCTAAGGTTTAAAATTTTAGTTGATTAAAATACGGTGACAAGGTAGCCTTAGGAACATTCGGTAGAAATTTTAAGTTTTAATGTTCTGTGAAGATTGGCAGTTCCCTCTTATTTGTTTATTTCCATTAGTTCTCTTTCTGTTAACCTTATTCTTAGTTTAATTTGTTTTAAAAATTTTACCATTGAAGAGTTTTGGTTTATTCTTTATTGTGGGTGCCCAACATGAACTGCTACCACAACACCCTATCATGTTCAAAAGACACTACAGATTAACAAGCACACAAGTAATATAATTCATGATTGTATTATACCACTAAAGGTTACACAATTATGGAATAGAATGGGCACACTCCACATAACATAGCACTCGGCAACACATCAATGACTGACATACCCAAATACTCAAACAAAAGAGTACTACAATCCACCAGACACTTCCTTAATTTGCATCGATGAAATAAGATTCACATAACAACAAACAAATGCTACAGGTACATAGTTTCCACAAGGGAATCAATGACATGTCCACAACATCACAACACATAACCATTTGACATGAGTAACACATACATCAAAAGACCACTTACCAAACATCACAATAACTCAACATATATCCTGAAAAATCAACCATACACACAAATATCATATGCCTCCCTCAAACTCTTATGCCTCCCTTAAGTCTCTTATACCTCCCTCAAGTCTCTTATGCCTCCCTCAAACTCTTATGCCTCCCTCAAGTCTCTTAGGCCTCCCTCAAACTCTTCTGCCTCACTCAAACTCTTATGCCTCCCTCAAGTCTCTTATGCCTCCCTCAAACTCTTATGCCTCCCTCAAGGAGGCCAGTTGACCCTATGTGCCCAAGACACATAGAGTTTGGACACTCCTAACCCAAGTGACATAATTACGCATAGTTCTCCATAACCCGCTAGTCATCTGTAACTCCATGGGGCGTACCCCCATACAACGAAGTGAGTCCATAGGTCCAACCATTCCATGGTGCATCCCATGACCCTATTCCACACATCACGACAATAGAACCAGCACAACAATTCAATCTAAGCACCAAGTGGCAAAGTGCAAGCCTTGGGCAAGGCGGTAAAAATTCCAAATTTAAAAGAGGACCCAAAATCAAGCTAAAATGAATGACCAAATAGCCATAGTTAGTATCAAAATCCACATGTTAGTGCCACAAACCAACGGAAATGCCCAAAATTGTAAAGCATTGCAATTAAGAAAAGTTGCTGGTCCTTACAAAATAAAATAAAAAGCTCAATTTAGGAATAAAATCAACTTATAATAATGTCACATTACGATAACTGTGTGGCCCTATCTGGCCACCAAAGGGGTGCTCAACGAGTTGCTAGCACTCGGAACATCGAGCTTCAACTCGTAAAATACATATCAATAATACAACTGTCATCACCTCCATCTGAATCATCCTGCCACCACTTTGACAAGGATAAACATAGTCATAGTTGCACTTAGGTTGGCATACATACAACCACATAGGGAGAGAGGAAAGAATCACAGGTTGTTATCTACTAAACTGAATTTTGGTTCGAGTTATTGACCCACGGTACACCACTCCTCACTCTTAACATACACTTCTAATGATTTCCCTCAGGGTCGGTTAGCGTAAGGTTCACAACATAACATGTAACTACATCACTAACACAATGGTAGGGTACACACATAGCTACCATAACATCTCACGTATGGTAGGTATATGGGGTAGATCACAATCATACATTCACTGAGTGTAACACATCACTTTACCACGTTCTGCACCCAAAGCTGCAATCACCATACAATAGGGTTCATACACTCACCGTATGACCCCAAATCACAACATGAAACATTACATATTTACACAAATCATACATACGATGAACATAGTAACATCTCAACATAACATTCATTGCTACATAACCAGGTGGTACACATGTTTCTTCAGAACATGGTAAAAACATCATGATACAACTCGTTTCTTTTAACATAAATCTAGTCATACAACACATTGATACACCCACATATTACAATATGCCACAATGCTCTAACACTCCGTCATTCACATTAGAATTCTTTTCACACATCACAAACAGCAATTTACACGTGAAATCTTCATAGAATCCACAAGAAGGAGATAGAATACTCCCATCCCCAGCAAATCAATATGATAACAAATACGCACTGAGTGACATACACATCACATGCGTTCACAATATCACAATTACGACAATGGATCACATCACACTTAAAGCACATTACTCTCCCAATATAAATCATCACCATGCAACATCATCATCATCATTATGTAGTAACATCATGTAACACAACCACCACCATGCAACATCACCATACAACACCAATCCGGCCCATAGGTTCGAGAGCATGAACCTACGCTCTGATACCAAAATGTAACGCACCAAAATTACCAACACAAGGACAACACAGTGAAATACCGGATAACTTTTTTTTGACTTACTTGAAGATAATACGACACTACACAAGTTCTCTAGGGAATACAATCAACTAAAGACATGCTTTCCACAACACGGGCCCACACTGGTTATAGATAAACTTGAGGCACACACTAAGGACACAATGGTTCATCTAAAGTATGCAGTTTTACAACAAGGTCTTCCCACAGAAGGTTTCTTTAGATTCATGTTTTAGCTGTAAGTGCTTTTACATTCTTTACTTTTCGCAGAGGAATCATAATAGGAGAATCTGAAAGTCATGTCTCCTTTGAAGAATTTTCTCCTACCTTGATAATGTTAATAAACAGTGTAAACCAATTATTGGATGGTAAGAGGTTGCTTCATTAACTTGATTAACTGGTTCATTGGTTAGGAGGCAGTTAGTTTATCGAGGCTCTTAACTTCATCAAACTATTTTCAATGTTGTGCTTTTAAACATATATGTTTTACCCCTTTTAAGCGGTCATAATTTTATTTTATTTTATTTTTTTACAGTACATGAGTATCTAAGACTTGGCTTCTTCATTAAGATCTTATTAGTGGTTAAAAAGGATTTCATTGGGGCAAGACTCTAACCAGAATTGTTAAAGGTTTCACTTGGTCTTCACTTGAAGAGATAGACATAAGTATACTGTTTATTTTTTCAACGGGCAAGATAGGTCGAAGAGTTTCTTAGTCAAGTTCCTTCTATTTATTATAATCTTATTATCTTCCAAGAATTCAATCATTGATTCATCACCTTAAGACCGTTCTGAGGATTTACCACAATAAGAGATTGTTGATTAGTTTAAGTGGGATCACCAGGTATATTTGTTTCTCTTGTTTTTTTTTTTTTTTTTTGCTAGGTTCAAAACATAGTCCACTACCAAACGACACAAGACCAAGGTAGCTAGAGCGATGCAAGATGATTCAAGTTTGGATAATTAGAATTAGGTTTGAGAATTCAAGGATAAATCATATTCTGAAAAGTAAAAATTCAACAAAGGATACGCATGTCAAAACAAGTTCATTTAATCTCATTGACAAAAATATTTCTCAAATTGAATTTCAATGATGAAAACAACCTACATGAGAACGATACAAAATTATAACACAATGCCTTCTAGATAGTCTCCACAATTTCCATACCAATGCTGTAAAGCAAAAGAAAACATTCGTACAACAGCAGTTCCTAAGAAGGCTGGAATCCACTTTCTACACGTGTTTCTTTTTCTCTCTTTTTTTTTCTTTCTACTCAGGAAAATCCTCCTGCACATTTGTTAGCACATGTCAGTTCACAAGAACTGAGCACGATAAAAGCTATAATCATTAAGACAATATATTGTTATCTAACTGTTTCAAGGAAGAAAAACACCATGAAGAAGAAAACAATAATCCAAGAGTCTAAACAAGAGCAATTAAAGAGATGTCCAAAAGCATAAAATGTCTAAATAAAAGGGACGACACTAATTCTGTTTAATTATCATTTTCTCATAGGAGCAGTTAATAACATCATAGTGAATTTCACCCATATCACAATAATGACTGTCATTTTAACAAGATAACATTTCGAAACAAAAACAATTACAGGAAGAGAATTAATTTCAAACATGATCTGTCCCTGTTTGTTTAAGTTAGTTCACCAAGCCAAGGATTCACATGCCACTGGAAGATCCCAACAATCAATCAACATGAGAATATCTAAACCAACATGACTTATTAATATTAAGATGATGTGCCTTTAACAGTTAATTTATGTCAGTACAGAATAAATAAATTGTATAGAAAAGGGATAAAACGCCAATGACCTCGTATGGGTTACATCCTATCCTAACAATCCGTCTATTAAACTTTCTTTTAATCAAGAGAATGTCCTTAAGAAAAAGGACAATCTTGGCAAGACCAACAGAACCAGTATAAATCTACAAGAGGGTCAATCATCAGTTCACAAGAACACAAAACAGGATACATAGCTTCCAAATGGAGCTGTCGTCAACAACAAGTCAACTTTAAACCTTTTTTGGTCAATGCATAACCATTCTACTACAATGACAACAAGGAGGTCGTATCACAACGATCATCACAAAAACCAGTCAACCAATGAGTTTACAAACACATTAACCTCTAAGTCACAAGAGAATGAAATTTAAACATCTTTACAGAGAAAAACGTAGAGTAATTTCTTACGCATAAAACCAACAATCCCAATTTTTAAGATTTGAAAACTTCCTCACTAATGATCCAGTAGATCTCGTATCCTCCAACATGTGTGAACAAAATCAAGGTACGAAAAAGAGTATTTCCTCTGACATTTTAAGCTAACTAAAAGAAATGTGAGTAACGTCTAAAGAAGGCATTCCATAGGATCAGCTACATTCCTCAACATACAACAGTCACCAAGGGATGGAAAGGTGGTTTCAAAGAAAACAATCTCCAAACGGTGAACATGAATTGATATCAAATTATGAAGATCAACCATGACGCTTGATGAATAAAAGTATTTCTTGGAGTGATTTAAAAAAAAAATAACAAAAGCAACTAACCTAGTTGAGAGTAATATCAACTTGGCTCATTCAATAATCAGTCAAGCTAAGCACACACCAAGCCAACCGGGAAGGGTTACTAGAAACTAAAACACTAAAAGAAAAGATAGAGACAGGAAAAGCATCATTCACCTATACACAATGCACTCGCTGTACTCAATCCCTAATTCACAAATACCTGACATAACCCAGGACTACAAATCTCGAACCGAAACAAGAATAAGAACAAAACAGGAACTATAAGGTTGAGTCCAACAACAATGTTTGATAAAACATTCAAATCATGAGACCAACATAAGGAACTAGGGGGTGTTCATTACAGGACCCCCGCCTCATTTGTTTTATTAGACTTAAGAGACAAAGTTCACCCAACTAATATTTATTAAAACCCAAAACAATATAAAGGGCTATCAACCAAACGCAAATTCATTTCTAAACGCCAAAAAGGAATACAATGAGAAAGGGAAGTGGAAAACAAATAGCATACCATCACATAGACTTTATAGGAAGATTAGAGTTATTTAATGAATCAGTTAAATAACAGCATAAGAATCAATGGTATAGAGAATTCGTGCCTGATTAAGCTCCCATAGTGGATCACAAGATGGACGGGGCCCTGCAACAGCAACCCAACCAGCGCAGCTTCTCTTCCTCAGCCTGCTGAAGGTCCAAACTCTGTTAACGGCTATGCTCTTGTCCTTTTCGGTGAACAAACTGGGTGCCACATCTATTACATTTGAAATCGGTTTGATGGGAATTGGTGCTATTCTAATTTTAATCAAATTAAGGGTAAACATAAGTGTCTCTAGGTAATTATAGCTATCTTCAAGTGCTTGCATACATCTCTAAGCATGAAAAGTCAGGGCTAAAATATTTTAGGTTCATCCACTCATTTCAAGGTTTGTAATAAATGATTAGGATTTATATATAGGAATTAATGCCACCTGACAGTTGTACAACTTATTACTATATAATTTGATTGATTGATTTATCTTATGTATTAATTTTTTTACTATTAGTAATGTCATATCATTAATTGTGTTAGAGCAAGAGTAAATGCGGGTATCATCTTGGTGACTACAGGTATCTGCAAATGATTCCATGTATCTTATAACCATGAACTTTTTGGCTAAAATTCTGAAGGTTCATCTACTCGATTTGAGGCTTATAATGAATTATTGATATTTCTATATATCAATTTTTGGAACCCCATAACTGTATAGCTTATTTTTGTATAATTTAATTGATTTTTTGTCTTATGTATTAAATTCCTATTGTCAATAATGTTAGATAACTCATTGTGTCATAGTATGCCCATGTATACTATTATTTGAACTCAGGAAAAATATTTAATGCAAAAATATATAATACAATTCTTTATTATGTTTTAATTACATAAACAATTAAAAAAATACTAATTTGTTATTATTAGTTAAAATTAATACTAATGACATAATAGCCTAACTCAAACTCTAACTTGGGATAACATATATCCTCATAAAATATTAATAATTCAGTGAAAAATTATGTCATATACTGTGTCAAAGAAGATATGTTTAGAGGGAAATATATAATATATATTTGATATCAATTACACATTTATGGGATACATACCTACTAAGAATAACATTTAAGTAATGAAATTGAATCTTCTAGCCAATAGAAAAAGGGATACTAAACAAATATTCATGGAATAAAGGCCTAATTAAAAAAATTTGATTAGTGGTTTCAAAGAGGGCCTTTATTATGTTATATTCTTATGCTTAATTTTAGATGTTGATAGAGAGAAATTTCAAAGGATAAATTGGACACAATGGAGAAATCACATGATGTAACGTCCACTAAAATCTCCCACTTAAGACCCATGAACAACCTAGGTCTAGTTACAAAATTATGGAATATATTTTTAAAAATGTTCATTTGAAAACCTTCATGATGCATATCACACTGTTGGTGTCAAGAGACGTACTAGGGATAGTAATATTGTGCGTCGTGTACTTGCTACTAGTGTTGTAGGTGAATCAATAAAAAAACAACGTTTGATTACGCAAAGAAGTCGAATGTTGCAAGTTAATTGAAAAAAAACTCTAATGAAAGCAATTGAAAGACGTAATATCCTTCAATCACTCAATAATGTCGATTTTTGGGCATTTTCTGCTAGAGCACCGCGTAAGGACAAAAATAATTTTGATGCTATAAGAGAAGTTGTTATTAAATTTTGGCATGATAACACTAGAGTTTCACCTAATACAAGAGATGTTATAAAACAGAGAGTTGGTTCTACTAATCGTGAACCACATCCAAAGCATTTCTTAGATATGACTCAAACTCAATTTTTTTCGTAAGTTTGAACAAGAGAATATAGAAATTAAAATTAGTCAACGTTTTTTTGAAATGTTGAAACCATTCTATGTGAAAATCAACCATGCTCGCACCACTTGTTGTTGTAGGCAACATGTTGAATTTGCGATGCATTATGCTAAATTTTTACGTATTCGTTCTATTTTTCATTCTGAAACTATGTTATCTGAATGTGGTGTTCAAGTTCCACCAATATCTTCTAGGGATTTCATTCCTGATATATTTTGTGAAAAAGAAGTTGGACAATTTTTTTTTATAGTCAGGATTGTTTAGATGGAAGTTGTAGTAGTACATGCGGCAGATTACCTAAATTGGAAAGTTGCATCCATGAACAAATTGAAGGTACAATAGGACATAATTTAGTTGAATTTGATAAATATAAATCAGTTGCATAGCAGTTGAAAGATGGAAAAGAGTCGAAACGGTGTGAGCTAGTTACAGAACAAATGCCCATTTTTCAATTTATGACAAAATTTAAGGATGAAATTGTTTTATGAGTATGCGAGGCATACAAATAGAGATCGATGGTTGGATGAACAATTCAAGCTATGCAAAGACACATTTCCTATTGGTACTATTGTTTCAGTGGTCGATTTTGCAGAGAATTACACATTGCAACCACAAATGGAGGTTCAATCGCAATATTACAACTCAGTACAAGTTGCCATTTTTGTGCATATAAATTTCTACATTCTCCTGACAGTACAGAGAATGATCAAATTTTTTTTTAAGAGAGTACCACTTTTATATCAGTGATGATCGTACTCATTCTACTGAATTTTTGCAAGGGTGTTTCCAGTTATTTTATGGAAACTTGTGTGATAGGGACATCCACTTCAAACAACATTATATATGGTCAGATAATTGCACGTCTCAGTTTAAGAATGCACGAATGTTTTATTGGATGAGCAGAATGCATGTCAAGATGGGTGTGCAATATATTTGGAGTTTCACTGAGGCTGGACATGGAAAAGGAGAGCATGACGGTGCAGGGGCATGTGTGAAAAGAGCTCTTGCAAGAGAAGAGTTGAAGTACAAAGATGGTGCTGAATTAAAAGATGCAAAGAGCATAGTGGAATGGTGTACTAACAACATGGCCCGAGGTTCTCAAGAAAATTCCACAGTTTGTAGATTTTTTTGGTTGATAGAGGAAAAACAGATTGCTAACTACGAGGATCGTATGACACTCACTGGGTCCAGTGATATGCACTCATTTTGTAGCTCAGACGCTACTTTGTGGGTCGTATGGACAAGAAAGTTGACATGTTTTTCTGCATCTTGTATCGAATTTTTCACTGTTGAGTGTGATTCACAAGAATGGGTGGAAGGATGGATTTGTAGGCCTCTGACTCTGCTTCCTAGCTATAAACCTCCACAAACATTACGACTTATTTCTATACATGAAGTTGCAACATCCAAGGACTTTGATGAAATTTTGATTTTGGTGTGACAAGGTATTTATGGCTATTTATTAAATTTTTGTGTTGAGTCATGTCCATTGAAATTTTAATATGTAATTTAAATTTGAGTTGCTTAACCTTTATTTTTTTGTAGGACATGTGTTTGCAGTTATTGCGAAAAAAGAAAATGAAGAAGGAACAAACTATTTCTTATGTCGTTGCATCGAGGAAAGAAAGAAGTTGACTTCTCCTATTACAGATGGTGAAGATATTGAGTATCCTACAGGGTCAGTAGTAGTTACTGGAACTTGGCTTCGACGGTATCCATTAAAAAACTCATCTGTTTAGGGTTTTGAAGACTTTGAGACACACAAGAAAATACTCTTATATTCACATCTAATTCTAGCAACAAATATTTAGCTGTATAGATATCGAGGAAGACCTAATAACAAGATTATTTGGAAGGTTCGAGAGTTAGATCATGAAGAAATCTTATCCGTTATTCAGAGTAGATCCGATCATGATGGTTCATTGGAATGAATTTACAATGCTCATGTCTGGCATATATTTAATTTCAAGTTTTAATTTATATAGCGTATATATATATATAATTTTTTTAGTTTAAAGATATAGATTTAAGTTTGAATATATTTTATTTTAAATTTGTGTATTTTGTATGTCATGTATATAGATCTAGTATATGGTTTTTAATTTGAAACTTAAATTTCTTTGACTAACACTTTTATGTTCAGGTTAGTGGTGCGAGAAAAGCTTCTACCTTCACGTGGTTGGCACTCGTTAGTAGAGAATTTTAAATTCTTGAAGCTAAGAGAAGCTTGAACATTGTTTGAACAATTTGTAAATTTGAAGAGTCAAGTTTGTAAATTTTGAACATATTGTAAATTTTGAAAAAGTTGTAAATTTTGTAGAGGGGGTAAATCTTGAAAACGACTCCTCTAGGTGCCACGGAGTCCGAGTAGTCACTCATCGAATTTGAACGATATTTTCGTCTCAAGGTTCTTAAGGGACTAAGCCCGAACGAAGTAACTCTTCCCCAACGACCCTTTCACGCACCGAACCACTACCTCCTCTAGCGTTCACCTGGCCACCCGGACATGCCAGCACAGGCGGTTTGGTGCCATGACCCATCGTTTGTAAAGTATAGCGTTTGACAACCTTACACTAGCTCAAACTGCACTATTTCACGCGTTTACAAACAATAAGGTAGCGAGAGCACCGATATGGGAAGGAAAAAATCGAGAGAGATTATTATAGAAGGTCCCTACGCCAAGGTTTTAGATAAGACGAGACATCTCTAGGTGCTGTGGAGTCCAAGTAGTCACCTGTCGAAGTTGAACGATATTTTGGTCTCAGAGCTCTTAAGGGACTACGCCCAAACGAAGTAGCCTGAAAGCAACAACCTTGTCACGCACCGAAACAATGCCTCCTCTAGCATTCACCTAGCCACCCAGACATGTCGACGTAGTCAGTTTGGTGCCATGACCCACTGTTTAAAAAATATAGCGTTTGACAACCTTACACTGGCTCAAACTGCACTATTTCACGCATTTGCAAACAATAGGGCAGCGAGAGCACCAATATGGGAAGGAAAAAACTGAGAGAGGCTATTGTAGAGGGTCCTTATGCCAAGGTTTTAGATTAGACAAGATGTCTCTAGGTGCCACGCAGTCTGAGTAGTCACCCATCGAAGTTGAACGATATTTTGGTCTCAGGGATTTTAAGGGAATACGCCCGAACGAAGAAGCCCAGAAGTAACGACCTTGTCACGCACCAAAAACATGACCTCCTACAGTCGTTAAACTAGCCACCCAGACATGTCGGCAGAAAGTGCAGTTTAGTGCCATGGATCCACTGTTTGCAAAATATAGCGTTTGACAACCTTATACTGGCTCAAACTGCACTCTTTCGTGCGTTTGCAAACAATAGGGCAGCGAGAGCACCGATATGAGAAGGAAAAAAACTAAGAGAGGATCTATTGTAGAGGGTCCCTACACCGAGGTGTCAGATTAGACAAGTTGCCTCTCTAGGTGCCACGGAGTACGAGTAGTCACCCATTGAAGGTGAACGATATTTTGGTCTCAGGGCTCTTAAAGGGACTACGCCCAAACGAAGTAGCCCGGAAGCAACGACCCTTGTCGCGCACCAAAATAATGCACCTCCTCTAGCATTCACCTATCCACTTAGATGTTTCGATGTATTAGATTCGGTGCCATGACCCACCGTTTGCAAAATATAGCATTTGACAACCTTACACTGGCTCCAAACTGCACTATTTCATGCGCGTTTGCAAACAATAGGGCAGTGAGAGCACCGATCTGAGAAAGGAAAAAACTGAGAGAGGATATTGTAGAGGGTCCGTACGCTGAGGTGCTTTATATCAGACAAGACGTCTCTAGGTGCCACGGAGCCCAAGTAGTCACCCTGTCAAAGTTGAACGATATTTTGGTCTCAGGGCTGTTAAGGGACTACGCCTAAATGAAGTAGCTCTGGAAGCAACGACCCTTATCGCGCACCAAAAAAAAAACCTCCTCTAGCATTCACCTAGCAACTTAGACGTGTTGACGTAGTCAGTTCAGTGCCATGACCCACCGTTTGCAAAATACAACGTTTCCTTATTTATTTAAATTAAATTACAATGACTTGGTTGTTATGTTATCTATTGTTGTCATCTTGTCCTTGGTAGGATGATATACATCCAGGGCTATGAGTGTGATCTAGGATGTGGTTAGTTGTATTCAGATATGTGTCTAGAGTATGACAAAAATTAGGTATGAGTATTTTTATCTAGTGGATATACGGTGCGAGATAGATCAAGAAGGCACCTATGGTTGTTAAAACAATGCATAAATGAAGTGTATATCAAAATAAGTACAAAATTCTATATTTCCAAGTTCCCAAACCAAATTTTTGGTACTAAACATTTATATCTTAATGAATTCAACACTACATGACACTTTTACTATTGCACATGTGCACCAATTAAATTACAACCCTTTTGATCAAAATATTTTAGTGAATTTTATATATTAAAGATATCCTAAAAATTTCACAAATACACATTATATCAAGCATGGTGTTCTATATGGCATGGCATGGTGTTATATCCTAAGTAAATTGTTTCTCTCATATTTGTTTTTATCAGATCAAATTTATAGCCTTACATCAACACCACTTTTTTGTTTAACATAGTAATATAATTGGTTTGAATTGAGCATCCAATATTATAACTAAGGTGTGGAAGTTATGGAATCAATATAATAATTCATATTTTTAGAAGTGACATGTAAACAAAATAAAAAACTAGAGAAAAATAATGACAAAAATAAAAAGTAATCAACCTACAAAAAATATCCAATGTATGTAAAACTACAAATGATTTGAAGAGAGGGAGAGAAGCAATATTTCTCACATTTAAAAAATATCCAACATGTAAAACTACACATTTATTGACTATGCTTAAAGCATATTTCTCACTCCCAAATTCTAAGTCCGCCATCTCATTACTTTTTCTTCATGTAAATTGGTACCTCAAGAATCAATGGACGTTATACATATCACATCTCTAGTTAATAATACTTAAGTTGGCTTGATATAGAGCTAACAATATTGTTTTAGTTTGAAAAATAAAAATTCAAAATGCCCATGGCACGAAATATACCACAAATAATAATCAGAAAGATACTAGAAAATATATAACTAGAAGTAATACACTAAATCCACCGAACAGAGATCAAAACCCACTTTCTCAGAGTTAGCAATAATACCAAAATAACCAAATTTATAGCCTTATATATATATAAAATAAAGTGTGCTCCAGACGCGCACGTCTCTGAAAATATATATGTACATGTATAAGTTCATAATGTATGTATACATCTCGAACTAACCACGTGTCATAATGTACATATGGGACCACATGCAGTCGCAAAAGGCTAGATATATATACAATGGACTGTGAATAGATGTACTCATGACCACATATATGTGGCATCCAAGTGGACTATAAATCTACTCATGAAACATCTTCCCTCTCTTCGCCTTGCTAGAAGTAGCATGTCCACAACCTGGGGATGTAGTGGAGGGAGATGCCACTACGGATTTCATCCGTGTGGTCCTAGGTGTCTCCAAGCATGCCTGCAACCTAACCTGCACATTCATAAACAACAAGTTTTTAACACCCAAAATTTTAAAATACCTTCAAAATTTAGAAACTTGTACAATTTAGTTAAAATGCATGTGCAATCTTACCGCAATGTCATGATCCCTATCGATTTGTTGTTGACGCATCGCAGGGACAACAATAGACTCAAAAGGGGTAAGCTACATACAAATAATTAATTTTCAAATCAAATATTTCACACATATATATACCTACAAAATTGGATATTGTAGATTTAAGTTTAATAAGAATTAATGAACCTCAAAAATTTAACAAATTTAAAAAATTGTGTACCTCGGTTAGTGGATTTGTAGATGCTATGGTAGTATCTACAGCAGCCTCCACAGTCTGCATATGTGGAGGAGTCTCTGTAGCAGTCATAATCTATACAAAAAACATGTACAAATCAATTTATTAAAATCTACTTAAGAGCTATACAAAAAACATGTACAAATCAATATTTAGTTACTCAAGAAAGAATAAAAATACATTATTAAATTTTATCTTCTATTTAGGCTAAATACATAGGATCTATAAATGTTAGCACGGAGGCCATCTATCTTCATAAGATTTTGACAAACTTTTTGTATTTAATCTAGGTAACCCATAGTCATCTTCTATGACAATTAGAGCATCATTCAAATTTGAAGAAATTTTAAATCTAACATCACCAGACCAAACATATAGATCAGACGAAGAGTAGACTAGAGTTGTATATCCTTGGTGGGCAAGTGTGTTGCAAATATATAGATTATAATGCACTATTTATATGTATTTGTGTCCAAAGGTAGCTGAGTTTGAGTTTTGGTGCACGAGCCTAGAGGATCTTACTTGTGTGTTATCCCTTTGGAAATAAAGAACATAACCTCCTTCCACCTTGCTGGCTTAGAGATCTTTATTTCGGGTTTTTATGTCCACGGAATTGTCCACCAACTTCGTGCACTTACCCTGTCAAGCGGTTGGGAGTCTGACTACCCAGGGTGGTCTAGCATCAAACACACACATATTTTTCTCCTTTGGTTTTTTAATGCTTTGATGAAGGGTTTTGTAAGTTATTAGGGTTTCTACTTTACTGTTGATCATTACAGGTCATCTCGATGTTGTGTGAAAAAGAGCAACACAATGATCACACAATTTCTAAACAAGCAAAGCACTAGAAAGTTGAGAGCTCAACTACCTTATGATCTAAGACTGTAAATTCCTTGTATTAGACTGTACAACTACTACATAGACCATACATATCATGTATGGTCTTGAACCTACATGTTTTCTAGTTCTATAATCTTCTTTGTAGAATCTAAAGTCTTATCTTCTCCTGCTCCGCTACCTGTCACATCTAGCTCATCCCAGAATCTTCCTAAACAAGCTAAGTTTCTCTCCCCTCTTGTATATTGATAAAGTTATTGTTTATCACTTAGTCCATTTCAAGTTGGAATGAATTATTTTTGTCATGCTTAATTGATGTTGGAAGTTAATTAGATAATAATTGTCTACCTGTTTATAATCCTTGTACCTTTTTCAGTAGAAATTTTAAATAAGGGTATAAATATGACCAATACATTATAGCTCCTCAAACCCATTATGAGGTGTGGCATAATATATAATAGAATACAAGCCCTTGATTCATCCCTCACACATGGAAACATGCACAAATTTAGCTCATGTTTGATCTATGGGAAGAAACATGGATAACTTCAAACTGGTAGTTTGTTGTTGTTATGGGTACTCTTAAGGAATCAAATGGTCCAATGTTTCTTCTTAATTTTATTAGAGTGAGAATAGAGGATCCTTGAATTTTCCAAGGTCACCCTACTAGGTTTTAGTGAATGAATATTTATATATGACCAATCGTTAGATTTCTTACTCAACAAACCTAAAAGTACTACCTAGGTTGACTAAGCCAAGTAACCCTTTTGAAAAAGTTAATATTAGAAGTGTATGGGATAGGTTCGTAGGGGGTGGATAGGTTGGAGTTTAACTTATCCTAAACCTACAAACATGTCCATGATGTCTAATAAATTAGGTCTGAGACACATGGAGGATTATGCATATGTTCAATAACATGTGCAGTGATTTGTGAGGGGTTGGGATGGAGAATACTTGTTATCTAGTAGAAGCGAAGTGGATATAGAGTGAGACATTTCCTTAAGTTGTTCAAGTTATGTGTGAATGAGATATATATCATTATAGTTGTAACACACGTCATGTTTCCAAGTGTTGGGAATACATTTAGGTACTACAAATTACCCCCATTTCAATATAGTATTGATAAATGTTGGATTAATAGATAAGAAACAAGTAAATACAAACCTCACTTCTTGATCATACAATGATGTTGTAAATTCTTAAATCTCAGTACACCAATCCATATAAAACTTATAATCATATGGAAAGGACGCATAGATTTTTTTAGATAAAGGGTACAAGAGGATTTAATAACCTTTTTTACATTTCTTCATCACTCTTATCATTCATTTTGATTACGAGTTGATCGCTTCCACCTTGTCAAGTATCTTTTCCTTCGTGACTCATGGTGTTACATATCTAGAGGTAGTTATTGAGAATCAAGATATAGTCTAGGTAAATAAGTAGATATGGGAAGATATCATTTTACATTGGATTGAGAAGTTCATCATGTACAAATAATATACCTATGACAGTGCAGTACGTGTCATTATTTTGGATGTTGGGAACATGTAGACCATGTGTATCCAGTTTAGTACTACAAACGAGACATAAGGGAATTTATCAACTGGCCCGAGAGGATCAAGAAGATCAAGAGGATTGGGTCAGTAACCACCTAGAAAAAATACTTATGAGATTTCTATTTCTGGATCTAGAGGATAGGGTCCACATCCATAATAATCACTTAATAATCCTCTTCACCTAAAGTAAGCACCTCAAGTCTATTATGACATGTATCTCCAATTACAAAAAATTTAGAGGTATTGAAAATGCAGCAGAGCATGTGTACAAGTGTGAGATACTATGGTATTCTAAGCAAATTACAACTTTATATATGGTAGCTGTTGTATGTATTTTATATACGTTGAGTATAAGAAAGTGAAACTCATGTACACAGAGGTCCAAGAATTAGAAACAAAGTGTTTAAAGAGATTTGTAACTAACCCGTAAAACTCATGCGAGGCATGCCAGTAGCTTCAGTTCCCTGAGCAGATGATGACCCGCCAGGCTCCTGTGTATAAAAGAGAAAAATATTAATACATGTACAACATACACGTGAAACAAATTATAATAATAATCTAGTGCAATTAAATGATTTATTAAAAATGTAAGTTTGTACAACTTGAAACTTACGTTTGAAACACGCCCAACCATAGTAGCTAGCATGTCAACACCGGATGTTTCCTTCACCGGCTCTTGCTATTTAAAATAAAATAAAAAATTAGTTTTTTACATGTATGTACATGACGTACAATCATATATATATTAATATCTCAAACATGTGAATTAAACTATTGTACATATATATATTATTTAAATTTATTTAAAATTTACCTGTGAAAGACCAATATCAGTGGCTCCAGTTCCAAAAACATTCCCCAGCATCTCATCTATAGAAAAAAAATCCTGTGAACCAGCAAATGATGTCTCGCCTGCAGTGCATACGGCACCACATGATCCACAGTGGTGTGGTGCACTAGAACTGGCGCCTCCACCAACATCACCGGATGTAATCTGGGTGCTATGCTGGGTGAGAGTGTCAGTGAGCTCCCTCAATGCATGCAATGTATCAATCTCCACAACCTCCTTCACTGTAGGAGGGATAACTAAAGGCAGTGGGGGTTTTGGGGCATGGGGGATCCTAGGCTGACCTACGCGTGCACCAGGTCTGCTCTGTGCAGAGCCACCTCCTCGACCAAAAAAGTCTGAAAAGTCAAAATAATTCGGGACCTCATTGAGCACAAACTCACAATATAATTTCTTCAAAAAATAAAGAGGAACCTCATTGTTGTTGCATGGTGGATAATCAAAAACCATCCACCATCGGTCCCAAAAATTGTTTTTGATTCTATCATCATGGCACCAATGGATTGGGAACCGTTTGCAAGTAACTGCAGGGGGGGCATTGGTTCTAGGGTCGGTAAATAATGCACAAATGAGGTCTTTTCCAATTTTTTTGTCTTTGACGGCCGCATGAGATAGTTTATCCGCATACCACCGCCTACAGTCACTTCTAAAGGTGTTCCATCTATGTATTTGGTTGGTTGCAGACTCGACTTCGCCAATCAATGTTTGCAATGTATTGGCTAAAGTCATGCGGGATGGATTTGTAGCATGATTTTGTCTTATAGTTTGAATTAGGTTCTCAATGACAATTTTATTTTCTTGGATTCTTCCAATGATATTATCTTGCATTCCTGTTGGCTCAGTGGGGACAGAAGGAGCCACAGGGGGCGGATCTATGTTTGGAGGAGGGTTTTGAGGAATGTTCGGAGGGTTTTGAGGAATGTTCGGTGGGTTTTGAGGAATGTTTTGACGGTTTGCACGAGCCCGAGCTTGCCGACCAACTGATAAAACAATAAAATTGTATACATAAACAAACAATTCACAAAACCCATGAAAATGCCAAAAAAAACCTAAAATGCAAAAAAAACAACCTAAAATGCAAAAAAAATGATTACAATCGGGGACTTACCTCCTCATCTTGGCGGCATGGTTGAATCTATCGCTATCCAGAAGTCCGATGAGCAATTTTGAGATGGTATTGAAAGTGCGAGTGAAAAACGTTTAGGAAAAGTCGCAGTTTGAAATGAAAATTAGGAAAATAACGAGTCGCGGGACTGTTAAATTTTGTCTCAGAGTTCCGCGATCGCAGTTTTAGGTTTATAACCGAACGCTCGCGGTTATAAACCGCGATCGCGGAACTAGGTTCGGTAATTACCGAACCTAGAATTCAATAACCGCGATCGCGGTTTTAGGACCGCGCATCGTGGGTTTTAAAACCGCGATCGCGGTACCTTTATTTCCATGGGTTTTTATGTCCACGGAATTGTCCACCAATGGAATTCCTTGTAGGTAACGAGGTACCAGATTCGCACAAAGAACCTCAAGCTTAGTTGATCAGTAAGGCTAGTTATGGTTCTAGTACTCCAGGGATGGTCAAGGTACTTCCTGAGGATGGCCTTAAAAGTATAGAAACAAGATGAAAGATAGTATAAGAGTCTACACCCACGAGGCGGAAAACACACTGCACACAACCTTTTCATTCAAAAAGTTTAATATAAAACTCAAGCTGGTTAGCCCCAAGCCTTGATCACACAATCCTACAACCTTTCTTTCTCGATGCCAAAAGGTTATCAAAATGACTTGCGAAGGAGCTAACAAAATGTCAAAGGGCAACTTGGGTGTTAGGGAGGAGCTTCATAGTTATCGTAAACTTACTTCCATGATATCGAAAATACTAGTTAATCAACATAACAACTTGCAACTCAATCGCAGAGAAGATTTAACACATAAACAAACAGACGAAGTTCTATCATTTGAGTAAGAGAAACATAACATTCAAGGAGAGGGCACACGCATCCTTTCGACCCACATAGCTGCCAAGGATAAAAGCTAAAACAAGACGACACAAGCAGGAAGGGAAATCTCCCATCATGACATCCAACTGACGAATCAATGCAAGGAATAGTGGTTCGATTTCACAATATTTTTAAATAAAATAATGAATTAGAAAAGTGTAGAAATATCTTGCTCATGTTTGACAGCTTCAACAGGTCAATATGGAACTCCGACTTTTGTCAAAATTGCAACAGGAGCAAGCTGTCTCAGTTGATAAGGCCTTCACATCAATCTTGGTAGGTGCATCGAGACCAGAATGAAGAATCTCTTCCTTATTTGCACTAATCTCATGGAATTCGACCTCCAAATCTACAAGCGTTGTAGCAAGACTTCCATTTCCACTAGACCAGAGCTGAGGTAGTGTTATTTCCACTGTGCGTGAGAAGAATTTATTCAGGAACCTCCTAACCTTGGTGCTCTCATATTAGGAGCAGCCCTAGTCTGAGATGAAGCAAAAGAAGATGGCTTTAAAACAAAAACAAAAGATCTCTTGGTACAGACTCCATATCCATAAAACAGTCCCTAGACTCGTGCATCCTCAATTAAGGCTGACCAGAGGCTGCAACACCAACAATAACAGATGTCCCCCGACCCTTATGACAGCACACTAGAGCAGCTCGCATCATACTAACATTTCCAAATTCAGATGGCAGAAAACTCTTGATGGTTCCAACCTCTTTGATTTCCTTGAAAATGTTAAACTGATCCATTGACTTGTACGGAATGCATCTGAATTATAACATCAACAACTATTCAATCAACAACAGTGATAACCTCGAATTCTATCAATGATAAATTACTATCTTCCTTTGCTTCAAATTTGGCATCTTCTGATGGTTCAACACGTCCCCATCGATCAACTGATAGCCTCATGGACCCACGGAACATGACAACTTTGGCATTGTGTAGTATTACTGTTGCTCCAGGATCATTCACAACCCTCACACTATTTGAAACAAGAAAACCAAGTGGTATAGCCATTTCCCACGAATTGATGTTTAAGAAAATAGAAAATGAATCAACTGCAACATCTGTGTCTTTTAACTTCACTGCCATTAGAACCACTATTTTCTGGTACCAAAGCTCCAAGCATAACATGACACCAGATGCAACAGATAGCTTGATAAAAGGCCCAAGATCTGCAAATGCATTCATTGAGTATCATGTCCATGACTGTGGACACCAGCCCCCAGGTAGAATAAACGTATTAAATAATCACAGGGGTCCAGCATGCCACATTTAAGGAAATAACTACACCGTCAAGTCCCATGCTCCATTTGCAGACAAGCAACCAGCATAAGAGAATGTTTAATATGGCCCCAAGTGCCGATGACCACGCGGTTACAAAATTCTTGGACTGTGCCTGTGGGTGTGATCTGTCACCAACACAAGAGGCATGCGCCATTATTACAGCAAAGCACGTGCTTCAAGAATATTCTGATCTGAAACAGAACCACCTCCAAGAGACCCTCTTCCATGAGCTACATCGTAAAACAGTAATGTCTCAGTAGAGAATCTCTGTAATAAAATGTCATCGGGTCTCCTGGTAACACTCTCACTGTCACTTAATCGATTTTGATGAAAATATCTTGAAGGAGAATCCCGAATTTGAGGATGCATTCGAACTGAATAGATAACAACATAGTGGACAACCTGCTCGTTGGAAGCACTCAAAACGGCTTCTGCTAGAGCTGCAAGATTTTGCAACAACTGATCTCCACTGTGGTCGCGTGTAACCAGAACATCAGGATCAACACCAACGGTTCCTTGGGCTCACCCTGCGGCTGCTATCACACTTATCTCTCTCTAGAGGCCACTGATTTTCTAAGATAAGTTAACTTCTCTACCCTGTAGCTGCTGTATATGGTCAATCACTTCCTCACGGCACTCTCCTAGGAGAATTTCAGTTCTACACTCCACTGGAACTGCCTGTACAACATGATTTTGAGAATCCACACCCACCGCAGGTTTAATTGGCATTTGACAATAAAGTCCAAAGTAACGTGTTGCAGGCTACCCAGAAGCCAAGGCATACGACCAAAACTTAATTTTACGCGTGAAGGACCAGGGAACAAGTCAAGGCATGTTGGTGAAACAATAAAGGAGAGATGGCAGGTGGCCATCACTTCCACCCACTCTCAACTAACTAGCGAACAAACAATATCCATAGGAGTCCATAACATCTTATGGTTTTAATGTGAATGATTCTGTTCTATATGATCCCAGTTCGGCATTTATAAGGAATTATTTTGCTATCTATATTTCCTGAGAATGCTATTCTACCTTTTCCCATTTCTTAATTCTTCTATCTTTTTGTATTGATAATTTGTCATTTAAAAACACTTTCATGATATCAGAGTTCCTCTTCAAAATAAGTGATTGTCCATTTGTGAATAGTTTTTGCTTTCAATAAGGGAACCTCTCCCATTAAAGAGGAGGGACTTTTTTTCCCCTGACTGTTGCTTTCATTAAAGTCCTTATTTGACAACCAACAACAATGACCTATAAAATTTACAATAATAAATAATGAATTACACATCACCTTTTCACCATCATTCTTCATCCTGCAAAACCATATGAGCATGAAATCAACGATAAATCACTGGCATGGAATCCACCCTAATCTAACATAATTAATGTCTTTAGTTTCCCATTTACATATAATAATAATTATAATTTGTATTCGAAAGAAAAGGTTTAGAAAACATGTATTCATTTCATTTCATTTCACTTCATTTCGTAACCAAGGAGAGAGAAAGGGAAAGGAAGAGAGAGAAACACCATTTGTCAAAAGTTTTGTTTCACACAAGTTACACTATAGAGTTTTAAACAGTTATTTACATGCGTCAAAAGTTTCCATGGTGGTTTGACATCCTGACAGGAGTCCTACCGTTCTCTTTTTACATTTTCCTGCTAGCTACAAAAGTGTTCAAAACAGGCTTGGAGGCTAAGAACCCAATTTGAAAAGTTGTCTTTTGATGAGCAATAAACCATGATTAAATTTCTACGAGTCCAGTTATATATCAAGAGTTCATAGGAACTGACAGGATTCAAAACTGGCAAACACTTTATGATTAGTGGCTAATATTCTGGGGCAATCGGTCATAAATGAGATAGTTGTTAATGATGAAGAATGAGCTCGAGGGCTCAGAAAACCACTTCCAAAACTTACATTCGATAGATGAACGCACAATGACAAACTTCCTACAAGTTCCCCTATATATTGAGAATTCATCAGAGTTGACAGGACTGAGAACTAGAAAATAGTTTTCAAACGGCGACATGTTTTCTGGAGCGACAAGTCATAATTGGTCCTGTTTGACCTCGTCAAACTTCGACTGGAGGCCTGTAAAATGCCTTTGCCAAACTAACCTGAAATGTGATTTTTCTGAACAGAAGGTTTCAGGTAATTGTCTAGTAAAAGTACTAGAGGTTTGCAAAGGCAGATAATAATTTCTCTATCTAGGTTTCAAATGGTGGTTAAAAATGAAAGCCAACTTTTTAGATTTAGCAGCTTCCTACCGCTGCAAAACAGTGTAACAGGGCTCCTATAAGGGCATCAAAAAGGTCACAAATGTTCATTCGGGGTCGATCCAAGGATTGAAATGACACCTCACATAACAAGGTATGTGAAGGAAGCTTAACCTCCCTTTTCTGGAGTTACGAAGGTTACTTTGCGAGTCCCCAGAAATTGCAATTTATCTAACTAAACCAGGAGATGGTCAACATATTTACGGGAAGTCAACCTCAACTTGTTGATAAAACAATATTATAGTGATTTAGTTTAGTCAGGTAGTTTTTTGAATCACCTCAAAATGAGGGTTGAAGCTCAAGGTTGACTACAAAATGGTTGTTTTGATTGCATGAGTTACGATGCAACATTTCATTATTTTGCAACAAGTTATTATAAAACAATTAAATGTATGATAATCCTAAGATTTTAAAATTATATTTCATTGCAAAATAAAAACTAAAGTTCGAGAATTATGCAAGATAAGTAGAGATGAACCATGCCTGGAAAGAACGAACGAAGTAGGTAAGAGGTAATACATGTGGTTTTGGTGTTCTAAGAACCGATTGAAGCTGCTAGATGGGTTTTAATCCTTATTGACAAGGCCCACCTCGTATATCTTCTGTAATCCATCCATAGAAGGACCAAACTAGAAAAATGAATGTCAAGATGATCTCTTTTTCTGCAGTATCAAAAAAAGAGGAGGTGGTGATAGGTTGGATCATCTAGAATTTGATCTTTCAATCCTCGGCCTATCCATACAATCAAACATTAGGTCCACATCAGGCACCAAGCCATGTAAATGTTCCAAGAGCTACAATAATCCCGAAATTGTGAACATCATTCTCCTTTGTATGTATGCATAATAGAGATCCACATACAATAGACCTTCCACAATGACCACCCAAAAGGCAAAAAATTCTTTGACAACCCTAATTTTGTTTTCTCCTATTCAAGACACCCTCCACTAAGAAAGATCTTTGTGAATCCACTGGAAAAAAAAACAGATCAAGATCGAGTTGAATTATGAAACAAATCATTCTTATTCATGCATGAGTGGATGAACCTCAGTGGTGAACCACAGGTCAGGTAGGAGCACTGGAAAAAAAATGTGAAGCTCGTTTATACTTTCCATCTAACAAAATTCCTCTATCTTATATGCTTTGACAGATGTCCATACTCTATTCCACAGCTTGCATTTGACACAGAATAGTAGACGCTAGCAGTGGTTATCGAATCTGGATTTAAATCTTCTAGTTACTTCTGCTCAAAAGTTTCTATAGCCTTTTCAAAAAACCCATTTTGTGTATAACCTGCAGTCTATGCTATTCAGCGGAGAACATTTTTTTTGTTTGCATCCATATCTACCAGGGGACTAGCAACCTGTTTAGGAGCTAACATTTTGGCGCAAGTTAGGAGTATACGGAAAATTCAAACCGAACAGGTTAGAGACCTATTTGTTGCGTGGGTGAAACAACGTGAATATATCATTCTTTCATTGGTCAAACATTGTACCATCTCCAAGGCCCATGCCATCCACTGCAAATCACCATATCCTGCTTTCCTGGCTCCAATATCTAACTGCAGTTAATTTTTCAACAAGAAGTTGGGCTTCTAGGGTGGGTGTTGCATGGTCAAAACGTGTATATTATCAATTACAGTGCTTGCGTTATTATGTACAGGACGTGGTAGGTATAAAATTCCTTCTGGCCATCGCTGCAACTTTCCAATTACTGCTAAATTTACAAGTTATATGTTTTTTGTTTTTGTTTTTCAGCATGGGTTTTACCTTGAGGATCAAGTAAATTGATTGTATTATTATTATGAAAAGACATTTCTGACTGGCCCATGTGCCTTCACATGGGGGTTACCTACTCCATTCCCGTCTCCATAAAAAAAATCCACCCCTTACCTAATACCACTCAAAACAACTCACCTCAACTTATTCTTTTATTATTTTTATTATTTTTACATATGGTGGGCACTACACCTCAACAACTCTAACATCGAAGAAAACAAGAAGAAAGTTTCCGCAAAGCATTGTCTATATAATAACTTCTCCCCGTACTAGTTATTCAAAGTGCAGACATTCATTAAGCAAATCAAATGGAAATGAATGGGTGTGATATGCATCAAGCTCTGGAGAACATTTTCTCCTTCGTTCCCACTCTTATTTTGAAATCTGCGGTGCTTCTCAACATCCCTGATATTATTGCAAATGCAGGCCCCGATGCATCGCTTTCTCTTCACGAAATTGCGGCCAAACTCCCCACAAAAGCTCCCAGTGTGCATAACCTTTCTCGAATCCTCGCATTTCTTTCCGCCAGAGGAGTTTTTATTCAAACGCAGGCAACCGACAATCCATCTGATCTTCGTTATGCGCTCTCCAGTTTTGCAAAGCGTTTCTATGTGAAGGACAATAACCCCTCGAGCCTTGTTCCACTCCTCCTGATGCATGCTGACCCCGTGATAATGGCGTCGTGGCATCATCTCCATGAATGTGTGCTGGTTCAAGGTTGCAACGGGTTCGAGAAGGCTCATGGAAAAGACTTGTGGGCTTATGGAAAGGAAGAACCTCGTGTTAACAATCTTGTGAATGACAGCATGTCCGCATTTACATATCTGGAGATGGAACAGATTCTGAATTGCTACGACGGTTTTAAAGAAGTGAAGAGTTTGGTAGATGTGGGCGGAGGAAAAGGTACGGCGTTAGCGCACATAGTGAAAGCTTATCCCCACATTCATGGAATCAATTTCGATCAACCTCATGTTGTTCAGACGGCCCCAACTGTTCCAGGTTAATCTACCATTTTTTGGTTTTTTACATATTGACAGGACATGTGTTAAAAACATTGAATTACTTTTTCTTTTATGTAGTTATGGCAATGATAATGAGTGACGATGCTTAACTTGATTTTTCTTTTGTTTTTTTTTGTCTTCTTTCTTCTTCAAAATTTAAGTAACAATGGACTTTTTATTTATTCATATATTTTTTTAAATGTATGTTTTCTTTTAGTTTGTAGCTTTTTTATATCTGGTTTTAAATTTATTTATTTTTGGCATAGATTAGTTTTATTTTTGATACAATAATATTATTTAGTGTAAAAATTAAATATTTAAGTTGAATTATTGACCGAACAATGATAAACACTAATTTAAAAAATAGTAAATAGGTATTTGGTTGGTCAACAACTCAACTCACCATCATATGTGATAGATTGTTTCTTCAGACATAAACAATGTTAATAAAATATGATACATATAAATCACCACTTTAACATTTGAACATTGTCTTCAATTTTCTCACAATGGATTATAAGTGAGATGGAAATATTTGAACTGAAACATATAGAATACCATAGATTATACGATAAAAAAAGTAATATAAGCATTGAATAATTTTATTTACGAAATTTCAAAATATTAAATGTTTATCTTTTATGTAGGCATCAAAAATGTTGGTGGTAGTATGTTCAAGAGCATACCTTCTACAGATGCCATATTTATGAAGGTAATGTTGATTCCCTCTTTCAATGTGTTATTGATAATATTAACCTTCTTTTTGGTAACTAACATGCTTTCTTGGGGGTGACACAGAACGTACTGGTAGATTGGGATGACCAGAGTTGCGAAAGGATACTTGAAAATTGTTATAATGCTTTGCCTGAAAATGGAAAATTCTTGTTAGCTGAATACATGACTAGAGAGGAGTCAAAGGAAAACAAATCTCTTGATATAGTCATGGATCTTGTTCATGAATGTGTTAGCAAATGGAGGAAAACAAAGGAGTGAGCAGGAATGGAGGAGACTACTTCAAAACTCTGGCTTCAATGTAGTGAAGATAGTGGGGTTGTCTGGAATATGTGGAAAGGCAAAGTTTATAGAAGCCATCAAGAAATAGGGCATATGAAATAGTTAGAGAACTTTTATTTTCAGGTAGTGAGAAACTTGTAGTTAAGGTGATATAGTTAATAAGTGTAAACATTTATGATGGGAAAATTTTGTTAATGAATCTATAATAAACTTTAAATTTATAAAATATATATTTATGCTAATTTTAAGACTATTTACACATTATTCACCTTACCTATAGTTTATGTTTTGTAAGAAAAATAAATTAGTTATTTTCAAGAGAGAAAGTTTCGTATATATTTATTTATTTTTAGATGCAAATATTAAATTTCCTCCTCCATATATGTTTTGTACCTCCTAATTAAATATATTAATGTGTCACTTTATTTATGCATTTTCTCTTCAAATTAAATATATTAAACTATGGCTTTATTTATAATTTTTTTCTTATGTTGTTATTTATACATAATTGAATCCGCACATATATAAGGTTAATTTGATTTTCATGTACTAGCTAAAATAACAATTACAAGAAATTGCATGTGTACAATGCAATGTGAATGTTGGATGGTATATGTTATTTGATTTGGAGGGATAGTTATTAATTTTGAAGTTAATGTTAATATGGGGTGTGATTGATTTTGTAAGTGTAAGAATATAGTCTTTCACAACCATCATTTAGATGGTAAATTTCTCTCCAAGAACAATTCTTAATAATCAAAGGACCCAAAAAATGAATCCTCACATTTAAAGAGGTTCCAAAACTCGATCTTGAAACTCAGACAAAACTAGATCTTGAAAAAGAAAATGGAAAATAGTTTTTGATAAATTAAACCTTGGTTATGAAAATCTCTAAATAAAGAGTATTATTGATAATATTCAGCTCCACGTTGCAAACAGGTCTAAAGAGAATCAACCTGTCTGTTAAAAAACAATAGATCTTACCCTATAAGAGAGAAAACTTTAATCTTGACATTGCAAAACTCATCCTCGAAATACTTTAAACTATACACAAAAGGTTCCAAGTTAGAAGTTGGGTCATCCCAGTCAAAGCATATTTTTCTTATGCTTCCGTTTCCGAAATTACACCAATCACTCCTCAGATTAAAAAAGAGTTTTGTGAACAGAATCCTACACAATCTTGTCAAAATAATAAATACAAAAAAGAAAGAAAATAATTGAGTAGTGTATTCTTACTTGCCTTCATACACTATGTAAAACTGAGACAAAAATTTATATAACAAAGCCATAACGCATATCTTAATATTAAAAAGAAATTCCATAACTAGATCTTGAAATTCAAGGCTAAAAAAATACTATTTGAGAATCAAGCACAGATGGGTATCAAGAGAATCTACAAAGTTAAAACATCACCTACACTACCTCTTCAAGGAGTTTGTAGATGTTCAATGGGGTGCCCTTCAAACTAGTGTGATTCCTATGGCAGTGCCTACAATTGATGTAATTAACTTGAGAGGTACCCCTGGTGAGCAATTTAGATTTTTCACAATTAAATTAGAGTTAAGCAACATGAAAACAAATCAAAAACCTTTTTTTAATCTTTTTGACATCGAGGTTCAACATAATATATTATAAGTAGCACATATTGCTATTATAATCAACAATTTTCATATATCCAATATCCCAATATAAGGCCACTTAGTAATCTAATCTTGCAAAAGAATGTTATAAAAAATTATAGGGAGGACAATATTTAGTAGATAATGTGGTGATTGTGGCGTATAATGATGCACACAATATTTTGTTTGTTGAAGAGGCCTTGGAAACATTTTAGTAGATACAACTAACAAGTGTAAAGCAAGAATCTTCAACTATTTTTGTCATCCTCCTAGCCTGTACCACAAATTGGAAGCATTACAATGACGAATGGACATCCATCAGAGCATAATGGACGGGATTGTTATTAAATGTTGTTGCAAATGCCCTTGTAGATATGTACATAAAATGTGGAAGTATAAGCAAGACACAAGAATTGTTCAAAAAAATAATTGAAAAAATGTGGATCCATGGACATGCAACAAATTATAATGGGAGTATTTTTTTTTGTTAAAAGTTGTAAATGAAAATGCACTCAATAGATATGTATGTAAAATGTCATTGCCAAATAGTCTGGAATATAGGTAGGATTCATAATGATAACATAATTACAAAATAACAACATCGTGGAAGGACATCAGAAAAACAAGGTGCTTGTCTTTTAAATGGAAAAACTAGAAAACCAAGGGAATTCTGATCTAGTTGTGAAGGTCTAACTGATTTTAAAAATTTAATATAAATAGTCAATAAAATTAAGTGTAGGTTTTCATTAGCAAGACTTCCATGATATTAAAAATACAAAAAACAAATCTTGCATCCTGATCGTTGCATTGAATCCATTGAAGCAGGTAAGCAGATCCGTGGAGGGAGAAAGATGCTTGAAACCCAGGCCACAGGAGTCGATCCGTGACCTGTACACTGAAGAGATTATGTAGAGAAGGATGTTCATTTTAAGGTGGAAGAATATGAGCACACCATTCAGTCTGTGTTTAAGAAAATGAAACAGTAGGCTCCATTGAAATCGAGCTTCCAAGAGGAGCTGTCTCAGAAATTGAAGCAACTACATTCTGCGGCATTGAAATAGTTTCTAGAGACAATGGAGGTTGAAGGGACATTGTTACACAAATCACTCCTCAAAAGCATGCATGCAACTGGAGTTCTGTTTAATCGCATGGAAAAAAGTCCAAAAAGCCGTCAATTAAACATAGTCGCCGAAACGACCGAAAGGGCCTTTCCCATAGGGGGAATGTTCTCCTTCGGTGTAATATTTTTCTATTAAACATTGCTGAGTTCAACATTATATTTAAAAAAATTAATTGTATTCAGAAATTTTAATAAATTATAGTTATTTTATTTTATTTTATGACTAATACACTCAATTACATTATATAGATTGTCGAAAAAAAAAAAATTTACATCAAAGAATGTTAATTTTTTACACGATATTAAGAAATGACAAATTTCTCTTAAAAGAAATATGTTGCCCGCATTCATTACTTAGATATCAACTTATTAAAATACAACTATAACCAATCCGTTTCTATTTAATATAGGCTTGACCTTTTTCAAGATAAAAAAGAATTATTCACGGGTATACACATGACCTGGTTGAAGATAAAAAAAGACAAATGATACAAGAATGACATTAAAAATTAGTTTGAACTTCGGTGGCGAACAATCAAATCTGTTAAAACATGAGTAAAGGTCAACTATGTCACTAGTGATTACAAATGGGATGCATATTAAAGCATTTTTCCTAAACCGAAGAAATAGATTGTTCTGCTACAACATTATAACTACAAAATGCATTTGTAATCGTATAGATCATGTATGAAGGGCAGCAATTTACTTTGCAATTTAAATATGCGATCTTAAATAAGATTCAGGTATATGTTGCTGGGCAAGATAAAAGTTTGCTACGATATGGACGAATTAACGCTTCCTTATTATTAGGAATCGTTCCAATGCTTTTATATATGTCTGGTAGGACATAGGCTCCCATGAGAATACGACAATATAAAGCCTCAATATTAACATTTGTTTATTCACGAAAATTTTATTATCAGTAATTCCATTAAAGGGGGGCAATAAAGATGCTGATAAATTTAATGTGAAACATTCTAGGAGGAAGAGGGGTGATAAAGAAGGGAGATTGAGTCTGGAGAATTCTTAGGGTGGCTAATCTATTACAAAGAATATAAGTGACCCTCTTCTTTCTCTCGATAAGTTATATATGGACCACATGTCATTTTTACAAATAACTCCAAGAAGTAAGCGGGTACGATCTGAAGATACTTGAGAAATTTTGGAGATAGCTTTGAAAGTAATTAACCTTTGTCATTCAATACACCAAAATCTCAACAATTGTATTATGCAATGTTAATTTTTTATGATTTGTGCATAGTGAGCTGCCATTCCATGCTAATTGTAATTTTCTTCTCCTTACCACGGGGAACTATAGAAATATGGACATTTCGGCTAGAATGCCATCCCACGTCATGCTCATATGATTATTGAATTTGATAACCACGAAAAATTGAATGTTAGGTGGTTTTGAGCCAACTTTATAGACAATAGGTTTAACTTAGTAAGGTAAACTAAAAAATTAATCATTACTATCAACACATTGTGAATTAAATATAATATTTGTTGGGTATTAAATATGTCTTAATATTCGACAATCTAAAAATCCTTAATTTTTAATAGCATTCTAATTTTTTCCAACTGTTGGAGTGAAAATATTATCTATTTTAATAACATAACCATTAAAGTAATAAAAAATAGTAACCACAATAGAAAAATACGATATACTAAGAATAAATTTTGACACATATTCTAAGGGTTGCATCAAGTTGAATAAATTCAAATATTATTAATTAAATATGTACACTATATAAAAAGATAGTAGATATTAACTTGCAACACACAATCAATAAAAAACTAGCACTAATCAATCTTTAAATGGCATTTTCATGAGGTGGAACAGTATCAAGTGTAGATGTCATGTTTTTACCATATTGGTGGTGTTCAAAGGAACCCAAAGGAACACAAAACATTTCATTGTCCATAGCTATGGGTTAATGGTACCACGAAAGTTATGTACCAAGTTCATCCACTCAAAAATTCGTTTACCACCAATTGTAGTTAGGGAAGTTGCATGTTTATAAATCCCTCATTTATATGATCTTAATAACCTAATGCCCAATACAAAGGTTATGCTGCCTCCATAGAGCATGAGAATGTAGAGCTTCTACAAAATGAAGACAAAAAATTGAAAAGAAGTGATTCACCAGATTATTGTAGAAAATGAAATAGATGAGGTAAAAGGGCCAAGGAGGAATACATGTTATTGCGTTGGTCAAAGGTTTAGTGCACGAGTTTCTGATTTCCAATCCAAGCTGATTGTGTGAGCTTCCTTTTGGCTAAGATGAACTACCTCTGATAAAAATCAAGACCACGAGATAAAATTAATAGCAGAAGTTAGTTGACTGCCTAATGTGAGCTAGATCCAGGAAGTGTGATACTTCCTCAATGGTTGTTAATTCACTGATATATAAATCAATATAAAATAACTGAACATATAAACAAAATAATCTAATGCTAGTGTTCTGATTTAGGTGTCTCAGACTGCTATCAATGTCAATCCAATTAAATACTTGATAGCTAAACTGGTGAAGGTCTCGGGTCAAGTTGTTGGCTAGGAAGGTGGTTTGAAGGTCACAGAAAGGGTCTGGGTAAGATTTGATGAATTTTGGTTTGATTTTGGGTGATTAGGAAGCTTGCTGATCTAAGACAGTTTTACTAGGCACAAAGATCGATGCCGGTCAGGGTGACCGATATCGGTAAAGGTATGACCGATATCGGTTACTGTGGGAAATGGAAGATTGTAAAAGGTGGGTGTGCAGACTCTCTATGTGTCTGCACAAAGAGTTGGGAAGGTTTGTTGTGAGTTTATAGGTGGGGTATCAGGTTTGGGTGAGGTTTTGTGAGGTTTTGGTGAAATTTGACAGAAGACACAGTGTCGATGTTGGTCTAGTGACTGATGCCTTTGAAGAGGGGAAACTGATGATGGTTAAGGTGACTGGATGTCGGTAGGGATGAAATGGGGATAATTAAATAAAATTATTTTTGTACTTCTCTATGATTGCACAGAGAATTAAGGGAGGATGGTCATGTTTCTAATAATGCTAGGAAGACTCAGGAATGCATAGAGGTCCGGGTACACAGAGCTAGAAGGTTGTGGATGGTTGGATGGGTAGATTGGTTAAAAGGTGGGGATGGGGGAATTCAAGAAATAATAAGATATGATAACAAAATATAATGAACCTACACCTTAAGCAAGTACATAATGATGAAAATCAAATACACTTACTTGTATTTGTAGGCATGGTAGGTGACGGAAGGTAGAGGTTGATCCATGAATAAATGTTTGGTAAGTGACGCGAAAATACTTCTCAGAGTGTTCCTAGGAATGTTCTAATGCCTTTGGATGAGTATCAGGTGCTTGTTTGGGCTTGTGGTTGAGTCTATACTGTCATCTAGATGCTGAGAAGTCTTTGGTTTGTGCTTGCATGCAATAGATCTAGCAAAACTCAAAATGACCAAACCCAGTAAAAGGTTACAAAACTATATCTAAGGTAACTGATGATGGTTAGGGTGACTGACATAGGTTGAGGGATAACCGGCATCGGTTAAGTCGGGAAATTCTAGGTTTGCCAAAAATAGGAAAATATTTTCATTTTTTGGTGTGCTCTATTATCAATCCGGGTCTCAAGTGAGGGTTAGCACTTAGATAAGTGAGATTGTTCTTGGAGAAGGAATATGACTTTAATTCTAGGTTTTTAAAGAGTCCCAATTTGTTAAGATAAGTATAGAATTAGTCTTAATTAATTAATAGACTAAGAATAAGTCCATGCTAAGGTTTCTAGGTGATGTGGCTAGGTGGGGTGTAAATTATCTTAATTAAAGTAATTAAATTAATTAATGATGTGAGGATGAAAATTAATTCAATTGTAAGTAATTAAATTAATCTTAATACTGGGTAATTGGCCATGGTTAGGTGAACATGTTACGTTAATTGATTAAATAGAACTAAGGGGAGTGTGACCCAAATTTGGTTTCTACATTTGCCACTTTTTTTCGTATAGCTTGTAGTGATAAGAGACGCTGACAAAAAAAGGAAGTGGTTGCCCCAAATTTAGGTGAGAGTGGTGTTTCCTTAAGTAGCGTTGAAGGTGATCCCCCTCAAACTAGGAACTAATGAGGTGTTAAGCATAATCAATGAGTTGTTTGATAAATAAGTGATGAAAGTGAGGGTATGTTAGTTGTAGGTAATGGTATGACCATTTTGGGTAATGGGTAATGGTCATATTGGGTAATTTGTAATGAAAAACAAACGCACGCACAAATACATATTGCAACATGGTATCAGGTTGAAGAGCTTACAAACTCTATGTTGTCAAAAGGGCGATAGGTTTATCCAAACACGGTTGAACTGATTCATGCATCTAAGGTATATGATATGGTCATGAAGAAAAATGAGGTCTAGTGTATGAACAGATAATAGGATTTGTTCCATGGCACCAAAGGTATGGTCGGGATAAACATCACGTCATTAGAAAAGGTAAGGTCATTAGGCTAAACAGTATGGGTAATAACATCGCAAGGTATACCAAGTACATGAATTCAAAGGTCACAAAAGATTTTTTAGGTCAGGGTATGTATGTAGGGAGCTGGTAAGGCCGAAGTATAGGTAAATTATATGTCCCTAAATGTAATTAAGGAAATACAACTTACAGGTAATTTAGGCTTATGGGTAAGGTATAATAGGTAGTGGTAAGGTGAAAAGTTATTGGAGTAGATATGGTTTTAGGAAAAATTGGCATGGGGTGGGTTAAAATCTAATGTTAGTTGATTGATTTTGGTTATGGTATAACCGACATTGGTTTCATAGGGCACGACATGATCAACATCGCTCAAGTCGATTTTGGGTTTAAAAAGAAAAATCCTTATTTTACGGCTTCATTTTTACTTTTCTAGTTTTAGAAAATGACATAGGAGACACTGAGGACTAGGAAACAATAGTAAAAGGTAATGAGCTAAGATGACGAGCCACGTAGCATGTGATTGGTGTTCAATTAGCAGGTCCATGACATCGATTTGATTTATTCTATTCATTTGGAGGTGAGGAGTTGATTTTGGCATGAAAGAGGTAGGAAAGGGAACGGGTGGACCACCGACATAGTAGCAAGATGTACCACCATTGAGATGTTGTCGATTAGAGGTAGGAGACAAGATGAATCCCTCATTTGGTTAAAATTAGTAATGTTGAAATTGTTTTTGGTTAAACGTTTGGGTGGGATTTGATCATTTAAAATTGTTGGTAACAATGAATGGAATGAGTGGGAAGGTCACACATAGGTTAAATAGGGTTGGGAATGAAGATAGGATAGGGTTAGGTGGGTTAAAGTAGGCGTTGAGCTCATTTTTTGTGAGTTTTTGTGAATGGGGGAAGGGCTTTTGTTTTGGATACCGCGGTAAAAACCGACGATGGTCACAGGTCAGTCAAAGTTAGTCGGCTTTATCTGGAATCGGTAAAGGTCTAGGTGAATGACACAGTCATAATGAACCTGTTGGTACCCAAATTTAACCTCCTTCAGAGACTGAACAGTAACATGGGTTTAACAGGACACTCAGAGGCAGATAGACAATCATGTAACGTCGTTTTGTAGCCAGGGAAGCAATCTATCTGACTTGTTAGCACTTAGGATCTGAAGGGAGTGGGTAGCACATGCAAAAGGATGTGATATGATCCTAACTATTTTAGGTTGTGCCTTTCAACCAAGGTAAGAGAACCTATTTTGTAACCTCTGTTATTTGAAAGGAGATACATGTACCTTTCTTTTGCATAAGTTTTTGTAAAGGAGACCTTGGGGAAAATATGATCAACACACCAAATCTAACTCTCACGAGTTGTCACTTCCAGATCATGGAGATATCTTCACAACAAGGCAAAGGTTACTAAAGACATTTGAGACCCTGATCTATTCTGCATATTTTAGTAAAAGGATTTTGGTCTTGTGTGGGTATACAGAGCAAAAACAGGGGTAGTATGGGTAGGATTAGTTGTTTTAAATAGATTTTTTTTGTGGGAGGGGAGACAGGATGAACTTGACTCACCAGATCCTTGAGAGATTATACAAAATGGAAAGAATCAATCAATAAAATTCCACAAAAAGTTAAATTGTTTCCTCAACTAGAATATGTGCTTCAATGGAGGCCCAAATTAGCACTCTTTCACACAACCTGTGGGATTCTGTCATGAAGGCTCGAGTCAGAGGACCCAATAAAGCACCAAGATTTAAACCAAGTCACGCCTGAGATACACCCGAAGGCTTACAAAAAATCTCTATCAACAAAATGAAAGAAAAGTGATTTTAAACCGTTTATCCCACTCCCAGATCAAGGCTCTTCTGAAAGATGAAATTGCATATGCCACTAAAATATCACAAGGACTGAGATCTGTGTGATTAGAGCATATTTTGGTACAAGCTTGCAACAGAAACAAGAAAAACTACCTGTATGCATTTTGAAATGAAATAAGTACACTTTACTCAAGACTAACACAGAATAACACAAATATTGATCAAATTTATTAGTAAGGGAAAGTTTCCAAGAAAAATCTCAAAGCTTCTCAATGGCTGTACACTTGCAACCACCTTGACACGATCAAATTTGACACAAAGAGAGATATACAAGATTCTCTAGTTGGCCTCTCAAAATGGATGGGCTTCGTCAAGCTTTTTCTGCTGGGAGAGAATCAGTCCTGATCTTTCCAAAAACTCCCAACAATTTACATGAAAATTCATGCCATTTATAACATTTCTAACAGAGCCCCTTCCTCCCAAAAGACAAAAACTTTAAATGCACTAGTGCTTGCCATGATTCTTTCGTGATTTACAGAATCAGATCTATAAAAGTCTCTAGGTGCTCGAGGGAAAATATCTTCGATTTCTTCCTGCATTCAGCTCCTTTCTTCAAGAAAAACATTCCTCTATCCATTTTCCAACCACTTCCGCCCCATATCAATCAAATTTGGCCTCTTGCGTGCTCAGGAGAAGAAAAATGGAAAACCACATTGGGCTTGAGAGTTAGATCATTTTAGTGGCAAAAGACATCTCCAGATCTCTCCCACCAAACTCTAGATATCAAAATTAACTCACTCCTCTATTTGTTGTGTAGAAAATAGAAAGAAATCATGAAGACTCGCACTCCCAGGAGTTTTATAGAAAAAATGGGGGGAAAATCAGATTCAGACACTTAGCAAGTAGTTGATCTTTTATTTTGAATGTGGGTCGTCCACGTGGAAGATTCAAAAATGGGCTCAGGGGATTCCTTTGAAATTTTCTGACCCTTTTGAAAAAATGGAAAATTTCCCATTTTGCTCTGTACCTTCGCTTCTAAAAATGGGCCTGACATGTGTCCTGAGGTGGGCCCCAAAAGAAACGTAGATAAATTCTGCCATTTGACTCTCTTTTGGAAAAAGGAAAATTTTCCAAGTTTTCCCCGCAGCTCCGCCCTTGAGAAATTCTTTTGACACATGTCCCAATGTGGGTCCCAGCGGAACTACGCTTCCCCTTTTACTTTTAACTCTTTTTTCTCAAAAGGAAAATTTTCCAATTTTCCTCCGCAGGTCCGCACCTCCGCCGTTGACCAGGGAAAAACATTGACTATTTCCCATCGGGCTCGCGGGCCATTTTTCGCTATTTTAACCTTTATGAAGCAAAGAGGTGAAAATTTTGAATTTCCTCCGATGGTCTGCCTCCCCACCCCCTATGAATTTTCAAATTGCCACGTGTCACCAATGGCGCACCTTGAGGCGGTCCCAAAAATTTGATACCTTGAATGAGTGCGGGCTTGCCACGTGTCCTACTCTGGCAAAATTTGTTTGAAGGCTTGAAGCTCAGCGGAAGGCACCACTTGTCAAGCTCTGAGGCAGTCTCCTTTTGGCTGTTGAAAAGTCTAAGTAAAATGCAAAGTGAGCGGAGTGCCCCACGTGTCCTCATGGTGCTTCTTCAAAATGGTGCCCAAGTTGAAGACCCTGAATGAGTGCAGGCTTCCTCCACGTGTCCCTGTTCTACCAAACTGTATCCATTCGCATAAATTTTGTCTAAGTCCTGGGACAAGTAGTGGAAGCCTCCACGTGTCCTCTCATGGCGCTACTCCAAGGTAAAGCCCAAAAGTAGATCTTCAAATGAGCGTCATTCCTTCCACGTGCCCTAGACTTCCTGAAAACCTTTTGAAATTTTCTAAGTATGGGAAATCTAGCGGAAGTCTCCACGTGTCTCTTTCCTGCCAACCCTCCACATGTCCTCCCGATGCTACTTCAAAGCAAAACCAAAAATTTGATTCTTCAAACGAGGGTCGTTCCTCCACGTGGACACATTTTATTAAAAATGAGGCTTTTCATGGAATTTTTGAAGTATTAAGTTGATCTAGCATCCAAAAAAGAGGTGCCACGTTTCCTTGTCGATTAAATGATGCAAATTTGACTGGGAGAAATGCCTGTCTAAACCGTAAAACATAGATAAACATCCATTCAAGCCAGAAAATGAGGTTTTCTTCAAGGACAAAGAATTTAGACTGTTGTAAGGCTCAAACACGATCCTTAGGGACACATCAACTCATTTCTCCTTGAGTACCTAGGGAAAAAATGGAAAGAACAACAAATTTCGACTGTGGAGAATGGAGAAAATGGGAAAACATGAGTTTTGAAGGAACAGAGCATGGGAGACTCAAAATACAGAGCTTTTCTAGAGGAACAAAGGAACCATGAGACAAATATGGACCCACACATGATCCTCGACCCAGGAGAAGATTAAAATGGCAACAAAGACTGGCCAAACACAATACGGGGAAGGATAAAATGACAGAGGCCGTGAATGAATAATCTTTCAAAGGTATAGATGGGGTGAGACCATTTTGAGCACCAACAGAACTGATGTCAATCAAGCCAACCACCGATGGTTAATGTTAAGAGTAAATAGGTGAAATAAAGGTTAGATAGGAAAGTAAAATGTTATTTTGGTGATGTGGGATAGGTAAGTAGGTGGAGTAAACTAAGATAGTGGGTGATGATGATAAGGGACAGTGGGCTTCTAGGTGAAATAGGTAAAGGGGTTAGGTGTAATTGGGTAGAGTGATGTGAGTAATAGATGATTTAAGGAGGTCAAGTCTTGACAATGGTTGTGTTGGATGATGTAGGCAAGTGATTAGCTAAGGATGTGGGACAAATTACCACCTCTACTGGTATGCATACAACCTAGCATGACTGTAGAGGAGTGGGAACACATGACCAAGGTAGGACTTATTACTATCTGACACTATAGACGTATAGCTTGAGATCATAGTTTGATGGTCGCTCTCATCGCTAGATGGGATTCTGCAACAAATACCTTTCACCTATTGACGGGTGAGAGGAATTTCACTTTAGAGGATGTTTATATGATCTTGTGGCTTCTGATTACTAGGGAGATATTTTATTCCATTTCATCTAAGGAATCGGTGCACACCCAATTTTGGTGGTATTCGGTGAGGCGATGGGTGATTTGAGGTAATACCCATGAATAGGGTCATACGGTCATTTGGCTTACGCCAAGACTAATGCCACCGATGTTCCCACAACACCAAAGAGATGACATATAGAGACCTATGTCTCCATCACCTCCAAATTTTCTAACAGTGTAAGAGAAGTAGCTTTGTGGATCGCACTGTGAACTAATAATAACTATAAGAGATTTCTAATAGTTATAGGCAATGGTGGGTGGCAAGCACTACAAAACTTTGGGTTGCGTATCCACATTTTTTTCACAATTTAATTGCGAATAGAGAGTTCAAAATTGTGATTTGTGGACTCCACCCAACAATTTTGTTGTGGAAACACAAATTGTGACAAAACATGTGGAAATTCCACAATATCAATATTGTCGTAGTTTCACATTTTCAATATTGTGAAACTACGACAATATTGATATTGTGGAATTTCCACATGTTTTGTCACATTTTTTGTTTCCACAACAAAATTGTGGGTGGAGTCCACAAATTTGGATTCACAATTTTGAACTCTCTATTCACAATTAAATTGTGGAGAATTTAAGGATGCATAACTCTATTATGTGAGGCCCCAATATTTTTTAAATCAAAAAATAGATAATTATAATGTGTTATTTAAATAAATAAATAAATAAAATTATTATTTAGATATGATATTAAATTTATCCTTTTTTGTTTATAACTATAAAATTAATAATATTTTTACTTAGATTTATTAAGATTTTTTTTGTATTTCATTAAATATAAATATCAATCATTTTACTCGACATAAAACTACCACTTTATTAATAATACACACAATAATTTTACTAGACATAAAACTACCACATTATTAATAATATCACATAAACATGTAATTAGAGAATTAAAGAAACTCTAATAATTTTTCCATGTTGAGGAGATCAAGGAAGTATTATTTTAACTTAAATATTAAGGTATCAAAACTCTTTGTAGGAATAGGATTTAAACCCTCACTGACTTTAAATCATTTTTGTTTCCTTGGTACCATTTGTTTTATCGTTCAAAATACTCACTCTTAAAATGGTAACAATTAACTAATGTTGGTAAAATACCGAAAACATAATATAATGTGTTTTCACAATTATTATAAAATTTACAATTCTGTAGCATATTAAATATTGACAAATTGTAAAAAAAACACAAGCAATGCCTATATTTGAAATAAGATTGAAAAAATTGTTACTTCTGGTAGGAAGTATTAAAGAATTACGAAACTTACAAAAAATTATTCAATTACTATTATGTGTATTTTTAATAAATAATGACTTCCTAACATGCTTTTTAAATCATACATTTATAATAAAAAAATACTTTCGTATCTGTGAATTAGTTTTGGACAGATTCATGTTTTCCATGCAGAAAAATACCTGTAACTCATCAAATCCTTCTCTTTTATTAGATTTAAATCTGATATGGGTATTGTGTGTTTAAATCATGACTGCAATTTTAGATCCAATGAAGCTTTACTAGCAACATCTTAAAACTCTCCATTCAAACAATTTTTTTGAATGAATTTCAATTTCCATAAATAAAATTTGTATTTCAAAAACAATATTTACAGTAAAATATCCATACCATTCTTTTTTTACAACTAATCATTCTCTATCGATCATTTGTTTATCTACATCTTACTTTGATTTCTAACCTGCAAAAGAAAGAAATATTTAAAAATGAAAAATAAAAAATGTAGAACTAACACTAAAAGTTCATATAAAAAATAGCTTTCAATAAATTCTATTGATTTTAACTTCTAAACATCTATTGATTTCAATGTGCACTCTTTATACAAAAGAAAGTTTATAAAATTCGAATTCTACTTGATAACCTAATGTGCATAATTTAAGCCTGTAATATATTCTTTGATGTAGAAAAGGTCAATTCATGGATATATATATATATATGCCAAAATCAAAGGCATTATTTCAGCTTTAAATGCATGGTTCGGTGGACTACCAAATATAGTAAATATTATATAATGAGAACTGTTAGTTCAAGCTAAAAATAGTTATCATTGTTTTAAAATATTTTTTAGTTTTGAAATAATGGGATTCAAATAATAAGTGCCACATTTTTATGTCTAGTTTTCATTTTTCAATACTTTCCATTGATAACTGAAATTTTCAATATTTATTTTATTTTTTATTTTTTCTTCAAAATTTACTATATGTTTATATTTATTATAATAAATAAATTTCAGTAATTGTGGAAAAATCATATAAGTGAATATAATTTTATTTTGGAATATCAATTTAATATTAAAACAATTAAACTAATAGAATATTATTTTATTTATTTATATAATTTTGTACATACTTTTTACATTAATGAGTTGTAAGTTATGAATATCAATTTTTGTTACTGATGATGTGAAGAATATTAATAATATCTATTTCTTATATATTGTAGAACAAAAATATTTTTAATTATATGAATTATTTATATTGTACTTATATTAAATTTAATAAATTATCTATGCTTTTTCTAAATAATATGTTATAATTTTATATTTTTTCAATATTTATTTTTTATATGGGATATATCTTATTTATCTTTTTTTTTTAAAATTATAAATAATGGAGGTATTCTAAACTAAATGATTCATTTCCAAAAAATAATTAAATTATAATTAAACTTGCATTTAGTATTTTTTAGAATGTTTATAATTGTTTTAAAATATTTGAAACTAACACTAATATGAAGTTTTCATAATTTACATTGTAATAATATTTTGTGTAAATTTTCACAAATAATTTTATTTATAATAAAAATGTAAATAATATACTGGTGTGGAATTTTATGATAGGTATAGTTTTAGTTTTTTCATTTAGAATTTTATGATAGCAATAGTTTTAGTTTTTTCATTTCTAATATTTACATTGTATAGTGTAGAGTATCAACAACTAGATATATATTTTTTGAATTGTTCAAAGTAAATTTTTTTTGCATTTAATGAAAATTAAAAAATTCATATAATATTGTTTTTTTGTTTAAGCCTTAAAATAGTGTATAAAATTTAAACTATGCTATAATATATCTAAGTTGTGTACACTTTTCATAATTTTAATTTCAAAAGTCTATTTTCTTTAAACCATAAAAAATGTGATTTATCCTCAAAAAGGTTTTAAGAGTATAGATGTTCCACAATTTGAAATTTGACTTTCATAATTGTGGAAAATCTACATTATCTTTATACAAAAAAAATTACATAATGTTGATAATTCACATTTCATCCACAAAATTAATATTTTGTGGATAACCATGTAGATAAATGATCCTACTTCTAGTAGTGAAGGTTACAGGAGGCACCACCATGGCTAGGAAAGATAGATCTAGCCACTATTATAGTGCAGAGGAATACTTTACAGGGATCACGATGGCCACCTTTCAGGTACATATTATAGGTTCACAGGGGCAGCTCACAGGGTCAGATGTACATGTAAAAACTTTATAGGATCATGCGATGACTCTACAGGTCCAGGTAGCACGGTGACATGAACCCGCATAGGATGGAGATGGGGATAGTAGACAAGTATCCACTCTAAAGGTGCAAGTGATAGGTTTATAAGGAAAACTAGCCACTACATAGGTTATGGCCTTACATGACAAGGTTGCAACATAGGTTTACGTTGCAACATAGAGTCTCAAGGCACAAGTAGGAGGGTAGTCATTAGGACAAGGGCCGAGGCCATTATTATGAGGGAATATTTCATAGGTTGCAGTGAGACCCATGGAACCACCACATACTGTGTTGATGGTGAGGTTCAGGGATGCCCTAATCAAGATCACATGATGACTTCCGATATAGATGTCCCTTTATATGTTGAGTATAGAGCCTAGAAGAGAGCTAGTGAGTCAATGAAATCCAGGACTCATAGCTTAGTGAGCATAGGGGGCCATTGATCCCATGGAAAAAGATAAGGACAGGTTATGACTTCTCAGAGGCCAGGCCAGGAAGAGTTGAGACAGATACCCAGGGAGGGTGGGAGATGCTGATAGGGAGGCATGTAGGTGGGGAGGAGGAGATAGGTGAGACTAGACAAGAGAATATCAAGTGGGGTGATGATTAGTCACTATATGTGACATTGTAATTTTTGATATATATATATCGGCCTGCATTCTGAAGATGTGAGATTGTATACGATATTTTTTGAGATACTGATATTTATTTATATGTGTGCATATATGTATTAATACATAGAATCTCTTATTTATATAGTTTATGATTTCTACTACATGGATGATGTACACATTTTATTTTCCATTTTTATTGTGTATTGATGAAAATTAGGTGACTTAGGCATGATTGATTCAATGTCATGTAGGCATGATTGAGTTTAGGTCAGTTAGGCCTGGTGGAGTTTAGGTGATTTAGGCATGATGGAGTGAAGTATAGGAATGGTGGAGTTGAGGTGATTGAGGCATGACAGAGTCAATTATAGGCATGGTGTATTCTAGGTGAGTTAGGCATGATGGAGTCAGGTATAGGCATGATGGAGTCAAGGTGAGTTATGCATGATGGAGTCTAAGTCAGTTAGGCCTAATGGAATTAGGTATATGGCATTGTGAAGTCTAGGCGAGTTAGGAATGATTTGGTCATGTTTTTATTTTGGGTTTGATTTGATTTCCACATTATTGGTTGGTATGGAAAATAAATTATGATGTATATGTATGTTGTGGTGTAAATTTCCAAATATTTTCTATCAAGGAAATGTGAAAATGAATTGATGTATGATATGGTGATGTTATAAAATGGTCATTATGTATGTTTGTATGTTTGTTTAATTTCCAAGTTTTGTGTAAAATGGAAAATAAGGTAGAATGTGAATAAAAAGGGTGGAAATGGGTTAGGGAAAGAGTGGCCAAGATAATCCCAAAGGGCATTATTCCCTCAAAGTCCTTCCTACATAGCCACAATAGAAAGGGGTCTCAGGACGATGTAGTTCTCCCATAAGCTAGGGAAAAATGTGATAAGGTAGAGGGATGGGTTGGTAGGTTTTAGGCATGATTGAGTCTGGCTCATGTAGGCATGGTTGAGTTTAGGTCATGTAGGCATGGCTGAATTTACGTCATAGCCATTGTTTATTTTATGTCATGTAGGGATCATTGAATTTAGGTAATAGGCATGGTTGAGTTTAGGTCTTATTAGACATAGTTTAATTTAGGTCATAGGCATGGGTGATTTTGGTTGAAGAGGAATTCTTAAAATGTAGGTGTCAAAGGTCTGGTCTTGTATAGGAGAATCAATAAGTAAGAAAAAAAGGTGAATGGTAAGGGGAGAAAAAAGTGCCTCCTAATTGATAAGAACCATAATGAGTCTACCATACCAAAGATGGTATTATGAACGTAAGACTCTAAAGGCATTTCATAATTGACAGTTGTAAGGGTGAATAACATCATATGATCATGACATGTCACATTTATATAAAGTACCTTGAGGAGTTATAATATTAGAGCAGGAAAGGAGGTGAGGTGAAAGATGTTTATTTAGCAATAACCTAGTGTGAGATATCATGCCTTTTTGGCAAGAGACCCAAGATCAAAATAGGAAATTCCATGACGAAAAATTTATCTTTTTATTTTTTCTTTTGTTTGTATTAGACCGATCAATATGGGATGTATATGTGGGATGAGTAGATTATCTCCTTGAGGTCTTTATGAAATTGATCAGATGTCAGGAAGCTTCAGAATAATTTTATTTTATTTTTCCAGGAATAGTCTTCTGTTTGTGATAGACTATGTACAGTATGAAAAGATTTGTATAGTTGTCCTTTGAGGGAGTAGTCTATTTATAACAAAAAGATAGAAAGATTAGATGTACTTTTTCAGGGAGTCATTCTTTTGCCAGAATTTTAACTCAAGGAGTTTGACTTTGAAAATATCATCTATTACTTTGGAATGTTTATTCATTGGACTTTTAGGTCATGGACACAGACTATAGAGAATGATAGGCTCCGTGTTACAAAGACAAAACCATAGTACACATGGTTTCAACTATGAAAGAAATGTTTTAAGTGATGAATGACCATGGGATTCCATCTTTGTAAGAGACAAAAAATATCCATGATAATCATGCCATGTGTAGAGCCGTGGTACTCATATTGAAGATAAGGCTGAAAGGTGATGGGTAATCAGATGATTCTTGTTTAATCGTTGATCCTTAAAATAAGTAACTGGAAGATGAATGGTACTCAAGGGGAAAAACCATTTAATATATAGAAGCTGATTTATGCCTTGATTCAACAATAGAATGGTCAAAGATGAAAGGCATTGAAGGGTTCAAGTTTGGGTTTATATTTGAGGGAAGATAAACGATAAGCACTAGATCCATAGGTATGGGTAATGATATAGGGTCTAATCCAATTACGAGAAAAATTATCACCTGTTTACTTTTCTCCTCTCTTTTTACATGTTGATTTTACTTCAGGATGAGGTCACTGACATGGAAGGTTCATTAGTAGACACATTTATCCTAGGCACGTTTGATACATTTTTTGTAGAATTGGAGGTGGTGAAGAGCATTGAGCTGATATTAATTGAAGGTGTATCATCATCAACCATGTCAGGATATAGGAAGGGAAGAGAAGAGGTAGCCTCACCATCTCATTGATAAGTTATAGGTCTCAAGGAGAATGATGTTCATGCAAATAAAAAAAAATGTTAGGAGGAATGGATTTTGGATCCATAGACCTCTGTGGGTGAATGGGGTGAAGTGGGTGAATGGCGTGAAGATTTTTTTATCGTCCTCAATGAGTATTGACTCATTCCTTCTTGGGAGATGGTTCAGCAAAGCCAATACCACTAGGGTCTTTATGTTTATGAGAGGTGCATGGGATGACTATATGATGGCCTGTGTTCATAGAAACTAGAGCCAAATCCCTTCGATGCACAACAATGGAGGAAGGTGTGTGGGTGAAGTAATAGTTGGTGAGATATTTCAGGTTAGATGAAACTAGTAGAGTTTGGGAATTTGGCTTAGGTGAGTAGGTAGAAGCATCAAGTACCCTGAATGTTAAGTTGGTGCGAAGGTGAGGAGGACCATAAGGGAAATATCTCTTTTGCAATAATCATAACTGAGGATGTTGGCGTAGCTTACCATACTCTCAAGCAGGAGTGAGGGAATGTCTTGATATTGTTATTAGAGGTAGTAATTCCCCTAGAGTGAGGCATTAAAAAACACCTTCTAAGGTACCGATCAGTGGTAGATATGTGGGTAGCGGGGATCGAATGAATTACTAGAATAATAAACACTACCTGGCAGGAGAAGCTATCAGTTGGTTAGGAAGTAGATGGGCTAGCTATAGAACCTGTGGTACAATAGTAGGAATAGAAGAGTTGGGTGTGGGTGAGGTGGCTGGCCGCATGCTGGTGGATAGAGGTTGTGGGTAAAGGAGAAGTAGACAGCAATAGTACATACCTTAACTAGTATAAGGACATTGTTATGTTAGTACAACATGTTACAAGTTTTGAATGGTGACGGATCAGTTGGAATGGTATGGTTAATTCCCTTCATGTTCAAATTTTACAAAACAGATGTAAAGTTGAAGGAAGATAAACCCATGGCATGAATCAAAGGTTGGTCAAGAAAAATGCTTTGACAGTGGAAACTAGAGAGAGACAGAATAATAGAGGAAGTCGTGGAAAATCCAAGGATCAGGAAAGGTCAAAATCCAAAAGCAAGATAGTATGTTGGCACTGTGGAAAGTCTGGACATGCAAAGAAGGACTGTTGGGAGCATTCAGGATAAGAAGAAACAACATTTGAATAAAATAAGGAGGAAAATGTGGAGATGGGTAATGTATGTCCGGATGCTTTGATTCTTTCTTTGCACAATATTACTAAATCTTGGGTTTTAGATTCTGGTGCTTCTTTCCATGCTACTACACATAGGCATTATTTTCTTGATTATGTTCAATGAGATTTTGGGCATGTTTTTATTGGTGATGATGAGCCTTGCAGCATAGTTGGAAAAGGTTATGTTCAGGTGAAGATGAAGAATGGGAGTACTTGGCTATTGAAGGATGTCAGACACGAATCTTCAAAATCAGACTACACTTGTAAAACTTTCCAAACAAACATATTTTCGTACAGTGCCATTATGTTTGAAAAATACGCATACCACCATTTTGTCCTTGAGAGATAATTTTACCCTTTTGAGATGTTTTCAAACTCCTACTAGTCATTTTGAGGTCAAACTATTCATTTTGTTTCTACCGCTTAAAGACGGTCTGGTAAATAGAAAAACCTTGTCAGAAAAATGCTCATAACATTTTAGTTTCTCAATAAATTTCCCTAATTTTTTTTGAAATACTTCAGGATTGGATTTATCTACAAAAAATCATTTAATTATTTACATAAATAAGGCTCCATATTTATTCTTGAGTGCCAAGAAGATAGGGTTCTCAAATTGCATTCCTTAAGAAGTCAGTCCTAGAAAACTTTGCATAACTTTCACATACCTTTTCAAAACTTAATGAAATTTCACATGAAGTACTAAAAGACACTCCTTGACACACTCCATATGTTGGTTATCCATATATTTTCTTGTACATCGCACACCTATCTCATTTACCTCATCATACGTCATTAGTCTGTAAAGACAACTTTGGTGAACTTTTGAATTTTTCCTCCAAGAGCTAAAATAAACCTTTTGGATGCTCATACATACCCTAGAAAATGTTCCTAGGCTACTCCTATGCTTACCTAGTCTTTTCATCACCTGCATTTAGCTCTCATACCTCGCTAGGCTCTAAGGCCTAAATGAGCAACTTACAATTATGACTCCCAACATTTGACATGATGTTCACTCCAGAAGATATTTTTCATACATAACTCATCATGAATGATGTGTAGAACATATAGTACAATTTTACCAACCATATCCATACCTCCAATGGACTCCTACCTCACTGACCAAATCCACAGAACACTGAAAACATCTTGAATGCTCAATTTACCACTGATAAGGCCTCTACCAATCAACCTTCATGTCCCTTACAAAGTGTCACTTCACCACTCACTCATTTTCCATTAATGACAACACTAATAACTAGGGTTCAAAAAAATTGGATAATTTCAAAATGATTAATGTGGTTTCTAAATAGATTGGGAGTATCCAAGGTGTTACTAAGTCAAAAAGGAACGAACAAGGATGAGGACTATGGAAATTCCTAGTGAGCCCCCTATACTACATATATAATGATAGATATGCAAATCCATAGAATCCTAAAGGACTATTAGAAGAGGACAAATGATTATTTAATTCTATTCAGAAGTGATACATAAGTCCTCAAAACATAAGAGAAGTAGAATCACATATATATGGGAAAATGATGAGAATTTTGAAGGAGAAGAAGAGAAGTGGCTTAAACCTCAAAAAAATAGGAACATGTGTGGAATAAATACACATATGGAAGACAATGGAGTGAAAGATATTATTATACACTAGAGAAGAGGAAATAAAGGAGATCATCTGAGAGAAATAGGCTTCAAAGAAAATGACACACGAGTTTAGCACAGTGGGTAGAGAGTTTGATGTGTATACGAATGAAGTGATACACACAAAAGCATAAAGGAGCATGTGGGAGAAATATAAGGCACACAATAGAAGTGGTGTCGAGAAAATTAATTATCCCATGATGGTAGATAAAGGCTAAGGTGCATAGAGAGGTGCAAGAAAATGAAGGTACAAAGAGATAAACATGCCTAAAGTTTAATAGAATCCCATAATAAAGGAATGAGACATGATGTCATAAGATGTAGAGAAATATGAATAAATGATGACAGATGAAAGGTCTGCATGGTCGTGTGACTAATAGTGAGTAGTGGAAGGATGGTTCAATCATAGGATCTTACCACCAAGTGACATGGCATGATAGGATTGGTTAGAATTAAAACCCATGGCTCATAATATAATTTATGATCCCAACTAAACTATTTATCTATGTACAAGATTCAAATGAGCCACCGTAAAGGAGAGAGAAGACGAAAGATTAGTGGAATGAAACTAGAAAAGAGGACAAACTCCACTATTTTAAGGGGTTGGTGAGTTGTTGAATAAAGAGGGGGCATAGAGAAAGTTTTTGGGACTAGGCCATTGGGATGAATGAATGTACATAGATTCTATTTTGGCCCTTCGGAGACACAAACACTTATAAACCTCCATTAGAGGAGGAAAATCTCTGAAGAGAACCATTTTGTAGATGTCGTATGGAACCTTTTCTTTCAATCTTATTATAAAATGTGTTTGCGTGACTCTGTAGGTGAAGGATGAGTGTATGGAGGCTATAAAATGGTCAAATTGTTAACAAGCCAATAATAAACAGAGCATAAATTTGTAATTTGTACGAAAAATGAAATAATTATTATCATAATAAAGTTAATCTCTCTTTTTTTTTAATATGCACTTGACTATAGACATGATTAGTTGCCATTATAAATTTTCAATATTTATGGAAAATTATGTAAACAAGAAATAAATCTTGTGCAAATTATAGTGGTATCAAAAACCTCATGTCTTTATTTCCCTTTGAGCATTATAATCCCATATGTTTCTTTTCTAGAACTTGGCCATTACTATCATCATGTACACACTTATATTTATATTAAATGTAATATGTAACTTCTTTATTAAAAAAATAGAAATTACTAATAGATACAAATGATTGTCACATTCAATGTAATGTTTGTTGAGTATTAAATCTATGTTAATAGATTTAAACCTAAAACCCATAACTTTATGAAGGATTTTAATTTATTTTAGATTAATGTACTTACATTATTATGTATTTTAATAACTTAAGTTGTTAATTAATACAACAAAAAAATGTAAACACGGTGCAAATAGAAAAAACCTCACAATAGAATTTAAGATACTGTAAGGGTAAAAAAATTTATAACTATAAATATTATAAATAAATATAGGTGGGGGCTAGCACAAAAATATTCATAAGGAAAAACATGGGTCTACATATTTTATGGCTCAAGAACATCTATCATTTATATGATTTTATACAAGAATTGTATGTGTGTGTGTGTACAACACTTGGGATAGTGTTAAGCTGAAACCTTATTAGGGGAACAACACTAAGTGGAGATGCCATCAAGATAACTTGAGGACCTCTAATAGATGCATGAGATGTTGTGTATAAGGAAAAAAGTAGAAATAATACAAAAATTTGGTCACCTAAAAAATTAATGCTGGAGAGACTGAGATCCTTCCTAGAGAAAACTCAATGTCCCACACTAAAATGGGAAATTCTCAGTCCATTTCTTGTAATGTCCACGTAAACCCTGACCTTGCAGGATTCATAGAGTATCCTTCACCTCCAGCTAAAGATAAGAAGATTTCATTTGTCTAAATCACTCATGATGTTTCCGTTGCACCTGTCGGATGGCTTCATCATGGACTTTCCTCACCACAATATCAGAGTCCACTACTGCCTCATTGATGTAATTCTTCACATCCGAACAAACAACAACATTGAATATTTTTGTATGTTTTCCACCTATTACACAACTTACATCATGACCCTCATGTCATGCGCAGTTGGCTTTGTAATGTCAATCACCTGCAACATCCTGTCTTTTTAAAACTTCTTAGAAATATCCAAAAAAAATGTTACATTTGTAATTATCCACATGTTTAGTATGGTTGTGGTTCCCACTAACACATAATACATCTCATCACCATTAGATATTTTATAAAATATAGTTCCATATCCACCATCCACATAAGTGTAATAATATTTAATTAGGGATGTTTAATCAAGTATATGATACTTGTTAAATTGTGCTTCCATCTCTAACTTCCAGATATGTGCAACCACATTTAATTATGGACATTCAATATAGTAAAAATAATATTTATTAACATAACTACATTCCACTATACACATAAGTGCAACAACATATAACTATGGACCTTCAATCTAGTAATAAGATACCTATTGGAGTAATTACATTCCAGCATGCACATAAGTGCAATTTGTAAGAACGTTTAACTTTAACCCTCCAATCAAGGATAAAATTTGAATTCGTCAATTCCCGTCAAACATATTTTAACTTTTCAGATAAGGGTGATTAAGAATTTACACTTGAAAAAAATTAATGTAATATTAAACCTCAATACCAAAAGGACTTCAAATGTATTAAATTTTCATTAGAAGGGCCAACTTTAAAATCACCTGTCACACACATTTTTTGCTAAGTTTTTTTATAAGTGTCAAATTTTATTTTGATAAATAAAATATTGAAGAATAGTCAAAGCCAAAAAAATCATAATATACTAAAAATAATAATTCAATACTCATATACAATATATTTACAAAAAAAATAATTTAGTTATTTACGTATGAGATGAATCTAAAACAATTAGCATAAAACAATGCTTGATAACTTTTTTTATTTTCTATATTAAAAATATTTATTCAATTCACACAAATCATCCACAAAATCAGTAGCTGAAGGATAAATCACTACCAAATAAGCAATTAGTTCAATCTTTGTACTTTTAAAATAGTAATATAGTTATTACCTTTTGGAAGCGTGTTAATTATATGTTTAGAATTTGGTGATTTAATTCTCACTACCCTTCTTTATTTTAAAAATCAAGTTCTTCATTATTAGCCCCTCTTTTTTTCTATGAATTTTTTATTATGAGATCTATAACCTTCTGTAGGAGTGAGAAGGAAGTAGAGATATACAATTTATCTACAAGAAACAAGTGAAATTAATTCTTGGTGAGTTGTATTGCTCAAAATTTTATCAATGTAAATGTGTTAGCCTTCTATGTAATGTATAATTTATTTACTTGCATGTCTATTTATATAGCAGCATTGCATTTATGTCATTTTTATATTTCTGGATATTTTCTCAACGGAAAATTGTTATTGCTTCTTTTCTCTTCAATATACTACTAAATATTTTTCTGAAGAAGGTATTATTTATACAATGTATGACATTCTACTATCTTTAATTTTCTTGTGTTGTATAACCTTGTACTTCGTGTATTCTAGGTGTTAACGAATATATGAATGGCACACCTTGAATTTTACACAAATGTTTTATTTCTTTTTGCCTTAGGAAGGTACAATCTAGTTTGAAAATGATATTTTAATTTAATTGGTGATGCCTCACTCTCTCGTCCATACCTATATTGTATATTGATTGAGACAATTTTTTTAAGCATGAAATGATTTGAAAGATGGGACACTAGGATTACCTAAATCGGTAAACTTGAGGTTCATGTTTCATGATAGAATTTTGGTTTTTCTAACATTTATTTTATATAAATTAATTAAATATTTAATATTATATATTATATATTTTCTTTTTGAATTGAAAGGTAGTGTATTGTATATTCTCGCATTCATAAAAGGTCAATCTTCACCTAATTCATCAAATTAAAATATATTGAGCCCGTCAAATTTGTCACCGCCTCCAATCCAATAATAAGATACCTCTGATCAATGCCGCGAAAATGTCTCCCATACTTTATTCTATTCGTTCAATGAATGACAACAGTTCAAATCTCTTAATTTAAAATACGCCAAAGGCCAACATACTGCATCATATATTACGTAACTTTTACTTTTCAATCGATCGCTCATCATTGACTCGATATAAATAAAATTCTTATTTTGTTGACGTGCGGTTTAGATTTGACATTTCCTGTATGTAGGATTATGGAGTTCATATTTTCTTGGGTGTTTTGATAATAAATAAACATAAACTTTGTATTTTGTTTACGTATGGATCCATTCGCAGGAAAGACACTGTTGCTCGTGCTATATAATATCATTATTTCTTCGTGGAATAGTGGAGAATGGAGCGGTCACTAGTTCGTTTATTTGGGAAGATACCCAAGCGACTCCCCACTTGAGAACGACGTCCAGCGGATCTCTCCTTCAAGCATATAGTTCTCGTATTATCAGAAATGGGAAAATCATATTTTCATGGTAAGCAGTTATGGTCGAATAATAGTCAGCTAAAAATGTGTGAATCGTGCCCTTTGCAAGTTTAAGTTTTCGCTACCATGGTAAGACTTAAAATAAAATAAAAAGTGGAGCCTTTCTCACAGCATTTTCAGAGAAAGTTCGACATATAAGAAGTGTGGTCATTATCATTTCGACATAAATGAATCGTGAACAATCTCAATATGGTAAATTTATTGTTATTATTATTTTGGTGGTTCAACATTGTTTAGCTATTGATACCTAGGGATAAGGCCCTATCATGTATAAAAAGATATATTAAGTTATAGTTTTAGATAGCATTCCTCATCATAGGACTCTCAAAATATAAGCACCTTATCGTGTTGGCAATTAGGAGAGAGTAGAACTTAACTCCATCCCACCATCACATCACATTACAAACTATAATAACCATAAAACCAGTAAGGCTACATTGAAAACCACCCTAATAAAAACCACCTAAGACCTAAGACAGACCAGAGTCACACTCCCCAGCATCCCGTGTGGCACCGACAAGTCCGCCACCTTCTTCCCCTTCTCGTGTCGCCCAGGGAAATCTTCAACAATAATCTCCACTTAGGATTCATCTGCATCCTGAGTCGAGGAAGAAGGAGATGCACTGCACTGAGGCAAATCAACCATAGTGTCCCTCGGAAGAAGGAAACCCAGGTTCGAGGCAAGGAATTCTTGTCCTTTTGACACAACCTGTAAACTATTTTTCCAAAGCATGAACATGAAACTAAAGGTACATAATCCTTCCTTCCAATTTTGCATGGTCCCGGAGTAGGATAAATTGCCCAGAGGCATTGGAAAAAATGTTGGCAGAGCTAATAATTTGGGCCATCTCAAACACATTGCGCCTGTGCACCGACTAACTTTCGGATCCAGCATCAGATTCTTCATGTGCTCACAAATATTTCCTCTTCCACCTCATTCAGCTCTTCGGAAATAACTAGGCCTTCTACAACCACTCCCGCATGGCAGACATTCTTTATCTTCTCGTCCATCCATACGGCAAAGGATTCACCCGCATCTTTTCCCGTAAAATCCCTCTTCCAAGCTTCTTTCTTGGCCCTACCCCATACTGTCTCGATTCTTCATTGAGATCCTGCATGACCAAGAAACTCTCACAATCTCCCAGAAAATAAGCTCAAACCCACCCTTAAAAATACTAATTTCAAGTAACGAGGGCGCATGCCAGAATTCATTGCTATATACACCTTCACACACTTCACACGGAGAAAAATCTAGGTGTCATGTACTTGGAATCAATTAATTGTTTTCGCATGTTGTGCCATTAACCTTATTTACCAACGACAATTATCACCTCACCTAGTCGATTAAAGCTATTTCCTAATCGGAATGGAAGACCCTCTTAGCATCATTGGAGATAAGAGTGAGAATGTCACATGGATAGTTTCCCGTCCACACTCGATGACTCTTATGATCCAAATCCCAGACCTCAACCCCTTTATTGGCTAATCAATCAGCTACTTGGTTCCCGCTACGTTTTATATGAGAAAATGAGAGCTCTGAGAAAAAAGGGTAGAATGGACCTGATCTGTTGAATAATTGGCTGAACAACACAGTGAAATACAGGATAACTTTTTTTTTTTGACTTGCTTGACACATAACATGACGCAACATGTCGTCACCAAGTATACAACTAACACTGTGAACAACTTGATACAAGGATGGCCATAAAGGCAGCACGGAAATGTTCACACATATCAAGGACAATTTACTTTTCTTTTTGACAAGACAACATAGAAGTCCAATCACAGAACACACTTACAGTTAGGGCCAACCACAAGGAGATATTCTTGAGGGTTATTTATTTTAAAAGGACATCTTGCAATTCTTAGCTTACGTTTTCAAGGAGGCTCAAGATATGATTCGTATGATTCAACTTACCAAGCCAAGTTTAATCCTTTGACACTGAGTAATTATCTTTAAATCTTCTCTATTATGACATTTATTTGCTTAATTCGTTTATCAAGAAAAAGGAGTAATTAAATTCCACAAGGCCATCTGCTCACCACTAACGCTACTAAGATTCGTTCTTGCCCACAAGACAACATGGTTTTAAGTTCAACACACTTAAGAGAAGAGATACAAGGTGCCTTGAAAAAGGGTTAGAGGGAGAAGGTCGAGATGAAACATTTTTAGGACCTCATTAGTTATTGCCAGTATTAAATTGAAGCTAGGGCTCTTAACCAGAATTAACAACAACTTTACTTAGGCTTCGCTAAAAGTATTAACAAGGAGTAAAAGAATTTACTTTCCAAATGGCTGAGAGATAGATTGTGTGGTTTCAAAATTGTTTTCTCCTGTTTATTAAATCTTATTATCTTCCAGAACTAACCATAGATTTCCTTTAAGTTCGTTTAAGAATTCCACCATGAAAGGGATAGTGTTCATTAGTGTAGCTAGGGGTATCAAGTTATATAATGTTACTTGCAATGATAGTCCTGCCCTTGATTACTTAAAGAATTTCTTGCTCTCAAGTTGGTGACCCCTACGTTACTTTATTTGAATACAACTTTTAATTTAACTTCCTGAAGTATTAAACAATCCCATGTTAGTTTACTTATGACACTTTATTACTAAGTCATGGCAAGGTTTAACTCAGAATTTATTCTCAAGGCAAAGTTGAAGCAACACTCATTTACGAGAACAAAACAAGATTACATCATTTCTTAAAATACTGATACTCCACAAGTCACTCAACCACAATAACCAAATTTTCTTATAATTTCAATGATGGGCACACAATACAAGGTTTCCAAAGTTCAGATGACAAGTCCACAATACATTATACTAAGACATTAATCCTCTTCTAAACTTTCCACTGGACGTTAACAAAAGTTGATCAACATAAAAAGGTTTCGAGCAAAGGATCTTCTCAACTGAGGTTGATGACAAAAGTCTACAAATCTATCCCTCATCTACACGCAAGATCCATCTGCAGCAAATTTTCTACAAGAGTCAGTTCACGAGAACTGAGCAAGATAAGGCTACACAAAACCACCATAACTATTATCTAACAATATCACGAAAAGGAAGCACTTTATTACAAGAATTGGTTCAAACCTCTAAACACTATTAACACATCAAGTTAAAATAAAGTCTTCATCATGCCAATCAAAGAAGGAGAAGACCTTGTACTTCAGTTAGGAGTAATAACAACGAAAGTATAGCAATCGTAAGAGAATGGCCCTTGGCCCTATAAGGAGAAAACAAACAATCTAGCAAAAACAGAATTCCCATCAAGTAAGTAATTAAACAATAATTACAAGATTGAGATTTGATATAAATAGACCAACCATCTAGAAATTTATCAAAGGTACCAACGCATAGGCTAAAATAATACATTTCTAAAAGAACAAAAGTTGATCGGCCCAAGAAAGGGGAAACACGGGTTCCAAAATTTAACACAAAAAGTCATGTATAAATGAGTTTCAAACCGGAAATCAAATAGAGTATACACACAACATAAGTTTCGAAGCGAAGGCATAGTATACTAGTTTTGACCATTAACTACAAATAGATTTACCAATCATCCAGGAAGGGTCAAAGTCTTACAGGCTAGTAGCAAACACGCGAGAGAAGAAGGGGGTTCCGTCAAACAAGAGTATACAATAATGTTATCAATAATTTTATAACACTAAAGATTTGCAAACTTCCACAACAGTTCTAATGTTTGATTAATTTAAAATAAATTATCCATTTCCTGAAACAACCATATTTTAAGGCAACCCTTGGTAACACAGTCAACCGTCACACAAAGATACAAACATAACTTCTAAGTGACATTATCAAAACAAAACCTTCCGCTATGAATCCATAAGACTATCAAATGAAAGCTGAGTTTTTCCCGAAGGTTAATCACATTTAAGGAAATTTCCATCACAAACTATTACGGTAATTACGTGCATAAAAACCGACCAATATTAATTAATAGCGTTAACATTACAAGGGAGAAAATAATGCAAGTTAGGAAAAATAGAAGAGCGCCATCAGCAATAATTCTGAGAGGGGGATTAGACCAAACTATTCTAGTGTCAACGAGGTACTGGATTCGCACAATGAAACCTCCAGCTTAGTTGATCCGAAAAGCTAGTTATGGTTCAAGTTGATAGGGATGGTCAAGGTACTTCTTGAGGATGGCCTTAAAAGCCTAGAAACAAGATGAAAGATAGTATAAGAGTCTAAACACGTGAGACGGACAAAACACGTTGCACACGAACCCTTTTATTCTACCAGTTTTAATACCAAAACTCTAAGCTGGCTAGCCCACGCATTGCTCACACAATCCTACAACCTTTCTTTCTCGATGCCAAAAGGTTATCAAAGGGACTTGCGAAGGAGCTAACAAAAAACGTCAAGGACAAACTTGGGTGCTAGGAAGGGGGTTTCATAGTTATTGTAAACTTACTTCCATGATATCGAAAATACTAGCTTGATCAACATAATAACTTGCAACTCAATCGCAGAGAAGAATTAATACATAAACAAACAGACGAAGTTCTATCATTCGAGTAATATAACATTCAGAGGAGAGGGCACACGCATCCTTTCGACCCACATACTGTCAACGATAAAAGCTAAAACAAGAAGAAACAAGCAGAAAGGGAAATCTCCCATCATGACATCCAACTGACAAATCAATGCAAGGAAAAGTGGTTCGATTTCAATAATTGTAAATATAATAGCAGTAGAAAGGTGTAGAAATATCTTGCCTTTTTCTCCAGATTCAGGTCTTCAGACCCACCGGGCCAGCTTCCATTGCTTTGGAGAAAATTGAGCTTTTCGTCGGCGAGCTTCAAACGCCGGGATAACTTGATGCCAGATGGAGCAGTTTAGCCAGCTGAGTCCTTTGGCAAATCCTGTTCGACATCCTTGACCTCTGTGAAAAGAAACTGACTGGTCTAGTCTTCCATCCACTAGATTTCTTCTATGGATTCAAGGTTAACCACAACCAAAGGACTCCTTGAAAAAGTATTAACTTCTAACCCTGCCCATGAGCTCACATGCATTGATCAATCTCAAGCTTCCCTTCTTCCAGTGACGGCCCAGATTTGCTGTGGTTCTGAAGCAATTTGAAGTGTAATTCTTCCTGAGATTGTTGAGGCTCAGACATGTTTTTGCAGCCATTTCTGAAGATTCATGATTTTCCAAACTGCCTCCTGCAAATAAATTCATATAATGATAACCTTTGATCATCTTCTATACAGTATCCAACAAGTTTGACAAGAAGTCACAGTTGGCCTAGGAAGTTGACTTTGCCCTATTCCTTGTCTACCCTGCAGCCCATCAGGATTCAGTGTTTTGACAGCATCAGTGAGGAAGTCCACCGGCTTGACAGGAGCAAAGCACCATTCCCTTTCTATCAACCTTTAAAGACATAATTGCACCCCGATCCACCACCGAGGACATTCTCCGGCCTGAATTCCTTTGGCAGTATTCAGCTCATCCATAAGGTCAATTAGCTCCTAGAAACTTGGATCAATATCAATTCAGTAACCTTGGCTTTAGATGGAATACTTTCATATACGCAGGCTGTGCTCACTAAAGACACTGTCAAGATGTGTGCAAACGGTTTGATCAACTATCATTGCAATTTTCCTGGCCTTCACCAGACTTTTGAGTAGTAGTCCTTTCCCGGTGCTAGTAATAGAAGTGTCTACTTTTGAATCTCCTTCCAGATACCCATGACCCAATCAATCAGCTGAAGATCCCTCGGCACTTAATAGGAAATTCCTCTCCTCAGTACAACATGTGTCCAATACATGGGCAGCAGCCCCGCATCCAGATTCAATTCCATATGAACGAAGCAACTGAAAATGATATATAATGAGTATACTGCCTTTAAGGGTATCCATGAGTATCCCTATCAGATATCAAAGCTCCAAATAAAATCTTAGAATCAACATGCCACATTGGGTGAATACCACACTGAGAATCCCAAATTTGAGGATGCTTGAACAGAACAGATAACAATGTAGTTGGACAACCTGCCTGTTAAATGCCCAAGAAAAACAACTTCTATTATTCTGCATGTTGAGTACATGATTTAGCTTCAAAAAATGCTTTCCCCTTCTTCTAACAATCCCTATCAAGGATTGTCCATGCAGCACTGTTTGATCCTCTGTTGGTGTATTGAACTAGAACACAGTCAGAAAACAGCAAAATCAACAGTAAACAGAGCAAAATTTCCTGTGATTTGATCGAGTCACCAAAATCAACCAAGATGGAAAGACTTTCCAAAATGAAAAGGCTAAGAAGCTCAAGCTTTATCTCGTTCTTCTACTACAGCTGCAAGATTTTGCCAACTGATCACGACTGTGGTCGCGTGCAACCAGAACATCAGGATCAACACCAACGGTTCCTTGGGAAATTTTTGCAGCAGAATCTTGTCACACTTAACTCTCCTGGAGGCCACTGATTTTCTGAGATAAGTTTACTTCTCTACCCTGTAGAGAATGTTGCATATAGAATCAAATACTTCTAATTCACGGCATCTCCTAGGAGAACTCTTCAGTTCTACGCTCCACTGAAACTGCCTGTACAGCACGATTTTGAGAACCCACACCCACATCCATTTCGCAACATCAGGGTGATAGACCTTCATTTCACCATCAATGAATCCACTATCCAGAACACGCTGTAGCAATTCATCTGCAAAATGAGCATTTGATGGAGCGCAAACAAGCATTATTGGGCAGTAAAACAACCACGAGGGTAGCAAAAAATGTGCCATACAACTAGGCAAGAATATCTTCCGAAAACATGCATCACGACACAATAGACCCCCACTTAGGAAAAAGGAAGATCTAGCCAAACAACAAATCTTGAGGAGCATTTCACGGAATAAACTGAACAGACAGTCAACAAGAAGCTGTTTATCTAGGAAAGATTCACCAAATCAGACAAAATAAATGCGCCCAACACCCACCCATACGCATTGAAGGAGAATCCAAAAAGAGATTATGGTAAGAAAAACCCTCCAAGCAGTCACTCCTCACAAAGGCTAGACATGACAATAAAAACAAGAATTCCCTCCAGCCCACGCCAACCAAGGGGAGATAAGGTGACCGAGACAAGGTAGGTTGGGGGCATTACATTCTCCTCCCCTTAAGAAAGCATCGTCCTCGATGCGACATAACACAGAGGAAAAGAAATGGTTCGCAACAAGAACAGATAAAGAAGAAAGTACACCCTATGGTTTAAAATTTTAGTTGATTAAAGCACGGCCACAGGGTAGCCTTAGGAACATTTGGTAGAAATTTTAACTTTCAATGTTCCGTGAAGATTGGCAGTTCTTTCTTGTTCATCATTTCATTAGTCTCTTTCCGTTAGCATTATTCTTAGTTTAATTTCTTTTAAAAATTTCATCCTTGAAGAGTTTTGGTTTATTCCTTATTGTGGGTGCCCAACATGAACTGCTAACACAACACCCTATCAGGTTCACAAGACACTACAGATTCACAAGCACACAAGTATATACTTCAAGATTGTATTACACCACAAAAGGTTACTCAAATACGGAATAGAATAGGCACAGTCCACATAACATAGTACTCGTCACACATCAATGACTGACATAAAAAAATATTCAATAAAAGAGTACTACAATCCACCAGACATTTCCTGAATTTGCATCAATGAAATATTCACATAACACCAAGCCATGCTACAGGTACATAGTGTCCACAAGGGAATCAATGACATATCCACAACATCACAACACATATCCATCTGACATGAGTAACACATACATCAAAATACCACTACCAAAACATCACAATAACTCAACATATATCCTAAACATCAACATACACACAAATATCATATGCCTCCCTCAAACTCTTATGCCTCCCTCAAACTCTTATGCCTCCCTCTTATGCCTCCCTCAAACTCTTATGCCTCCCTCAATCTCCTCTTATGCCTCCCTCAAGTCTCTTATGCCTCCCTCAAGTCTCTTATGCCTCCCTCAAAGTCTCTTATGCCTCCCTCAAACTCTTATGCCTCCCTCAAGGAGGCCGGTTGACCCTATGGTCCAAGACACATAGAGTTCGAACACTCCTAACCCAAGTGACATAATAACGCGTGGTTCAACAACCCGCTAGTTATATGTAACTCCTTGGGGCGTACCCCCATACAACGAAGCGGGTCCATAGGTCCAACCAATCCATGGTGCATCCTATGACCCTATTCCACACATCACGACAATAGAACCAGCACAACAATCCAATCAAAGTGCCAAGTGGCAAAGTACAAGCCTTGGGCAAGGCGGTAAAAATTCCAAATTTAAAAGAAGACCCAAAATCAAGCAAAATAAATGGCCAAATAGCCATAGTTAGTATCAAAATCCCCATGTTAGTGCCACAAACCAAGGAAATGCCCAAAATTGTAAAGCATGGCAATCAAGAAAAGTTGCTGGTCCTTACAAAATAAAGTAAAAAGCTCAATTTACGAATAAAATCAACTTATAATAATGTCACATTACGATAACTGTGTGGCCTTATCTAGCCACCAAGGGGTACTCAACGAGTTGCTAGCACTCGGAACATCGAGCCTCAGCTCATAAAATACATATCAATAATACAACTGTCATCACCTCCATCTGAATCATCCCGCCACCACTTCGACAAGGCTAAACATAGTCATAGTTGCACTTAGGTTGTGTACATACAACCACATAGGGAGAGAGGAAAGAATCACATGTTATCTACTAAACCGAGTTTTGGCTCGAGTTATTGACCCATGGTACACCATTCCTCACTCTCAACATACACTTCTACCGATTTCCCTCAGGATCGGTTAGCGTAAGGTTCACAACATAACATACAACAACATCACTAACACCATAACGGTGGCACACACATAACTACCATAACGTCTTACATATGGTACATATACAGGGTAGATCACAATCATACATTCACTGAGTGTAACACATCACTTTACCACATTCTGCACCCAAAGTGCAATCACCATACGATAGGGTTCATACACTCACCGTATGACCCCAAATCACAACATGAAGCATTACATATTTGCACAATCATACATACGATGAACATAGTACATCTCAACATAACATCCATGCTACATAACAAGGTGGTACACACATTTCTTCAAAACATGGTAAAAACATCATGATACAACTCATTTCTTTTAACATCAATCTAGTCATACAACACATTGATACACCCACATATCACAATATGCCACAATGCTCTAACCCCCTGTCAACCACATTAGAATTCTCTTCACACATAACAAGCAGTAATTCACACGTGAACTCTTCATAGAATCCACATGAAGGAGAGAGAATACTCCCATCCCCAACATATCAACATGATCACAAACACGCACAAGGTGACATACACATCACGTGCGTTCACAATATCACAATTACGACAATAATCACATCACGTTTAAAGCACATTACTCTTCCAATATCTACCACCATCATGCAACATCATCATCATCATGCAGTATCATCATGTAACACCACCACCACCATGTAACATCATCTTATAACACCAATCCGGCCCATAGGTTCGAGAGCATGAACCTATGCTCTGATACCAAGTGTAACGACCCAAAAAATCACACACACGAACAACACAGTGAAATACAGGATAACTTTTTTTTTGACTTGCTTGACACATAACATGACGCAACATGTCGTCACCAAGTATACAACTAACACTGTGAACAACTTGATACAAGGATGGCCATAAAGGCAGCACGGAAACGTTCACACATATCAAGGACAATTTACTTTTCTTTTTGACAAGACAACATAGAAGTCCAATCACAGAACACACTTACAGTTAGGGCCAACCACAAGGAGATATTCTTGAGGGTTATTTATTTTAAAAGGACATCTTGCAATTCTTAGCTTACGTTTTCAAGGAGGCTCAAGATATGATTCGTACAATTCAACTTGCCAAGCCAAGTTTATTCCTTTGACACTGAGTAATTATCTTTAAATCTTCTCTATTATGACATTTATTTGCTTAATTCGTTTATCAAGAAAAAGGAGTAATTTAAATTCCACAAGGCCATCTGCTCACCACTAATGCTACTAAGATTCGTTCTTGCCCACAAGACAACATGGTTTTAAGTTCAACACACTTAAGAGAAGAGATACAAGGTGCCTTGAAAAAGGGTTAGAGGGAGAAGGTCGAGATGAAACATTTTTAGGACCTCATTAGTTATTGCCAGTATTTAATTGAAGCTAGGGCTCTTAACCAGAATTATCAACAACTTTACTTAGGCTTCGCTAAAAGTATTAACAAGGAGTAAAAGAATTTACTTTCCAAATGGCTGAGAGATAGATTGTGTGGTTTCAAAATTGTTTTCTCCTGTTTATTAAATCTTATTATCTTCCAGAACTAACCATAGATTTCCTTTAAGTTCGTTTAAGAATTCCACCATGAAAGGGATAGTGTTCATTAGTGTAGCTAGGGGTATCAAGTTATATAATGTTACTTGCAATGATAGTCCTGCCCTTGATTACTTAAAGAATTTCTTGCTCTCAAGTTGGTGACCCCTACGTTACTTTATTTGAATACAACTTTTAATTTAACTTCCTGAAGTATTAAACAATCCCATGTTAGTTTACTTATGACACTTTATTACTAAGTCATGGCAAGGTTTAACTCAGAATTTATTCTCAAGGCAAAGTTGAAGCAACACTCATTTACGAGAACAAAACAAGATTACATCATTTCTTAAAATACTGATACTCCACAAGTCACTCAACCACAATAACCAAATTTTCTTATAATTTCAATGATGGGCACACAATACAAGGTTTCCAAAGTTCAGATGACAAGTCCACAATACATTATACTAAGACATTAATCCTCTTCTAAACTTTCCACTGGACGTTAAAAAAAGTTAATCAACATAAAAAGGTTTCGAGCAAAGGATCTTCTCAACTGAGGTTGATGACAAAAGTCTACAAATCTATCCCTCATCTACACGCAAGATCCATCTGCAGCAAATTTTCTACAAGAGTCAGTTCACGAGAACTGAGCAAGATAAGGCTACACAAAACCACCATAACTATTATCTAACAATATCACGAAAAGGAAGCACTTTATTACAAGAATTGGTTCAAACCTCTAAACACTATTAACACATCAAGTTATAATAAAGTCTTCATCATGCCAATCAAAGAAGGAGAAGACCTTGTACTTCAGTTAGGAGCAAATAACAACGAAAGTATAGCAATCGTATGAGAATGGCCCTTGGCCCTATAAGGAGAAAACAAACAATCTAGCAAAAACAGAATTCCCATCAAGTAAGTAATTAAACAATAATTACAAGATTGAGATTTGATATATAAATAGACCAACCATCTAGTATTTTATCAAAGGTACCAACGCATAGGCTAAAATAATATATTTCTAAAAAATACAAAAGTTGATCGGCCCAAGAAAGGGGAAACACGGGTTCCAAAATTTTAACACAAAAAGTCATGTATAAATGAGTTTCAAACCGGAAATCAATTAGAGTATACACACAACATAAGTTTCGAAGCGAAGGCATAGTATACTAGTTTTGACCATTAACTACAAAGAGATCTACCAATCATCCAGGAAGGGTCAAAGTCTTACAGGCTAGTAGCAAACACGCGAGAGAAGAAGGGGGTTCCGTCCAACAAGAGTATACAATAATGTCATCAACAATTTTATAACACTAAAGATTTGCAAACTTCCACAACAATTATAATGTTTGATTAATTTAAAATAAATTATCCATTTCCCGAAACAACCATATTTTAAGGCAACCCTTGGTAACACAGTCAACCGTCACACAAAGATACAAACATAACTTCTAAGTGACATTATCAAAACAAAACCTTCCGCTATGAATCCATAAGACTATCAAATGAAAGCTGAGTTTTTCCCGAAGGTTAATCACATTTAAGGAAATTTCCATCACAAACTATTACGGTAATTACGTGCATAAAAACCGACCAATATTAATTAATAGCGTTAACATTACAAGGGAGAAAATAATGCAAGTTAGGAAAAATAGAAGAGCGCCATCAGCAATAATTCTGAGAGGGGGATTAGACCAAATTATTCTAGTGTCAACGAGGTACTGGATTCGCACAAAGCGTAGTTGATCCGAAAAGCTAGTTATGGTTCAAGTTGATAGGGATGGTCAAGGTACTTCTTGAGGATGGCCTTAAAAGCCTAGAAACAAGATGAAAGATAGTATAAGAGTCTAAACACGCGAGACGGAAAAACACGTTGCACACGAACCCTTTTATTCTACCAGTTTTAATACCAAAACTCTAAGCTGGCTAGCCCACGCATTGCTCACACAATCCTACAACCTTTCTTTCTCGATGCCAAAAGGTTATCAAAGGGACTTGCGAAGGAGCTAACAAAAAACGTCAAGGACAACTTGGGTGCTAGGAAGGGGGTTTCATAGTTATTGTAAACTTACTTCCATGATATCGAAAATACTAGCTTGATCAACATAATAACTTGCAACTCAATCGCAGAGAAGAATTAATACATAAACAAACAGACGAAGTTCTATCATTCGAGAGTAATATAACATTCAGAGGAGAGGGCACACGCATCCTTTCGACCCACATACTGTCAACGATAAAAGCTAAAACAAGAAGAAACAAGCAGAAAGGGAAATCTCCCATCATGACATCCAACTGACAAATCAATGCAAGGAAAAGTGGTTTGATTTCGCAATAATTGTAAATATAATAGCAGTAGAAAGGTGTAGAAATATCTTGCCTTTTTCTCCAGATTCAGCAGGTCGTACAGACTCCACCGGGCCATGCTTTCAGACAAAACATGTGATTTTCGTCGGTGAGCTTCAGGGCTGGGAGTAAGCTCTGGATGGTGCGTTTGGCCAAATCATCGATAGCAATTTAACAGTTGAGACCTTTCACAAAATCCACCAGGTCTAAGCCTCGTAGTACGCTTCTGCAATCTGTGGACCACAACTCGAGGAGATTGTCTTCCACTTTTCTTCCCTTGGCTTCAGCTTTCCTATGAGATTCATCAAGGCTGTTATCAACCAAGTACTCCTGAAAAAGTATGTGATGAATAAACACGATGCCCTTGGCCACAATGCTCTAATTTAAGGAGAGTTGACCTACAACCCTGGTGGACAAATCAATTTCTGAAGAGATGGCTTTATAACTCAAAAGCAACAGCTTGGCTTTTTTTCATATCCTCAAAAACCTCCCAGCAGACTTCATCTTCTCAATAACATTTGACAAGATTTTCATCCCAGGACTAGAAAAGGTCTTCCTGCCGTAAGCTGCTTTGTCACCTCTATGCTCAACATTCTGCAATAGTGCTTCCCCTCAGCCCATTTTCAGGAATTCAGCAATTTATGACAGCAAACAGTATGCCAAGTCACATGCTTCAAGTCTCTTCCCTCATTCTTCTTTCTATAAATGCCTCTAAAAGTGGATGCTTTCAATCCCCAGTTCAAAAGGCAGCTATCCATATGTCTGAAGTAAACTAGTGGCACTGGTTCAATCCATCTGCAAAGTAAACTTTCCATTTTACAAATATTGCATGACAATATGCAATTCATTTTTCTCAAATTGTTTGTGTAGATGGACTCGTCAACTTTGATCTCCTTATTCAGTTTTTTTCAAGAACATCGCCATGGATCTTGAAAGAGCTGAATAATTCCCTCACTGCCAAACTCCAGTTGCTTTAGAACCATACATGCAGACCTGCTCCAGCTGAAAAGGTCGGCCCTAGTAATCTCCTGCCTAAGATCTTCAACACACAGATACCTGTTGACCCTTATCAATCTAACTCTCCTGTAGCCTATACCAAATTTCCCATATACAAAAGTGGGATATGGGCAGCATTCCATACAGGATTCATTTCAAACAAGCACCTGCTGAATGTGACCCAACTTTATCATGATCTTTACTCTCTTTGCTGGGGCCTTCCCCTTTAACAAACTCCAGACAGATTTATCCGCTAGCAGTTTCAAATGCTTCTTCGAATCAATGTATGGCAACATCCACATGATAGCACTCTAAGACCCTCTGCTAAATTTGAGGATGCATTGATACTGAAAGACCAAATATTGTAACTATTGATAGCCTGCCTACTTTTGCTGTATTCCAAAGCTCCAAGGCCTTCATATTATCCAGCAACATGTGCTTCACTGGCTTAGGATCTACCCATGAGGTGAAAGATGGGCCAGATTCCAGCTGAATAACTTCCGATCAGTACTCAGAACAGTAGAGAATCTGACAAAATCCCCAGCCTTCACTGCCCCAAAACATTGCCTCAACATTTGATCGAGCTTCATCCTGTTAAATTCACCACCTGGATGGAAGTGACTTTCCAAAATGAAAAGGCAAGACAGCTCAACTAAAACTTTATCTCGTTCTTCTACTACAGCTGCAAGATTTTGCAATAAAACTGATCACGACTGTGGTCGCGTGCAACCTGAACATCAGGATCAACACCAACGGCTCCTTGGGATCGCCCTGCGGCAGCTGTCGCACTTAACTCTCTCTAGAGGCCACTGAATTTTCTGAGATAAGTTTACTTCTCTACCCTGTAGCTGCTGCATATAGCCAAATACTTCCTCACGGCACTCTCCTAGGAGAATTTCAGTTCTACGCTCCACTGATACTGCCTGTGCAGCACGATTTTGAGAACCCACACCCACCCTCGCAACATCAGGGCGATAGACCTTCATTTCACCATCAATGAATCCACTATCCAGAACACGCTCAGCAATTCATCTGTACTAGCAATATGCCTGCTGCCCCAGCCAAGCATTCGTCTTAGGGCAGGTCAAACCAGACTCACGCAGCAAACCGTGAAGGGCAGAGAAAACGTGCTAGGAGGAATTTCGATCTCTCAACCATGCCTCCGCACGCAGAAAAAGGGTACAAGATCTCACGCGGTCCCAGACAATCTAGCAGCAGTCAAACAAGAAGCAATCTGGGAAAGATTTGCAAATCAGAAAAAATAAATGCGTGCGGCCACCAGCAAGGATTCCAACACGTCAAGAGTTTAATGTCTCCATCCTCCACGCAGTCCGTCAGCACAAAGAGGCCCCTAACAACAATAAAACAAGAATTCCCTCCATCCCACGCCAAGCAGGAGATAATGCTGACCGAGACAAGGTAGGTTGGGGGTTTGTCCTGTTCAACGATCTCAACAAAATTTCCAAGGAATTAGGAGCCATTTATAGAAAAGGCCTTAATAAAAACTACTTTGACGAACTATAACCTTACCCCAATTCATAAATTATTTTGAAATATTACCTTCAATCCTATTCTATACATGTCTTAAAGTCAAATTGACCTCATGGAAAATTATTCTATTACATTTTATCCATATGCTCCAGATTATGACCACTGGGGTTAAGTTCTAGAGAAGCTACAAACCCTTGTGAACAACTTTCAAATACCATTGCACCACTAACTCAAAAACCAAGCTTAAAATAACCTAATGAATATTTAACAACCTCAAGGTAATGTCCCATATTTGTTTTAAAAATGGGTAATGGATAAATATATGATTCCTCGATTCCTCCCATTCTTCACACACAAAAAAATAAACATGCCCATAAAAGCCTCTTTTTATCATATTTAAATTTTTTGAAAACATTTACCTAATGCTGCAAGCCATAGAAATATGTTTGATTTTTGAAAACCTTCTCTTTTCAATACAATTTTCTAGGAAAGCAAAATTTCTACTATAATCTCTTGCTCCATTCACAAAGATTCTCATAAACCACCTTCACCATGACTTCCCCATTACTTTCCTCTTTCCAGATCAACCTATACTCCAAATCTCTATCAAGAAAGGCGGAGTGATCAAGAATCCTTTCAAGAGTATTTGTACCAATTTTATTAACACAATCCTCATTGGATATACGTATCCATCCTCCACTAAAGTTCCTCATATATTAACAGTTTCATCCTTAAAGGAACTAAGGAACGCATCACTGGCCAAAACCCCACATGGATGCCAAAACTCCTCCCATAAGTCACTCTTATTCTCCTTCTACAATTTCAATTTTAGACCCAGTTGCATGACAAATCTTCAACTATTAATGAAATTGTAAATACCAAACCCCGAAGGGATCTCTTCTTGCAAGAATTTTTTCTCTAGTTCCAGAGAGTCTAAAATTTAATCTCCAATGATCCTACTCCACAAATGTTCATGTTCTTTATTAAATATCTGAAGGAGATTATTACCAATGCACAATTTATAATAGTACAGTCCCTCAAACCCAGGCTGCCCTCTTTGTTGGGATTTTGGACCTCTTCCCAAGCTACTAGAAAAAACTTATATTTCTTTCTTGACACACTCCATAAGAAGTGCCTTTTCAAATATAATTTATGATCATGGCTACTGCCCCATTTTTTAAAAAAATACATATAATAAGAGGGGTAATACTACTTAAAATATGAGTGGATAAGCTCAACACTTCCATCCAGAGTCAGCCACTTACCTTTCCATGAGGTCAACTTTTTTTATAATTTTATCTACAACTGGTTTCCATAACTCTTTCACTACTGGGACCCCAATAAAATTCATACCTAGATAAATGTTCCGAAGAAATCCAATAAAAAATCGAAGAATTCCTAATCTCCTATGTTGCAAATCTAGATGCACATTTAAGAAATAAACTAGTGACTTATGAACACTTACATTGTGTCCTACAACCCTTTTGTAAAGTACTCAAATATCCTAAAACTTCTTAGCCTCATCTACAAATAGTTCCCCCAACATATTTTTATCATGAAATAACTTAGAACATGTCACCTCTTTAATTCTGGAGGAAATTTTCAATCCTTTCAATTCCTTTCTGTCAACCTCTTTTTTAATTTCCTGGCTCAAGCCTTTAACCATTATTATGAAGAGATAGGGTGATATAGATCCCCATGCCTTAGACCTTTGAAGAGTTGAAATGTCAACTAGGAACACCATTGATAAGGACTGAGAATTTTTATGTAGTAAAACAATTCCTTATCATCTAAATCAAACTCAGGGGAAACCCAAACCTTATTATGACCACTTCCAAAAACCTCCATGTCACCCTAGCATATACCTTGATCATATCAATCTTAAAAATCATTCCCATATTATTCTTATGTCCTAAGGAGTTAATGGATTCATGGACCACCAAAATCCCATTTCAAATTTGTTTTCCTTCCACAAATCCAGTTTGGCTATCTAAAATGATCTTACCTAGTCATGTTTTTACCTTGGCCGTGAACATCTTGGAAAGCATCTTGAAAAATCAATTACATAAGGAACTAGGGCGATAAAGATAAAAATATTGAGCCTCTTATTTCTTTGGAATCAAGGCTAAAATAGTAAAATTCATTCTTTCAATATCACCCTCTTCCTTTTGTACTCCTCTATCACATGTCATATCCTCTCATATAATGTGCCAAAGTTTTTGGAAAAATCCTATTTGAAACTCATCTCGTCTTGGAGATTTATATGCCCTTAGAATGACAACTTACCCCTTTCTTTCCTCCAACATAACAAGTTTCAATAATTTGTCAGATTTATCCTTTGTTACGACCTTAGGGATGCTTGAAAAAAAGATTCTTCCTCCTCCAACCATCCCCCTTCTCTTATAGCCAAGTTATTCTTGAAAAAGATACTCGTTCTTCCTTGATCAGTTTGAATTCGGAGACCATCTCACTCAAATAAAGGGTTAATTTAGATATTCAGCTCACATTTCTTCTAACTATTATTTAAATGTAGAAGAATTTTGTATTCCAACTAACTTCCTTCAACCAGTTAATTCTAGAAATTTTCTTCCAAAAACATTCGTCTATGTGCAAGATATGATCCAACCCTTCCTTTTCTTGTTGTAACAATTTTTTCAGTTTCTTCTTATTGCATAATCTCATCTTGAGTCAATTCAAGGTCAAAAGAAAACTCATTATTTTTTTACAAACAAGTTTCCAAACTTTTTCTTATTTAATATTCAAGCTTCTGCTTGAATATACTTTAATTTCTTCATTAATATGTACCTTTTTTACCTTCCACCTTTATCCCCCGCCAGGATTTAAATTTTTCTTCATAACAAGGGCCAAGGAACCACAATAATTTCATTTTCAATGGTATTCCATGTGTTCAAATTCTAGGGAGAACATTTAAGCTAATAGGAACATGATATGATCCTGCCATGTTAAGAATATCTGAAGAGAATTGAAATTTTTCCAACCCCTATTCTGAAATGATCAAAAAACAATATGATTAATTTAATTTATTAAAATATATAAATAAATGCTAAATCTAAATATATAGCAGTGTTATGATATAAATAGTTAAAGTACAGAAGTGACTCCATTAAATAAGTAATTAAAATTGGAAACCTTAGTTGCAAGTAAAGGGATAAAAGACTTAGTTGATTCACAAGTAATTTTTTACTATACTAAAATGAATAAGTGATGAGAAAAAAGGGAAAAATGTTGAATCCAAGCTCAGTAAATTGTAGGAATTTCATAAATACCAGGAACAAGGTGCCTATAGAGGGCCAAGGGCACCTAGGGCTCCATGGACCTGTTCAGGACACCCATGATTGCTCATAAGTTGAGGAACTCAATTTTATAGCATCGTAATATGTTTTCTTGTTATCTCAATTGATCACCTATATGTCACTAAAATTTTCTATTGTTCTCCTAAAACCTGCAATAAGAAGTATCACCTGGAAAAACACCAAAACGCGTCATTTCACAAAAAGAAACGAATGTACACGACCGGTTGAATTTTCCTTAGCTATCAACAAAGTGAACTTACAATTGAGTATTTCACTAGTTTTCAGACCCATTATAGTTCTATGTTTGTGTGTGGGAACGAATTGTGCCCTAAGTGGCTCTTTTTCATGTCACACTTGATAGTGAGAAATGCCTAGATGTACGAATGTGAATAGATGTGTGCATCCCTCTTATGAAGAGAAATGCAGTCCCTTGCCCTTGTGTGGATGCTTGAATGCTCTTAGGATTCCTCTAGATACAACCATAGGTGGTGATACTAATTTTTTAGTGTTTCGTCCTTTGTTATGATTACATAGCATTATATTTATATGATTTGCTTGGGTGAATTTCGTAATTAATCACTAAAAGATGGACTAGTATGAAAATAATATACCTGAATGACTATTAAGGACCTAAAAGGTGTGATAAAATTACAAATATGTTAGGGGTGCCCAGGGGAGATGGGGGTGCATAGGTTTTGGCATTCCTGTTGGGTATTGGTGTCTAGATTAAGAAATATTGAGCTATGAAAAGAAATGCTAGGCTGGAAGGAGTGTAATACCAAAACAGGAACCAGAGAGCAAGCATAGATGGAAAAAATGAGTAATCAATTAGTAATTTTCTCACTTAGGAATCATATTAATAGTAGTATGTAATCAAGACTAGATAGATACCCAAAGTGTGTTATTTAGTATCTATATGTTCCCCCACTTCATGTTTTTCACTGAATTCTTGGTAACATAAAGTAGATAAGTGATGCATATCTGATAACCATGTAGATTGATGGCGAAAATGTGAGAGAGATAAAGAAAAGTGTGGAGTGATAAAAAAGTGAAGTGTGGAAAGTAGATAAGATAAAGTAAAAAGAACTATTGATAATGACCCCAGGGTGAGAGTGTATGTGTAGATGTCTTCTTGTACCTATTTTTGATATCACTTAATTGTGTTGTTGATGTGTGATGATATGTGATGATGTGACTACCACTTCCCAGAAGGAAAGACCTGCAAAAGAGAAAAACGAACAAGTATTCAAATAGATGATAGTGAAAAATATGATAAAACGAGTAAAAAATATGCAAAAATGGAAAAGTTAACATGTTCACTTCATCCATCATGAGTAAAGAGTTTAGAAAGCATCCTGAAGATATTGTAGAAGAACGATTTATTTGGGAAATCTAACACAAGTTGTGTTGAATGTGAGTTTTTTGGGTGATCTCACGCCAAGAACATAAGAATTTTAGGCATAAATGTTTGGTGTCATCCTCCAAACTTTAAATAATTCCCATAATTTGAACACCATTGTAGATGGTTTGTAAAAATTTGATCTGTTTTTAGTAATTCCAATCTAACACAAAATTAGAAAAGAATGTGTAGTGCATACATGTTGAGTGTTGAAGGAATATCTATTCTATAAAATCCGTTGTGTGAAATGAAAAAAAATTGTGTTAAACTTAAAAATGTTGTGTAATTACCCAGGCACTAATTTCTGCTTCTAAATGCTATTGTATGTGTTGTGTTGAAGACCCAAGTAAGGTTTTGGGACGTTACTTTAACTAAATGTTTTGTTGTACCAAGAACTAAACATTGAGCGTAAAATGTTGTATGGGGTGATTAATTTACCCAAATGATGCCCCCTCGTTTGGGGTGCATGCAATGTCACTGAGGAGTATGCTCAATTTTTGGAATTAATTTTATGCCTTGGATGGATTGGATGTGGACAGGTATGGCCCTTTACCAATGTTTACCATGAATTACATGTCATAGAATGTATGGGGTATTAGAGAGTCAAATCTAATGTGTATTGTCTGTGATGCTTGTCAAAAAATTCTAATTTAGATGTGTTGTGTTTGTAGGAAGCGAAATTTGTAGGTTTTCAGTTGGAGATGGGTTGTAAATCCATCTAGTCTAATATCCTAGAATTTTATAGTAATCATGATGGGGGATTAGGGGTTTAATATCCTATTTTTTTCCTAAATGGTGGCCCTTTTTCATGGATCATGGTTTTGACCCCACCAGTTGTGCCATCTAGGCCTTATTTAATATTAACAGCTACCCTTTTTTCCACATCAACATTTCTTCCTCTAATGATGTAACTAAAAGGGTCAATCTTTGGCGGTAGGTAGCTAATACAATTCCCTATGCTTATTTGGTTATATGAAGTGACTTTAATATGGTGGTGCTTCCCTCTAATAAGTGTGGGAAATTATCAATGAGATGGATAGCTTGAAAAAAGGGGGCATGGTTCTATATATGTAATAAATTTGGGTTTTATGACTCTAACACCTCTTGCACACCCACTTTTGAATCTTGGTTTCCTTGGTCCAATCTATGAGGTGGATTGGATCGGGTTATCAAACACCTTGACAGAGCCATGCTCTCAAATGATTATATTTTTGAGTTTGACAACATTTATTCCTTAACTATGGAAGTGATATAAGATTTTGTCCTTTAAGACCACTCTCCCATATGATTTTGTATCACCTAGCAAGATAAACAACCTTTTTGTCATAAAGGTCATTTATTTGTGAATACTTCCTTAATGGAACACAGACCCACTCTCAATCACATCAAGCGAGTTTTGTATTTATCTCCTTTTCCATATCATTTAAAAAACTATCATCCACCTATGTGTTCCAGTTGGACCCAATGGTGGGAGGACGCTATGAGTAAGACAACCAAATTCCTTAAAATTTGTGGTCAACAGCTGGCTAGAATTTGGTTTCGTTCAAACTCAGATACCACCTCTACTCTTAGCTGAGAAGTAGTGGTTCTTGAATGAAATCCTTTATATAATACTTTGCAGATCTAGATGGCATAAATTCGTCTGAAAATCCAAATTTCTTATAATTGTAATGCTTTGGGAGCTGAAATCCATGCGCGTCCTCAGTGGATTAAAGTGGGGGATCGTGTTTTTAAATAATTTTCTCTATCCCTCAAATCTAAGTAGTCTCCTCAGAAAATTTGTGTCATTCGTGTTGGCATAACTCATGTTACGGACCCCTATCTTATGATGTAGGCATTTTTACACCATTAGAACTTGGTTTTTAAAAATCAAGCTCACTTAGAGGAGTGACAGGCTACTCTTGACCAATGTTTTTCCGGCATGCCTTACAAGCTCTCTCTGGCTCAAAATATAACCTACGAGTATATGATCACCCTTGATGATCTGCATGAAGCAACCATGCAAATGGATAATTATAAGGCTCCCGGGTGTGATGAATTCCCATGAAAATTCTATAAATCACTTTCGGATGCTGTTGGCCCGGACCTTCATCAGGTCTATCTTGAAGGCCCCCGGAACCATTCACTTTGCGCTCACATCAATAAAGGGAATATTAAGTTCATTCTCAAGCCTGGAGACCACGAGAAAATTACAAATTGGCGTTCAATCACTTTACTCAATGTATCATATAATATTATTTCCAAAGCCCTTATGATTCGGGTACGCCATATTCTTCACGCCATCATACAAACAAGGAATTTTGTCTTCATCCAAGGGCACTACATTATTGATAATATAATTTCCATTTGGGAGGGAATGTAATGGGCGCATAAATCCAACGATCTTGTAATGCTCATTAAAATTTAATTTGAGAAATCATGTGACAAAATATAATTGTCGTTTATTATTATTATTACCATGTTTCACGCTTTGGGTTTTGGCCCTATCTTCATTTAACCTGTCAAAATTCTTTTTACCAATGCCTTCTCCTCAATCACCATTAATGGCCACATCTCAAAATAGTTTGGCCTCTTCTAATCCATATGACAAGGTTTCCCCTTAGTTTTTGCACTTTATGTTCTTGCGGCTGAAGGTTTTGTGTAAGAATAATACCAAGGGATTGTGAGGGGAATTGTGTTTCCTTGTATGGATAGCTTTCAATTACTCAATGGTTACTTTGTAGATGATACATTCATTAATTTAGTTTAGGAAGAAATAAATATTTGTAATTTCATGTGTTGCCTTAATATTTTCTATTTAGCTTTTGTCTCTTTCATTTCATAGTGAATAAACCTAATATTAAAGACAATCCTTCCTCCCTACACCCCTTGGCAAGATTCTTATGATTGGAAAATGTTAGGCCATGGTTAGATGTTTAAATTTCTTGGCATCCCTTTTTGCTTTTACTAGCGTCGCCTACGAAGCTATGATGGTATGTGGTTTAATACATGGAAAAAAATAAAATACTAGATCATCAAACAACTATCCATAGTGGGTAAATTCTAGATTTGATCCAATGTCCTTGAAGCCTTGCATGTATATTACTCTTCTTTCTATGTGCCATCAAAAAATTCTATGCAGAAGTTGGAAAATATTGTCAAGGCTTTTCCCTAAGGAAATGTCTTCTCTAGCAAAGGGTTTCAAAGATTCACTTAGGGGACCTATTTCCTTCCCTGTGAATCTTGAGGGATGGGTCTTATTGTTATCATGTGTCAAGGGTAGAAACTTTGTGCCAAATTGATAATTCATAGTATTGCAGGTCAATAATATTCGAAAAAGCTTCAGGTCCATGGTATTGACAAGGGTTCCCCTTATAAACACTCGTTTCTCTGGTGCCTGGAAAGGTTTATGGGTTTGGATTCCAACATTCTCCTCACTCCTTTCTCTGGTGCTATATCAAGGTGGTTATAACCTTCCTTCTTAAAATTATTTAGAAAGAATGGAAATGAATTAAACCATGGATTCAATGGAAAGGAAATGGATTTTACAATGTCCATTCTTAGTCAACTAGCACTCCTTTTCGTGGTCTCCTATCATCAAGTCCAAGATTGGTGTCTTTTAGAGGTCCTTGAATTCCTATACTTAATCTCTTTTAACACAAAATTCGTTCCACTTAAGACCGTTATTGAAAACATATCAAATCCTTGTATCCTTAGAATGAACTAAAATCTCGATTCAAACATGTTATGCATGATCGTCCTAGTATAACTAACATCATTTATTTTTCCCATGATCATATCAATAAAAAATTATTTGTGCATCGCTCCTATCTTTAGTGGACAGACTAGCAATGATTCGTTGATACCCCATTTTGGAACTATTTGTAGAGTAAAGGATGTCCATGGATTTCTCTGCATTTTCCCGTGGTTGAAAATCTCAACAATCAGTGGTGACTTCATTCCTCTCCTTATATTTGCAGAAGGAAATTCAACACACTTTGGTCTTCGTATGTCAGGCCTAAAATTTTACACTTTTTCTAGTGTATCTTACACCAAGGTCTCCCAGTTGGTGCTTGTATGGTTCAAATTGGTGCTTCGGCTCCCAAAATCCCTTTCTATGGATACTTGGAAACCTTATCGCACCAATTGTTTTGTCCCAAATCCCAATGGGCTTGGAATTGCATTTATTTATTATTTTCCCCACTTCGTCTAAAGTGTTTTACCTGGTAACATATTATTTTAGGAGATAATTCCCATATTATCTCACATGCTTTCCTAGATTTGGCATGATTTCGGAGGTGAAATTACTTGTTGGTTATGGAAAGAAAGGAAGTTTTTTTTTCTATTATTGAAGTTGATCAACAATTCTCAATTTATAATAAGTCAGTGGTTATCTCTAATGTGATGTTGTAGATACAATTTCAATCTAAACAGTTTGCCCTTGATGTTGAGAACCTCTAACCACTCATGTGCCATTAGGGTGATGCCCCCTGTAATGTTTCTTGGGAGCCACCCTCAACTTATCATCTCTCTATGGCTAGAGGAAGTCATCCCAGAGGATGTCATCAGAATCCATTCCTAGTGGCACTCTTTTAACCATGCTCACTAGTCTCCGCGCAGTCAACCACAAAGAATTTTATCTCCCCCATCTAGCCATCAGGGATGGGGTTCCCCCCGCCAGCTCATCAACTTGATTGGGAATCACTTGTTCCCTTCAAGCGGCACAAACATAATGGGTAGATTCTACTACCTCCACCTCCATTAGATAAGTTACCTAGGATAGATTGTGTCATCTCTCCCATGTAGGTTTCTGCTTAAAATGAAGAAGAAGACCCTCTGGGATCTGGTTGGGAAGTGTCGGACACTAGAGAAGACCTTCTCGGTTCTGGTTTGCCATATGATCCTGACCCTCAATCTATTTGTCAACTTTTTCTTCAGGTGCATAGATTCAGTTTCTTTTAAGTTGTTTTGATTGGTATTCTTAGGCTTGGACAAATTTTTCCATGGATTTGGGGTGTGGTCTCATACCACCCGCTTTTTTTGTTGAATTATATTGTATCATATTTATATTAATATAATATAAGATCTTATTCATAGAAAAATTTAACTAAAAAATTAAAAAATAATTATTACATTTAAAAAACATAATTTTTCGATTTGATTTATACATTAAAAACATTATTTTACCTACTCCCAGTGCTAAAATAGAGACTCCAATACCATTAGTAAGCTCCAATTTTTAAATTTTGATGTAAACAAATTACTATCATAAAATTTTATTTATTTAAAATAATCTGACAAAAAAAATTATGATGTAAATTATGTACATTTAAAAATATTCATAAATTCCCACCATAATTCAAAATTTTAAAATCCATATTTTACATTTTTTAGATGCACTTTTCTGATGCTAAAAAATATTTTACATTAATAATGTCACGCCAAAACTTGAATTATGTTATGACATAATAAAATTAATAATTTATAGTCGCAAAACTTTATGTCAGCATCATAGCATTTTTCAATCCTAAAAACATGTGATCATAATACAAAATGAAGATGTTGAACAAATAAAACTACTAGTCAGTAATAGTTTTGATCCGATGTGATCCATATTAAGGATATGTTGACATTTTATAGGAATGAAGTGTACCTCTTCCTGTGCCACATGGTAGGTTGAGATGTTAGAAAGTTGGGGTGTATTAGAAAAGGCTCTATGTAGAGCTAAGGAATCATGTGGCTTACTAAGAAGAAAGGTTCCATTGTGTAGTTGTAGTGTTTGGTTATGATTTGTTGAGCAATGTTATGTGAAGTTGTGAGGTAGTGTGCGACAAAAATTATAGAAGCTACACAATATTTAATGTGATAGGGATTTATTATTTAATATTTGTGAACTACCAAGTGGTACTGGGATATGAATGCGAATGTGAAAAGAAATACACAAAGGTGCCATGAGACTTCATAAATGGTTTGAAGTTTTGGGAGAGATTTGAGTTGTTGAGGAGTTTTCAAGTAGGTTTTTGAAATGATGCAAGCTACCAAAAATTTGTAGGGATGTCATGAGGATTAGGATCTCATAATTTTCAACAAGAGAAACAAGGATTACATGGCTCTCAACTACAAGAAATATATATACATTTTGCGAGGATTAGGAACTCATAATTTTAGAGAGAAGTCACGAGACTTCTGTAACTTCAAGATTATGCAAGGAAAGATGTAAAACTATGAACAATTTATTTACAATTATTTATCTTGCTTTTATCCCATCACCAAGGCCTACATTACCTTAAAAATGATGTCAATTCACAATAGTTTAAATACCACATTCCTAAGTGCACATAGATCAAATACAATGAGGAATTCCCTCTAATTTTTTTTAACTTTCTAAATATTTAACTACTCTTCTTCTACTAACGTATTTAATATCACATCTCTTTATTTCCATATTTTCCCCACTTTTATCAATTGATGAATACATTGATTGACTCACAGTCTTATGACTATTTATATATTTCATTACATTTTCCCTCAAGAGAAAACATCTTCATGTGAAATTTGTAATATCCTTTATCATACATGATCCTCTCCACTCCTCTAATTACTACTTTTAAAGGGAGTAAAATTTAGATTAAGGAGTTAACACCTAAGATTAATATTTTCTTTAGAATTGCTTTTCAAAATAAAGCTTTGAATGTGGAAAATTGGATAAAGGGAGGTCAGTATCTTCCAAATAGATGTATTATAAATTAAAAAAAGGTTGAGGAGATAGCCAACCACCTTTTTTTACATTTCCATTTTGCCTTTCCAATATGGAGCTTTAATCTTGGTTTCATTGGGATGAACTATATTCTTCCGACCTCTATTGTTCAATCCTGGGAACAATGGTATTTTCCATCAAAGAATACTATGGTTAAAAATATATGGAGCATCTCCTTTCCCCCTTCTCTCATAAGAATCAATAATCATCTTTTGAATGACATAAGACAAAATATTATTAGTTTCAAGCCCCCTAAAAGGACTCAACACTATAGTGAGGATAGTAGACTTCTGGAAAAATGGAATCTTAATATATTTTCTATCACTATTCATCTGCCTAAAACGGTTTCTAGAGAACATATCAAGTGGCATCCTCCAAATTCAGGTTGGTTGAAACTAAACTATGATGGGGCCTCTAAAGGCAACCCGGGTAAGTCTGGGGGGCTGTATAAGAAATGAGAAAGGTATTTTCATCAAGTTATATGTTGGTCCTATGGGCATTAATTCAAACCACTATGTCGAAGCCCTTACTACCCTTTGGGGGATTAGGATCGCAAGAGACATGAATTCTAGTGACATTATTATAGAAAAGGGGATTATTTAAATATCGCCAAATGTTTGAAAGGCAATAGTCATATAAGTTGGTATATTGTATTCATTATCAATGAAATTCATCATATTCTTAGCATGTTTCAAATTTATGAAATTCATCATACTTATCGTGAAGGGAATCATCTAGCTGATGGTATGGAAAATATAGGAGTAATTATTAATGATCTCAAAATATGAAATCTTGATGAGAATCCTCCAGCTAATGTAATCAATATTATAGATAATTAAAATGTGGAACTCATTCTGCATAATTGTGATTGGCACTGTGTGGAAAACTAACCTCAATTCCTCTTTATAATATTGACCCTTTCAAGATTCATTTTAATAAGGATCATTTTCCTCTTGTTGATTTATCAGGATCAAGATTGGGGGTGAATGTTCCATAGAGTTGAGCATATGAATATTGATGAATGGAGGAACAATGAAGATCTATAGCGAGATTTTAAGAAAGGGGATATTTACTTGCTGTTCATGGAGAAAATTAAGGGACATGATTTACATCTATCCAGGAACTGGTAAAAAACTGGAATAATAGAAAGATTATCTACAAGGGTAGACTTTTTGATGTTAATGAAGATATCATTTCCAAGGTAACTAGACTTCAAAAGAAACAAACTGAATTTTTACAAGAACAAGGTCGATATTGATGTGGAGGAGCAGAAATTTCTTAAATGATGGTGATTATCTTGTTTGCAAGAAATGGGGGTTTCTTTCGTGAATACATGTCTCCTCCCTACAACACAGTGGCACTATTAATCATGAAATTTATCATAGTGGAGGGAAGATACACGGTAATTACTTTCTTAACACATTGATTTTTCTTAATCATTTTTAAAAAAGATACTCTGTCAGTTTCCTTTTTTTCATCCTTCACTCACGTTAAAAATTGTGTGGATTTAGTTAAAAGGGGAAAATGTGTTCATCCACTTCATCATGCCATGATCCTTCTGACCTACAAATTCTTTGATTTCTCCATTCTCAACACTCCTCTTCAATCCTTTCTTCCCAGTTATCTCCTCCCCTCTCCCATCACCTTCACTTCCATGTTTAACACCTCCACTTCTCCTGTCACCACTTCTTTTCTTCCTCTATTCTTCACTCTCATCCCTCCTCTTCTACCCTCCCTACCGTTTCTTCTCATTCCCTTATCATTCCTCCTCCCTCCTTCTCTCTCCCTCCTATAACTCTTAATCTTGGCCCTTCTTCTAGCAAGCATTCGGGTGACTCCTCTCTCAATAGGCCTTCAGGACAAAGAGGGAAAATATTATTGGTAAGGATTTCATACCACATACTCCCCATTCATCAAGGTGAAGGGAAGTTATTTTAGTTTTTTATCCATTGGAAAAAAATGAAAATCCATCTCAACGGAAGACCCCCACCTAAAATTGGTTATCCAATTTAGTGTCCCTCGTGCGCGTTTGCTCTCTCAGGTAACCTGGGGCACGTTTATATCACCACTATCCCCTTGGGGTATTATTCAATTTGTGATTTAAACACCTATCCTAAGTTTAATTCACCCCATTATGTTTTACCCGTGAGTAATTAAATATTAACTATTTAATTACACCTTTTCACATGTATCCTAACCACTTATCTACCCCATATCTATTCTATCCATATATCCCCCCTATTTCTCCTCCTCCCAAAGCGGGATATTTCCCGTATTTGAGGTGGAGGGATCACTCTTATCTTTCCAGAAATCACTCCTTTTGGCCATCTCGGGAGTCTGTTCCGTGATCGGCGACCGACCGGTACTCGGTCGACGCCGATTTTTCGGAGCGGCGCCGATTATAAATAGAAGCCCAGAACTCAGTTCTGGGGAGACACAGATTGAAAGAGACAGATTGTAAGAGACACAGATTGTAAGAGAGAGAACGAGAGATCTTTGAGCATCAAGTGTGAACATTATCTATCGAATGAGAGCGGATCTTGTCCAAATCAATCCCTGAGAGGAGCACCGTTACTCTGCTCTTATCACATCAACATCGCACGTCTCCATTGATTTTCTGGTGACTCTGTTCCTGCATCCAACACAGGTGGAGTCTTGCCAGTATCTCTCCGACTTCTGCAGATCCAGTAGATGTTGATGATCTTACCTTCGTTTTCCAATTTCCAAATCTTCTCGCACTTTGTCTCGGATCGACGCCGATCTATATCAGTCGACGCTGATCTGAACCAGTCGACGCCGATTCTACATAATCGACGCCGATCATCCTGCAGACAGGTAAAAGGACACAGGTAACACAAATCCAGCTTTGTTTTCACAGTTCCCTGTTTTCTGTTGCTTTCTGTCTGCTGTTTAGATTCTGTTTATTACTTTGATCAGAAAATCTAGTCCTGTACGTACATCTTTTATCATGTATGCTTCTTTACTTAATTGAAAACGTGGACTGACATCCGCCGAGGGAGCTTATCGCTTCCCGGACCCGCTTCTCGGGCAGTCCACCTAAATATCTTTTAACGTGGTCTTTTTCTGTCAAGCATCGGTGTCTCGCAGGTTACTTGGATCTACTGTGCAGAATTGCTCGTGTGCGCCCGTCTTATCTACATCGGCTTCCTTATCCATCTACATCTTCGGATCTTGTCCATCAGGTATCAATTTCATTTGAGTTTTTCAAGGTTTTTGTGTTTAGTTTGGTACATTAACTTGGACAGGTAACAAGCGCGAAATTCTTGATCAACATTCTGGCACGCCCGATGGGACCCAACCAAAGTCCCTTATTGGTAAGTTCATCTCTTTTTTAGTTTTGAGCTTTGTTCTTTTTCTTCACTAATTTTTATCAGTTCTGCTTGAGCATTTCCTTTCATCGCTTCTTTCAATCTTGCTCTTTATGCAAAATTGTTATTTCCTTGTAAAATTTTCATTTTGATTTCAAGATTGCATGTTCCTTAAAATAGAAATTTTCGTTTCACCATTATCTGGATATATCTTTCTGGATTTTGTTTGGTGTTTGCTTAACCTTTTCTTGCGGAGCACTTTGCTTGTTCGTGGGATTGTTTGAGGGGAAGAGCTCAACAATGCACTTTTTGAAGTCCACACACCTTGGAGAGCTAAATATACAGGTATTTCTCTTTTACGGTGTTTTCTCCTTTTTAGGAAAAAAAAAAAAAAAAAAAAAAAAAAAAAAAACTTTCTTTGTTTGTTGTCTATCACATTCGAACATTTCAATTTTTGGTGCTTAAAAAGAATTTAATCGCATTTGGGAAAGAATCTGTTTGACTTGTCTTCATCGAAATCAAACACTTCGTTTTTAAGTGCTAAAAAAAAAAAAAAGAACTCTTTCTTTGTCATTTCTGCTGTATGTTTTTCATCTAGTTTTAATTAGGCTGGAAAATTGATCAAAATCGGTAGTGACACTATTTGATTTTTATTTTTCACCCTTGCACACAAAGCCAAAATCACTAGGTATAAAGCATTTAAACAAAAATTCTTTCCCTGGCCTCGCCTACTTGGAAGTGACATCCAAGAGGAAGAGCCTACGCGGTACTCGGGCCGCGCTATAAATTCACGGAAGTTCTGGTATATATTGGCAAAGCACCCGACTCCCTTATCGCAGCGGTGTGTGAAGTGCGGGGGTAGGCCCCTATATCAAGCCACGTACCGGTCTTTTACTGAAGTGCCTTCGGGACTCCTCACCAAAACATCCCCCAAACCATCCTTAGTTTGGCTATCTGAGTAGTTCCTGTTCTAAAAGGCCTTCCCTAATATTTTCTTTCTTAAAAGCATAAAAACTTAAAAGAGATAATCACCTACGCTGCTTGAATTGTCTGTGCATTAGTTAGGTCAATCTTCTTTTCTGCTTGTTTATGACGGTCATCACTCGGTTACAATCTAGAAGAATGGCTCAATTAGCCCCTTCTTCCTCCGAGATCACCACTAGTGTGGATGTTTCGGCACCCCCCAGGTCTTCCTCGGGACCGCTGTTAGTTGGTTCCCCATCCTGGTCATATAATCCTTTCTATCAGGCCAAAGCAACCCCATCACGTCCAGCTTCCCCTAGTCCTTCAGAAATATCATCTGCTTCTGACTCAGAGTATGTTCCTCGCGGGGATCCTGAATTTCAGGCGCTCCTTGATCGCAATCCGGTAGCCCTCATGGACTACCTAGTACACAAGTCTATTCAAATATCTGATCAGGGACCACCAATCCAGCAAGTGTACGATTATTCTCGTGAACCATCCCAGGCTTTTGTAGAACAGTTAGCATCATTTTTCTCGCCTCGAGCCACGGAGGAGGGTGGCGCACCTGTGCCTCCTTTTTCTCTTCCACCGACCATATCGACTAGTTCTCAAATAGTCTCCTATTCCTAACGCCGCAGTTACCTCGACTATTCCACAACCTACTTCTGAGAGGTCCTCTTCTCTGGCTATAATGAGTGCGTCTGTGCACCCGCATATTGCTGTTAATTCATCTATGCCGTCCATTGTGTCCCAGGGTCAGTACCCCTTTATGAGTCAACCCCCTTCGACTAGTCAGTTGGTTCCTGCTTCTCGTCCTCCAGTGGGTTTTTCTTCCAATGTTCCAGCAACAGTGACCTTCGCCCATCCTCTAGCATCGGCCCTTAATAACTAATCCGGCAGTAAAAAGCCTCTTTCAGGTCTTGTTCCCCAATATGTCCAATCAAATCGGCACCCATGTTCCTCAATCTGTTCCGATTCAGTCAACAAGCATAGGAGTCCACCAATCACAGGCTCCGTCCGTCATCCAACCTTCATTTTCTCAACCACTTATTATCTCACAGCCTGCCTATACACAGGCTCCTTCACAGCAAATACCCCACCAGGCGTCACCCAGAACGCCTGGTTACTCCTCTTATCATCCTATCAATCAACAGATGAATCCCCCGTTGACACCTCAACAACATCCACCATTTGCTTCTTATGTAGGACATGCCAGTGTGCCTCCTCCTCAATCTGACGTGGTTCAAATTCTTTTCAAGAAAATCACAGACTTGGAAGCCTCCACCAAAGGGGCTCGTCCTTCATACTCTTTTGAAGAAGTGTGTAATGAACCCATTCACCCCTCAGTGGCTTTTAAGCCTTATCCTCCCCAATGGGAACTTCCTAAATTTTCAAAATTTCATAGTCGGGAGGACCCTCAACAGCATTTGCGAGCATTCAAACATGCTTGCTACCTCATAGTCCAGGATCAGGAGCTTATGCTCCGTACTTTTCCTATGTCTCTAGCAGGTCCTGCTTTAGACTGGTACAATAACATTCCTCAACATTCCTTGTTTTCTTTCTCTCAATTGGCCCAGATGTTTGTTGAAAACTTTTCAATAAATATCGCGCATAAGATCTCGATTACAGATCTTTATAACATTCGTCAATTCGATGATGAGTCTATTGCAGACTTTGTCGCTCGTTGGAGAGGGATAATAAACCAATTGTCTTTCTCCCTTCCTCAATCCCAACAGATCGAGTTGTTTACTCGATCTTGTGCTAATCATATTTCTTCCACTTTAAGGATCCAGACCTTTCATACATTTGAAGAAGCCTTTACGATGGCACGCAAACTTGAATCTCGCGCCATTGAACAAGGGAAGTTAAAACTTCGCTCTAAATCTAAACCAGATTTTTCTCGGTTTACCAAATCAAATCCTTCCACTTCTAAAGACAAGAATCAGGGATCCACCAACGCTATCGTATTAAAAACATCACGAGCCGATACCACTTCTAATCAAACACCACGAAGAGACTCCTCATCTTCTCGAAAAGGGTCCTCATCATCTCGATCTTTCACTTCATTGGGGGAATCATATGCTTCTATCCTGGAAAAAATGTTGGAAGTCCACATGATCGAACTTCCCCCCATTAGGAATATTGATGAAAGCCAAGAACGTCCATTCTGGTATAGGGAAAATGACTTCTGTCATTATCATAGAACCAAAGGTCATGACATCGAACGATGTCAGACCTTCAAAAATCTTGTCCAGAAATTCATTGATAAAGGCGAGCTCATTCTGGATAACCCAAATGCTCCCCCAAATCAAGCGCTGGATGTCTTTAAACAACCTTTTCCCAATCATTCCCCGAACCATGATGCTTCAGAGTCTCAAAAACCAAACACTCATACTATCAGCTTCATCTCTACTGAAGAATCTTCTTCTAAAACTAAGCCATCTGCGAACACATCGACCGAATCAGAACCTCCTTCCGCTTCGTTAATCGTTGGGATTCCACCATCTTCAGATAGCCCGTCTTTGAATATTCCAACATTGTTAGATACGGATTCACCCTCTCTCTGCTTCTTTGTCTGATCTTCCGTCCATACCCGAGACAGTGTCATCCTCATCTGTCTCATCGTCAGACATTCTTTCAATGCTCGAGGCAATTACATCCCTTCGAGTTTCCACCGCGGATACATCTACTTCTGTTTCTCCCATTTTTGCTGCGACTATGCCATTGGTGAACGTACCTATAGTTGTGCCGACTTCGACGGAAGCGTCTTCGATTTTGACTCTTCCTGTTTCCTTTCCTACAGTAGTTTCACCCACAATTACTGTACCAGAAGTAGTTCCCTCGCAAGGAACTGCTTCTTCATCACTCACTTCTTCCATCACCAATGCTACTTTGCCTATTAAGGGGAAATCTAAAGAAGTAGCACCAACACCTATACGCTCGGTTCCTGAACTTAGACCGAGACAACCGAAATCTAACGTTGCGTCATCAGTACCTCCCCATTTGCTTCCCCCGAAAAGGTTACAATCACCTTATGCGGTTGAAATTGTCACCATCCCTGAAAAAGGAAAGCCCATATTTCGAACCATCAAGACTCTTGGTGCTTTCCCACAAAAATCTCTCTCTGCGCCTCATAAAAGATTGGATTTGTCCGCTGAGAAGGCGTCTTCTTCTACAAACTTATCAAAACCATCATCTTCTTCTACAACACATTCTTCACCAGCACCTCGAAAAGTGGACTTACCTACTAAAAAGACGTCACCTCTTTTATCAGAATCATCATCTTCGTTACCAAAAACCAGGGCACCCTCTGTTCCTCCGATTATACCTACTTTGGAAGCTTCTCCCTCATCTAAATCGACATTATCTAAATCATCATTAGTTTCGACCAAGCAGCCTCCCTTATCTCTGAAGACCACAACACTTGTCACATCTCCATCATCTTCAAAATCTATTTTAGGGGCTCCTCCTCCACCGAAATCAATCATGTCTCACTTACTTCCATCTCAAGTGCCCAAGGCTGCTCCTCCAGATGTCCAAAAAAATAAGATGATCCCTAAAAAGACTGTCAAACCTAACATGCAGGTTCTTTTACCTCGGCAGTCTGTTAAAGTAAAAGAGGCGCCTTCATCATCTCTGTCCTCATCTTTGTCTACCGGGTTCTATACTGAAATCCTTCGCCAACTTATCCAATCTTCATCCATATCTCTTCCTCCGATTAAACCCTATAACCCTAAAGGAGTTAAACCTACCTGGTTTAACTCTGATTTGATTTGTGCTTACCACCGTACCCCGGGTCATGATACTGAGGGATGTAAAGCTCTTCAATCTGTCGTCAACAGCCTTTTGGAAGAAAGTGATCTTTTGCTGGAGGAGGAGAACAAGTATCTCCTGTCATCTTAGCTCCATCTGAGCCCCAACGATCTACTCAGACCTCTACTTCTAGTGATTCCACTCCAAATGATCTTCCACCTTCTCAAATCGACACAATTCATATCGCCACTAGAACCCAACAGTATGATAATCCATCCTCATCTACAGCATCTCGACCACGGGTTGTCATTTCTGCAGCCCCCGAAGGAGTTCCTCCTTCCTCATTAGCCCCGAGACCTCGGGTCTCTATTCGTGCTGCACCTCGGGCTCAAATTCCCGTGTCAGTTGAGGAGAGTGTTATGAAACAACTCACCCAGGCTCCGGTCAAAATGTCTCTTTTTGACCTCATTCAATCCTCTCCGCAACATCGCCAGGCTCTGATTGATAATCTGCGTCGCATCGCAGTGAATTCAGATGAGCCCCAGCCCTTCGAGATGGTTGTTGGATTGAATAGACCATCAACCACCATTTCTTTTGAAGATTCAGAAATTCCTTCCCTTTCTTCCGAGGATTTGGAGGCTCCCCTCTTTATCACAGTCCAAATCGACAACACTACATTAAAACGCATTATGATCGACAGTGGTGCTGCACTCAACGTCATCTCCTCGCACACATTCGAGCAACTTAAGTTACCAAAGAACGTAGTGTCACCCCCGCCTTTCGCTCTTCGATCATTTAACGATCAGCTAGCAGTTACTTTAGGAACTGTGGTCCTACCCATTCGAGTAGGTAAGAAGCTGCTTCACGAACTCTTTTACATTGTTGAAGGGAAATTCCACTATAATATGATCCTCGGACGCTCCTGGATTCGTGCAATGCATTGTGTCCCATCCACCCTCCATCGATGCTTAAAATATCAATATGAGGGCAAAATCTATACTCATCCAGGAGATCCTTTTCCTTCCGCACAATGCGACATGACCACAGGGTCTGCCCCTCTAAAGGAAAATGCTTGTTCTCCTGACGGGGCCTCATCTTCTTCCATACCTGCAACCAAACTACCGGATTTACAAAATTTAGAAGAGACATTGCAGCGTTTCTCACTAGGAGAGCTTCCTCTCCTTTCTTTTGACACCCATCTCAAACCTAGTGAGTATGGTAGACCAGACAAACAACCTGAATATCAGCCAGGTCTTGGTCGCATCGTCACCATTGGTCTGCCCAATCAACAGACTAATTTCATTTACGGTGGTCTTGATACGCCTCACTATCACCCGGATTCTCCTCCTAGGACCAAACCTTATTTAACAGGGTTCGATTGTCTACAGAATCCCACGTTTGCAAAAACTTATTTATATCGATGCGCGTGGAAGGGCTTTGGCTTGGGTAAATATGAACAAGGTGTGCATGACCTCGCGTCCATTCCAACTCTCAAGCCACATCAAAAATTTGGTTTAGGATTTAAACCTCTTTCAAAAGCCACCGTCACTGTTCTCGATGAGCCTCTTCCTATTGAGGAACCATCTTCTCCCGCTAAGTCAGAAGCATCACTCGATGTGGACGACGCCATTTCCATCCCGTCTAACTTTTTTTTTTAGTCAATACCATTTCCTTAGGGCCACTAGCCTATAAGACTAATGACAGGTCCACTTCCATACCGTTAATTTTCCCTGAAATAGTTGGAGACGACTCTCCTACTATCAACACTATCCACTGTGCGATGATGATGATTCTGTCCTCACCTATCTGGGGGCAGAGGATTCCTATCTTCCTAAAACCATTCCTTCTGACACGTCTACGCTTCTCAACGAAGCCACTCTTAATCCACCAGGAATATAGGGACTTCTACCACTTTTCTTTCCAACCATCGTCATCATAATATGAGGCATCATTAAGGTCGGCCAATCCCTTAATCCACAGGAGTTAGGAGACTTTACCACTTTTCTTTCCAACCATCGTCAAGCCTTTGCTTGGTCATATGAGGATATGCCAGGACTCGATCCCGATATCGTGGTCCACAATATCGTTACTCTTCCCGACATCAAACCGGTTAAACAAAAATTGCGTAAAATGCACCCTAGAGTAGCCCTTCTTGTTAAAGAAGAATTGCAGCGCTTGCTCTCGGCTAACTTCATCCAACCCATCGATTATCCACAATGGGTTTCCAATGTAGTACCAGTAACTAAAGCTACTGGGAAAATTTGAATTTGTACCGACTTCCGGGATCTTAATCTTGCTTGTCCAAAAGATGATTTTCCTCTACCTAATATCGACCAACTCGTGGATTTAACTGCGGGTCATGAGATGCTTTCTCTTATGGATGGTTTCTCTGGGTATAATCAAATTCTCATCGCACCAGAAGACCAACATAAGACTTCTTTCATAACTCCTTGGGGGACCTTTTGTTATCGTGTCATGCCTTTCGGTCTTAAGAACGCAGGAGCAACCTATCAGCGAGCAATGACCTACATCTTCCATGATCTCTTACACAAAACTGTGGAAGATTACGTCGACGATCTCCTCGGTAAATCCAAACGTCGTCAGGATCATCTTTTCATTCTTGCACCTCTCTTTGAGAGGCTTATTCACTTTTGTCTTCGTCTAAATCCATCTAAGTGCGTGTTTGGCGTTCTCACTGGTAAACTTTTAGGTTTTATCATTTCCATTAGGGGTATTGAAGTAGACCCCGCAAAAATAAAAGCTATCCTTGAGATGCCTCCCCCTTCTAACTTAAAGCAACTCCGCAGTCTCCAAGGACGTCTTCAATCAGTGCGTCGTTTTATCTCACAATTGTCGGACCGTTGTCAACCTTTTCATCATCTCCTCCGTAAGAATGTTCATTTTGAATGGGATGAACATTGCCAAAAGGCCTTTGATGATCTCAAAGCTTATCTTCTTTCTCCACCTGTGCTTACACCTCCACGCGAGGGGGAGCCTTTCTATCTTTATATCTCTGTGACTGACCATGCTCTGGGAGCCATGATCTCGCATCGGGACGCTTGCGGTAAAGAACAAGCTGTCTATTACATCAGTCGCACCCTCCATGAGTATGAAACACGTTATTCCGAAGCTGAAAAGCTGTGTTGTGCTCTCTTCTTCGCAACTTCTAAGCTTCGTCATTACCTCCTTAATCACAAAACTTACATTGTCACAAGTGTCAATCCACTCAAGACAATTCATGCGAAGCCTTATCACAATGATCGTATCACTCGTTGGCTCATGCTTATGACAGAATTTGATCTCGAGTTTATCCCGCAAAAGTCTATCAAGGGTCAGGTCATTGCAGATCAATTAGCTGATGCTCCTCTTCCGGACACTCAAGTCCCCCTTGCTCAATTCCCCGATGAATATATCCAACAAATTGATTTTGGTCTGTCTCCATTTAAAGTAAAGCTCTTCTTTGATGGATCCAAATGCCAGCAAGGGGGAGGTGCAGGTTTCGTGATGATTCCTCCTTGGGGTACGCCTATCCCAGTCGCACACAAATTGAACTTTGAGTGCACCAATAATATGGCTGAATATGAAGCTCTTGTCTTGGGTCTTCAAAATGCCATTAATCTCGGCGCTCGTCATATTGACATCTTTGGTGATTCTGAACTCATCGTTAATCAAGTCACGGGTGTCTATCAATGCAAGAATGATATCCTTCAAAAATATCGTGATATCGTTCTCGTTCAACTCCAATCTTTCGATAAATTCACTATCCAAGCTATTCCTCGCACTGCGAATCGATTCGCAGATACAATGGCTTCGTTAGCCTCACTTATCCCACCTTTTACCGAGGACTCGCGACTTTATGTGGCTGTGCAACGATTAGATCAACCATCTCATCTTAGGCAACTAACTTCAATCCATGCTGTCACAACCCATACTCAGGATGAGTGGTATCAACAGATCGTTGATTATCTATCTCATTCGGTGCTTCCTCCAGATCTGACTTCCAATGGTAGAAGATCTTTTATCCTACGCGCTAATCGCTATACTATTCTAGGCGGGATCCTCTACAAACGCGGCTTTGATGGTATTTTGCTTCGGTGCCTCAAAACCCTTGAATCATCTAAAGCTATCCAGGAGGTCCATGACGGTATCTGTGGTGGACATTTTAGTGGCTTGGCCGTAGCTAAACGCATCTTACGTTTGGGATATTATTGGCCTTCTCTTAATCGAGATTGTTGTGAATACACTAAGAAATGTGTCAAGTGTCAACAACATTCCAATCTCACACATATCCCTAGTCAAGCTTTACAACCTACAGCGGATTTGTGGCCTTTTTCGCAATGGGGTCTTGATCTCATTGGTCTCATCAATCCCCGTTCTTCACAGCGTCATCATTCTATCATTACTGCCACTGAATACTTTACTAAGTGGGTGGAAGCTATCCCTCTTTCTTCAACAAAAGCTAAACCCATAGTTGATTTTGTCTATCAACACATCATTTGTCGCTTTGGTGTCCCACACAAACTCATCGCAGATAACGGTAAGTCTTTCAAGAACGTTGATTTGCAGAACCTCTGCGACGCTTTCAATATCAAACTCAGCTTTTCTTCTCCATACTATCCTCAAGCTAATGGTCAGGCCGAAGCTTCCAATAAAACTTTGCGTAATATCCTCGCAAAGGTAACTAGTCGAGCTGGTAGGGATTGGCATTTACATATCCCTTTTGCTCTCTGGGCTTATCGGACTAGCATTCGTACTCCTACTGGTGCTACTCCCTTCTCTCTCGTCTATGGGTCTGAGGCTGTTCTTCCTTTGGAAGTCCAAATCCCATCTCTCCGTGTTTCTCTTAGAGAATTTGTCTCTGATGAGGACTATCGTCAAAATCGTCTAGCACAACTTGAATTATTAGATGAGCGGCGTCTCAACGCTCTTGAACATCATCAAGTCTATCTTGAGCGTGTCAAACGTGCTTATAACAAGCACTTGCAGCACCGTGACTTCAAAATTGGTGATCTTGTTCTTAAAGAAAATCAAAATGTCACTACACTCGAAAGGAGTCAGCGTGGTAAGTTTGCTCCCAACTGGATGGGTCCGTACGTTATCACTCATAAATATGGGTCTGGGGCTTATCGTCTATCTTCCATGGATGGTATACCTGAAGTGGAACCTCTTAATGCCTTGCATCTACGGCCCTTCTACTGTTAAAATCTATCTTACACAAATCTAGTCGCAAGACAGATCTTTCATCCGTCTAACAACCAGTCATATACTTTCATGGTGATTCGAAATTATGTGGTTCTCCGCCTATTGTCTTTTTTACCTTAAATATGAGTATCGCGGCTCTACTCATAGCATTTTTCTTCTGGATATGTTTCTCCTCATGGTAGGAATACCTTAATCACCGCTTCATTTGTCCCAAGTGCTTATCTTAATCGGATCTACTCGGGGCATGAGTGCATGCTCTTTATATGTTTTCTTCCCCTCTATCTGATCTATCTAGGTCTAAACTCAGCTTCTTCCAAAAAGCTTTTCAAAAAAAAAAAAAAAAAAAAAAAAAAAAAGATGCTATCCAAAAAAAAAAAAAAAAAGATAGACTGATCCCTTGAAGGACAGCTATCCATACAATCAAATGAATCAAAAGATATAGACCATGCCCTCGAAGGATGGCTATCATTAAAATTCAAAATACAGACTGCTCCCTTGAAGGACGGCTGTTTCTCAAAGGAATACTCAAGGCTTCTTGCATTGATCAGCCTTTCAGTCAGTTTATACACTTTTTAGCATCACTGAAAGACTTCCCGTATTGATCAGTCTTTCCATATCTAGCAAACTTCCCGCATTGATCAGTTTGCTTTTCTGCCAGAAATCATGAAGCTGAGATATAAGACCTTTTGTCGATCATATGGAGAATCCTATTTTCCCAGTATGAACATGTATTCTGTCCCTTGTAAATTTCGACAAGATACCTACTTACTGCTCCTTCCGTTTCCCTCCTAAATCTGGTTTGCGGCTAGTTAGTGTCAGGTTTATTTTAACCTCATATAGGGCCTTGTATGCATGATCTTTTGGTTTCCTATCTAGATTCTATTTATGGTCGGTTGGGAGTCTAGCTTATCATTTTTCTTCTTATCTGGGTGTATTTCCTTTATTTCTAATCAAGGTCATTTTCATTACATCCTTGGCTCTCACAGAGAGTATTTCCAATTATTTCATCCAGTTAAATTGACATTTAACATGTTAATTTAATCAAACTCTATCATTTATCTAATTTCATCTGATCTACTTTGTCCAAAACACATCTCATCGCCTCAATCCCATCTATCCATCTATCCAAATATAAACACATGTGGGTCTATCTATCTATTTTCATCAAAATCTTCCATCTATCCATAAAACATCTAAAAAAAATATCAAATCCATTCCAACTATTAACTCCCATCAATCACATCTATCCATCTATCCATCATATCTAAAAACTTGTACATCCAAGTTACATTACATCTATCTATATCTATTTTCTCATCAAAATTAAATCCACATATCAATCACATCACATCACATCACATCTATTTATATCCTCTACATCTATGTCTATCCAATCACATCTATTCATCATCTATCAGTCTATGTCTATATCCATCACAATTACGCTACATCTATCCATGTATATCAAAATTAAAAGCAGGAGAACAATCATATGACAAAGGAAATGATGAATCTATATATATACATGAGTGTCTGTACAACAAAAAATGGGTGGCTCTCAATCAAGCCATCTATAAAATGCCTTCCAATCGAGGCTACATCACTACACTGATACAAAATACATCAATCTCTATATCGTAAAATCTGATGCGTGGAGGACACTATCTCCTCCACCCTCCTCTGGACCAGGCTGTCTCTCCTGGCCGCCGCCTATCGAGCTAGACGCACCTGCTGCTGGAGGCCTCTGCCCACCTCGGTCTCTCCCGGTGCTCCCTCCCTCTGATGCCCCGCTCGCTGTGGCTGTCGCTGATCTCCTCCTCGCCCCGTACCGAGGCACATCTGGGGCATGCTGCGCTAGGGCATCCTCGTAGTATCTCACCTCAGCGAGGAGAGACTGATATGTACTCAAGCTCACGGTACCAGGTGCTCGTAGTGGTGCTGCTGGTGCTGCTGGTGGTGCCCCTCCTATGGTCGTGCCCTGTGTCCCAGACTCTGACATGGTACCTGTCTCACCATATTTGGCCCTGAGGGCCTCCCTATGTCGATGGTAGCGATCCCTCTGCTGGATCGCTGTATCTCGCTCCTGGCGAGCGGTGTCTCTCTCCAAAATCAGGGCATCCCTCTCCTCTGTCAGAGCTCTGATCTCCTCGAGAGCCACCTGGTGTGTATGTGTCAGGGTGGCGTGCTCTCCCTCCAGTCTCTCCAGCACTGTAGCCATATCCTCCTCATCGGCATCTATAGATGCCGGAAGGTGTCGTGGTAGCTCTGTCGCATACCATGCCGCATAACCATCATCCACTCCAGCATCATCATCACTGTCTGTGGAGGGTGGGGCCTCTCTCAATGGATCTGCCGGGATCAAAATCGGCAGATCAGTCTCTCTGCTGTCTCGCCTATAAGGCCTGTAAGTAGTCGGCACTGTCTGTACTAGGCCGAACTGTCTCAATACCCGTATAAACGGGACGCGCTCCCACATATCAGGCCTGCGGCCCCTAACCACCCTGCTCCGTCTCAATCCCACCAGGTGAGCATCCTGACCGGCCCATGTCAGAAATACCCGATATGGTCTCCAGATGACCTGCTCTGGTGTCAGCGTCCTGAAACGCTCAGCATACCAATCTGCGGATCTCCCTGTATCTCCCGAGGCCATATCGGCCCGCCATCGCCGGAATCCGTAATCAATAGCTCCCACTGCTGCTGGCATCCAAGGAAGCCCGGATGGCCTGATCACTGCTATATGCTCATATGCCCAGCAATGGAGCACAAAACTGACATCAATACCTGTCCTCCGGCCAGTGGTATACATCCATAACTCATAATATATCTGAGCTATCAAGGCATCAGCAAAAGGCAAACACCTGTCTGAACTGCAGGATGTCACAAACGCAATCTAGTAATAACAATGGGAATCTCCCACCTCCTGAATCTGGTAGAGCAAAATAGGAGATCGCCATCTGAATCAAAACTATCCGTCTGCTCCTGGGAACATCCTGTCTGTACTGCGAGGCTATCCTCAGGCTATCCTCACTGCCCCGGACACTATCTCTGAATCATCTGCCCTGTCTCCATACAATCGAACTAGGGCCCTCTGCTGCTGCTCTCGTGGCGTAATCTCTATCGGGTCCCCAGTGATCGGCAGCCTCAAAATCCTGTATATGTCCTCATGGGTGATGGTCATCTCACCCGTCCTGAACCAAAAAGTGCAAGTCTGGCTATCCCATCGTCGCACTAGTGCTCGCATCAACTCTACATCTCGCGGCACTCGTCTGTAGTACCGAAAGCCCCCGAGCCCGGCTAACTCTAAGTGGCGCCAATCTGCGTCAGTGACGTCAGGGAGAATGGTCTCCAGTAACTCGGGAATCGCATCCCTCATGTGTAGTACCTCTCGTGCCTGCATCCACGACATCAAGAGCAATATTAGCTTCATATTTACCCAAATCCGAACATCCAAAACAAATTTTATCATTATCACAAGTCTATCCAATCGGCGTCGATTAAATACAATCGGCGTCGATTATATATAGTCGACGCCGATTAATTCAATCGGCGCCGCTTACATAAAATCGGCGTCGATTCTACCAATCGACGCCGATTGTCAGGCCGGATGTAAAACACACTCTGGCCTCCCACCCGGCAAAAAAAAAAAAAAAAAAAAAAAAAAAAATAAAAAAAATACGACGGGTTCAAGAAGAACCACTTACCCCAGGTCGTGTCCTCCTCCGCTTCTGACCGCTTCCAGAGGCTTCCATGGTGCTCAAATCCAATTTTTGACTCTCTCTGAATCAATCGTCACGGTGTAAATAAATCGTTCACGTTTTCCGTTCACATATTTATATGTGCTGTGAACGGTCGGCGCCGATTTTTTGGTCGGCGCCGTTTATTTAGGTCGGCGCCGATTAGTGTGATCGCCGCCGATTTTCCATATCTCTTTGCCATAGTGTTGATGCTTGGCTTATTTATCTGGTCATTATTGTGCGCTGAATGTTGCCTTTTGGCACATATTTTCGATATCACCGTCCATTTCGAGTTTGTTCCCTTTGCATGGGGCACTCGTACTTTTTGGCAGCTTAGAGTTAACGGGTCTGTAGGCACTAACGTCGTCTGCTTTGCAGACCGTCTGGTTGTCCCTACCAATGTGTCTCTCTTTAGATGCTGACTATTTTGCAGCCCTCCTTACACTCATGGGTCTGTAGGTACTAACGTCGTCTCATGAGGAGACCGTCTAGTCTGCCCTACCAATGTAAGTTCTTTAGGTTTCTGCCTTTTTATTTATGTTTGTGCATCATTAATGATTAGATCTACTCCAGACATCCAGCTGGGGCATCCCGCGTTTTCATCTACCTTTTTCAAACTTGGGATCGTTTGTTCTACCACCCATCCCATCCCTAGTTTGAGGGGGATCACATCATCACTTTTTCTTCCTTTCTTCCACCTCCTTGTTTTTGTCTCACAACCTCGCTTATCGCAAGTTACTTGACAAAAAGGGGCAAAATGTAGACACCTAAAATTGGTTATCCAATTTAGTGTCCCTCGTGCGCGTTTGCTCTCTCAGGTAACCTGGGGCACGTTTATATCACCACTATCCCCTTGGGGTATTATTCAATTTGTGATTTAAACACCTATCCTAAGTTTAATTCACCCCATTATGTTTTACCCGTGAGTAATTAAATATTAACTATTTAATTACACCTTTTTACATGTATCCTAACCACTTATCTACCCCATATCTATTCTATCCATATATCCCCCCTATTTCTCCTCCTCCCAAAGCGGGATATTTCCCGTATTTGAGGTGGAGGGATCACTCTTATCTTTCCAGAAATCACTCCTTTTGGCCATCTCGGGAGTCTGTTCCGTGATCGGCGCCGACCGGTACTCGGTCGACGCCGATTTTTCGGAGCGGCGCCGATTATAAATAGAGCCCAGAACTCAGTTCTGGGGGACACAGAGAGAGCAGACAGAGAGAGACAGATCGTGAGACACAGATTGTAAGAGAGAGAACGAGAGAGTTTTGAGCATCAAGTGTGAACATTATCTATCGAATGAGAGTGGATCTTGTCCAAATCAATCCCTGAGAGGAGCACCGTTACTCTGCTCTTATCACATCAACATCACACGTCTCCATTGATTTTCTGGTGACTCTGTTCCTGCATCCAGCACAGGTGGAGCCTTGCCAGTATCTCTCCGGCTTCTGCAGATCCAGCAGACGTTGACGATCTTGCCTTCGTTTTCTGATTTCCAAATCTTCTCGCACTTTGTCTCGGATTGACGCCGAGTCGACGCCGATCTATATCAGTCGACGCCGATCTATCAGTCCAGTCGACGCCGATTCTACATAATCGACGCCGATCATCCTGCAGACAGGTAAAAGGACACAGGTAACACAAATCCAGCTTTGTTTTCACAGTTCCCTATTTTCTGTTGCTTTCTGTCTGCTGTTTAGATTCTGTTTATTACTTTGATCAGAAAATCTAGTCCTGTACGTACATCTTTTATCATGTATGCTTCTTTACTTAATTGAAAACGTGGACTGACATCCGCCGAGGGAGCTTATCGCTTCCCGGACCCGCTTCTCGGGCAGTCCACCTAAATATCTTTTAACGTGGTCTTTTTCTGTCAAGCATCGGTGTCTCGCAGGTTACTTGGATCTACTGTGCAGAATTGCTCGTGTGCGCCCGTCTTATCTACATCGGCTTCCTTATCCGTCTACATCTTCGGATCTTGTCCATCAGGACCATAAATTGTTTTAGGCATAAAGGCACTGTTCTCGTTAAATTTCACTATTGCGCGCCAGTAAGGGTTCTAGGATGTATTTTTTGTACACCTCCATGCCTGCCCAGAGATCGTAAACCCTGTTATGCATCAAAGAACTGTTCCTTGATAAATATCTACTGAAACCAAAAAAGACAGACACCTTTTTGTGTGTGTACACTGAAGCATGGCTGCGGGACCATTTTAGGATGCGGAGGAGGTACATGAACATAGTTATCCCAAAAACGAGACTAGGTTTAAATATTTATGTGATAGGGTAGCTATTGTTGCTCTTTTCCCGTGCTGGTAGGTTTGGAATTCTGGACACTGCCTTAGTGAATGAATAAAACTCGTTCGCGTATGGCAGCTAACACAGTTGTTTCATTTTCCTGTCGTGGCCTTTGGTCAGGTTTGGGGTTTGCAGTGCTTCAGAGGCCTGCATCTACATTTGTCTAAAATAATTCATGGTTGGACTGTTCTTCGACTCCTTCAACTTTACTGCTGTAATCCAGGTGATGCTCTCGATAAGCTGTGGTTTTTTAGTGTGACGGAGCCAGAATTCCTTAACTTTAGAAGGGGGTAACTTGGAAATCCGTATCAAACCAGATCCTGAAAATCCATTTTGCGTGGGTAGGTTTGGAATTGGAAATTTCTTGCAGAAGGAGTACTTGTGTGTTTTTCTATCAAATGCTACTAAGGCAAAATGAAAAAACATGTTCTCTCTTGACATTAATCCCAGTAACTCTAGATTTAATAAAAATTAGTATTGTTCTTTCAACATTGAGATATATTTTATTTATTAACATGCATCTTATTTATGTATTTTTGAACCACAATTTTAATTATGTTTAGTCAAATTTAAGCAGTGACTGGAGTTTTTTAATTCTAGGTAAGCAGTGTGACACAAGCTAAAGCAACCACTTTGACGTGTAAGACTTTTGCAATTGAGCGATACAAGAATTGTAATGCAATTGTCTAACTTAGGGAGAATATTTGACTGATGAAAAAGGAACATTTTTTGGGTTACACAATTTTTACTTGGCATATATAAAGTAGATGGAACCATTTTGCAAAGATTTGAAACATTATTGTCCTCGATTTTTTAAGCCGCCTTTTTTGGCCACCTTACATTTCAGAAAAAATTTGAAGGTTGTTAAACATAATTCATTTATCTGATCACAACCCGTTTATGGTAAAACTCACGATAAGGTCAATGCTAACTTTAAAATTTTAACGGGTTATGTGCTGCTCCCCTGAGCAAGTTGTACTATAACCAGTTTTGTAACTCCATATGAAAAGATTTCAATTTGGAGAATATGGCCCTTTAAAAAGTTTACTATTAAGAGGTTTGGAAACACACCTTATAATATTTCAATAGCTCCAGGATGGCCTTCCCCACTTTTTGTCATTTTACATAGCTAAAACCAGATATAAGCTCCTTTTCAACTTTTTTGCATGATGAAGACCACCAGCCCAATTGATTAGCTCTTAATGTCACATTGTTTCGAATGATTAAGTCAATTGAAATCACCACCATAAACTGAGAGCCGCCAGGTGTTTTATGGCAGATATGATACAATATTCATAAACCGGACTTAGTCATGTCCAACATTAAACCGTTTCAATGGCAGTAACTTGGTCCTGTGTTGCGACTGGAGTTATTTTCTCAAAAATTCTTGACATAGTCCTCTGCATGAAAACAGAGATCTCTGATAGCTCTTGCATTGGGTAGGGCTCCCGGAGCCTTAGCATTTCCTTATGCAAACAATGAGCTAAAACAAGAAATTGTTCATTAGCTCAACATTAATTCGTAGTGCAATTGCATTCTGAGGCTTCATAGGATGACCTTGTCCATCAGTAATAGCTTTTCCAACATCTGAGGGTCATAAAAATATGACACTTTCCTCACTTAGCTCCATCCGGTCCAGAGGAATTGCCTCCGGCCTCCATTGGATATCCTTTTCTCCAGTTCAACATTAAATATAGAGGGTCCTAACCTAAACAATGCCAAAACAGTGCACACAAAAATGAATATAAAATATCAGAATATAATATTTATGTCCAATGGGGGATAGAACCATTCTCCTTAAACATCTATCAGAACACTGGTATGTAAAACACTTTCAACAGTCTAAACCATAGTAGGAAAACTTCGCCAAATCCAAAAATTCGCCAGACCCCCAAAAAAAAAACTCGGCAAAAACTCGCCAATATTCGGCCAATACTCGGGAATACTCGGCAACTTAAAAATACTCTTAAGAATTTCTTTAAAAAACATGGAATTTTAAGCAACACATAGCCAACAAAATGTATCAAATGAGCTATGCATAAAATGATTTGGAGAAGTGTTTTCTATTAGATTTGAATACAAATACAATACAAAAATCGCCTCATCATGCGAATACGACAACTTTGGCTGATACTAGTCCCCACACTTGGCTGCAAAGTCTCCACGCTCCTCCTAGAAGGCTGCAAATCAAAGAGCTCGATCATAGAAACGGGAATTCTAGATGGTGGTGTTGGTGGCTCCTCTGTTGCATGTTGGAGATCACCTCCAAAGATGTCATCCAGTCCAATATCTCCTCGGAGTCCATGACAATAGTGCTTCTCCCTCCATAGCCTCCCTGCTCAAAAGAAGCTAATCTTGTCCGCTGTGAATGCGGCGGGGTTTCCCTCTTCTTGAAACAGTCCACTTACTGAAATGGATCTACCTCATCCATAATCAATGAGCTCCTCTGATGTGGCCTCAACTTTTTTTGTGCGAAGCCGGAGATTGTATTGCACAAAAACCAAGTCGTTGAGCGTTTTTTGAGTCAACTTGTTGCGCTTCTTCGTGTGATTAGTCCGAGCACGGGAGAATACTCGTCGAGTTTTGGCGAGTACACGCCGGGTTTTGGAAAGCTATCCAATATTTTTAATTACTAATCTGTCTACAGGGGATCAAAGCTCATGATTCTTTCAGAAGATTGCACGAAGTTGCTTGGTCCAAAAAGGTGCAAAAATGGATTTTATGAAAATAAGAAAAATATTGCCATCACTGCTTGTTAGAGCTCAAGAAAATATGCACTTTTAGAGAAAACGGCACCTGAAACGGAGCCACAAAATGAAAGTTATGGCACATGCAAGTTTCTGAAAAACCTTTAAAATATTTAGTTGTATAGGTTGAGATGAAAAAAATATTACTATTAACAGCATTGCATTCCAATGTCTAAATGTTTTCCAATCCTGAAATACAACGAAGAAGACAACCAAAAAGCAGCAGTACCCATAAAAATTGAAATAATATTAGAAATAAATTACATCTATTTCGAAATTCAGGCAGAAACTGTCGGAGGAGCGGATAACCCGACAGCAAAGAGATGTGTCGGAGGGGTTAGAAAACCCCCGACAGAAGGACTTGTCGGAAGGGTCGCAAACCCCGACACAATATGCAAAGAGAGCATGATGTCGGAGGGATCGCAGAACCTGACACAAAGGGATGATTTTTGGTTTCAGGTTTCGGGAAACATGAGACACGAAACATTGCAAATCGCAATGCATGTCCCGATGGTTGAGAGTCCGCAAACCCAACACACTACAAATGGCAAATCGGTTTTTGAGTCGGTACGCATGAGGCGAAAACATGTCACGGCATCCTCCAAACCCGACACAAGGAAAACTTGGAAAATAGTGGCGGAAAGGTTTCCATGGAAAATGCAAACAATCAAACAGCAGATGCTGGGGCTTCTTTCAAAACCCGATTCAAAATACAATCCGCTGATAATGAGATGAGTTAGGTTCTGATGTGGACTTGAGGTGGTTGGAAACAAATTTGGGATTTTTCACTCCTCAATTTTCTTCATAAAACTGTAAGGAGAGCTCTTTTTTCTCTTTAGGAGGCTTTCTATCATTTTGAGATCATGAAAAAAAATGGGCTTTTGTGATTGGTGGGATTGAATTACATTTTAACCTTTTTTCTCCTGAACTCTAAGCTCCGAATATCCCCATTTTACCTGGCATCATTAGCTTTTTGACCGCATGTCGACCTGAATTCCTTCCGCTTTGGTTTAATGAAGTTAGACTATCGTGAATCACGATTTTCTGGTGGGGGGGAGCGTAGTTGTCGGTTTGGTTGAATTTTTTTGTTTGGTGTTTTCTCCTCACAATTCTTCATTGATCGTATGCATTTGGTGGTGCATAGCACATCAGGCACTCAAGTTGCAAGTGACCAATATGACACAACTTTAACAAGATGGAGGTATTGCGCGCCTAATTCCGGTTGCTCGTGACTCGGGTTTCCATGTTCCAGTCCTCAAAATATCTCAGTGTTTGCAGTCTCTGTTGAACAGAGGCACCCAGAATCGGTTGGCCTTTCCTGATGGGTATTCACACATCCATGAAGGCATTTTGCCCTCCATAGTTTTCCAAACTTCCCTTTGCAGACAAAACGTTGACAGAAGGCACAATAATTGCTGCAAAAAAACCGTTTGCAGGATGGCTCGACCATGAAATGTAAGTAGCCAATATTTTGACTTCCCTCTCATCTTTTCTAGAAAAACAAATAGGAAAGGCAATGTTTCCTGACATGACTCTTGCCAGACATTGATCGCGTGCAAAACCGTTTATAACCATTGCATATGGTATATCGAAAGAAACTATATCCACAAGTTGGTTCTCTCTTGTCCCGGATCCCTAAGCCATGTTGTATGGGGCAAAAAGCCTGTGTTTGACCATCCTGAGGGTGTGCCCAAAAACTTTGTTTCCGCAAACACCCGCCACCACCGCCTCAAAAGATTATGCAATTAATGTCGAGACCAGCATCATCAAGGCCATTTTCATAAAATGACTTGAACACAACCATGCGTGTTTGGTCCATAGAGGGCAAAGAGCAAGTTGCAAAAACTCAACTCCATGCAGACATATAGTAATGATAACGGAAATGGTTGAAATTTGGTTTCGACTTCGTGGATGGCACATTGGTGAAATCCGCGTTCCAGTGTTTCAATGAGATTGCAAACAAAGTTCTATGGCACAATAGTCAAAAAGAACAAATTACACCATCTCTCCAACGGAAGAATTGGAAAAAATGCAAAAGAAAAATTTCAACAACCTGAAGTCACAACACTCGAAATTTTTCCTTCGGCAGCATCTATTGTCCGGCCTCTACATGTAGTCATGATCAATGATAACCAAATATAACCTGGTTAGGAGCACTTCCACTTTGTCCTTCAAAGACATACCTGGAAGACCTGCCGGATCTTTTGTTGCAATAGATCTTGTATAGTAGTTCTTGTTATTTCTCCACGATCCACCATTCGCAACGTGATCAGACAGAAACATTTAAGCGAACTGTGCAGGTTGAAGAACATGTCTGGATTAGTGTTTCCATCACTTTGTGGGGTCAAAATTCAACCTGCTGCTTGGAGAAGAGCTAGAAAATTCCTTTCGTTCCGCAGAAACCAGTTCTTTGCTCTAAAACAGCTCGTGTTTCCCCCAGCTTCAAACGGAACATCTCTTGGATACTATATCCACTACAAAAAAACTAGGGTTTGTTAATCCAATGATTCCTGAAAGCCTCCCTCTACAGGAAAAGGATTGCATCTGATGCTTTCAATGTCCTTGCACCATCTATCACAAAATCAGGGTTCTAGGGCCTCCATCTGCCTTGTCCTCTCCGGCAACAATAGCTCAGGTCCTGCAAATGGGAAGTAAACTAGATAAAAATGAAAAAAGCGAAATAATGGGCTACAATTACACAGCAAAAATCACAGACATTTTATTGGACAATTTTTAATTTACTTGGCAAATGGTCTTTAGTGAAAAATGGTACACTCAGTGTCGCAAGAAAGTGCAAGAACTGGAAAAACGGGTCCTGGTTTTTGTGGGAAATGTAATATTCCTATCCAAAAATGCGACTTGACAAGTTCCAAAATCCGTGTCACTTTAAGGCCCTAGATAGCACAGGAGAACTTCAATCCGTAATTTATTTGATGAGACTGCTGAAAATTCTAAGATTTTAGGCGTAAAGCTGAAGACTCTTGAGTTTTTAGCATAGAATGTGATGGTAGTCCCTCGCAAAACTGAAATTGTTTTCTCACCACTGATAGGCCAAAATATCACTTTTATGTGTTTCCATAATGAACTTGAAACATACCGTGAGAAGAAGCAATTTAAATCTGTCATTATAAAGTCACACAAACTTTGAAGCCTGGGCTTCGCTTCCCTGATTTACGTTTGCGTAACAATATCTAGCTTCACTGCATTTGTGTTCCCATTGTAAAGCTCTCTTGGTCTCTTGATAGCTAGCGCCCTTTCCAATAACTCCTTTCTTGCACAGACGAATGTTAGTTGTTCCTTTTTGGGATGCTCTGCTTTTGCTTATGTAAACTCGAGGTTCAATGGATGTATCGATATATATAAATTTTGTTTTTGTAAATTTGTCAATCTCTTGTTTTCAATATCAAATAATTGGAAATTCACCAAGAATCCTTTGTGCTTTTCAGGATTTAAAAAATAATACTAGTGATGGTTCTATTTATATTGTATGGACATGTTCTTTCCTTCGAACACTTCCTGGGATTCATAACCTTTCATTGAGAGCTTGCTTTAGTGCTAACATTGTTCCTTTACTTGCAATTTTTGAGCCAATAGATGATGGTGCACCAACTGAAATGATTTGCAGACCAAAGGCCACGAATATCAATTTACGCTTTCCATCAAAACTTGAAACATACCATGACAAGAAAGCAGATTAAATGTGTCATCATTATAAAGTCAAAATTGAAGCTTCAGCTTCCCTTCCCTGAATTACTTTGCGTAAAACAATATACAGGCTTCGCTACATTTGTGTTCCCCCCTTCTAAAGCTACTCTTGGATCTCTTGATAGGCTAGCACCCTTTCCAGTACCTCTTTTTGCACAAAACGAATGTCTAGTTGTTCCTTTTGCTCCCTACTTTTTGCTTATGTAAACTCGGGTTCAATGGATTAAGATATATATATTACGTTGTTTGTTTAGTAAAATTTGTCAACTCTCTATGTTCTTGAACAATACTTGGAATTCCTAAGCCTTTTCCTTTAAAAATTAAATACCTAATTAGTGACGTATTTGATATATTGTATGGACATGTTTCTTTCCTTTTTTGAACACATCCTGTATTCATAACTTTCGTTGAATGAGCTTTGTTAGTGCTATGTTTCCTGTACTTGCAATATACATGTGAAAAACAACTTCTCGTATTACAGTTTTCCTTTTACTCCATGTATGGCTAGATGCACATGTTTTTCATTTACTTGTCTCATAATTTTGTTCCTGTCAACAGGTTGCCAAACGATTGAAAGATGCTTAATTCCCTTTGATGTCTGCAGAGCAGACGATATGCTCGATGAAGATAAATTCTATTTAGCCAAAAACAAAGAGCATTAAAATTTGGATCATTGCCGCCATTACCATTGCTAGAAAATGCAACATTGTACAATCTTTCTTCCCCCTTCATGAACTTCCCCCGTACAGCCCCCAGATGAACCTGCCCTTCATCGCCCCATTCTATCGCTCGGCGATGCCTCCTGGTACCAATACCACAATGTTTTGATTCTCAAGAGTAACCCATGCCGCTCCACTTTGCCTTGATCCTTTTCCAAAACACTTCCCTATTGTTGCGGTACCCTTCCCTTCTATGGGGAACCCATGATAGAACCTTGGGATACCACACTTCCCTTCTCGAAGCCCCGCGCGACAGTGCACAGTCTCTTCCCCCCATCGACCTCGTACCTCTCAATGTCTCCTACTTTCTCCCTTCCTGGTGATGGGCAAACTCTAGTGAGACTCTCTGCATTCGGTGTGCTGCTTTCCCCAGCAAATAGCTAAGATGCCAACAGCAGGTGTACCTTGACAATGTTTTGTGTCTGCTGTGGTGGCTGAATGTTCCCTTTTGAGCCATTCCGATACAGTCTATCGAAGATTCTTCTTCGATCCTCCTTCGCAATGCACAAAGCGTGTTTCCCGCAAAAGCATAGACCTCCGGCGACTTGTTACTGTTGTCACATGCACCTCTCCTTGTTTTGGAGAATGAGAAAACCACGGCCTGCAAACTAGGTGTTGTTTCAGAGTATCTTGGATGTTTGCCATCAGGTGCAGGCCGGTGATGGCAAAGGAAACGGACAGTTCACAACGGTTTCAGGCTGGAAAGATTTTGAGGACCCTGGCCCGCCCCAGCCATCTGTACTACAATCTTTGTTTCACAATGTTGAAGAAATGTTGATTGCTCCGCCAGTTAACCCATTCTTGTGAACTCACCCGCATGTGTCAAGTAACCCATGCAACGTGGTGGAACAATAAAATATCAACTCATGGGCACACTATAAGCTTATAAATTACTCTACCATGGAAATTTTTACCTCGACTTCAATTCGGTGATTTGATCTTTATCCATGACTTAATGGCAAAAGGCCTAGAGTACATCCCCATGGCACATCTACAAAAATGTTTCCAAATTCTATCGGTGAGGTGGTATTCAATTAGATCAGCCTTTTATGCAGGCAGCTTCAATACAAAATTTTGGGGGAGGGAAAGGATGACCCATTACTTAGAACAAAAGGATTTTCTTGCCTTGACAATCGAGGCCCTCAACAGGAGTCTTAGTGAGATACAACTGGTGAAAAAAATTTTCCTTCCTCCCTGGGCAGCTCAGGAAATTCATACCTTTGGACATCCCCCCGCCTCTTCAGACGCTTTCACCCTTGGATTCCGGCGATGATCCTTTAGAGAGATCTCATGCAATTTTAATTGGCGGGGACGCCCGCATTCTTCTTCTTTTTCGATCATTCTGCCCCAACTCCTTCCGTCACCGGTAAGACGATAACAAAGCAATCTCACAGTTCCTTCTGTGGTCTCCCATGATCAACGCACCCTGCCTTTCCAACATGAATAGCACTTGGCCATTGGGACACATGGATCTTTTTCTCCCATAAATTGAATACACCACTGAGGGGTCTATTTTCCATGGCCATTCCCAACTTGGTTTCCTAAAAGGTAAGGCTGTTTTACTACAACCTCACATGAAGAGGTACTTTTACATAATATGCCCTCCATTTAATCCTTTCCATGATACCATCCAACCGCTTTCGGTTCCCACCCTAGTTTTTTGCTAATTTCTTGCTTAACCTCATCATGCGGCATAGGAGCCAATCTAACAAGCAGTCCGTTTTCATTCAACAAAACCTAGAAAATGCCGATAGTGCTTACCGAGATCCCAATATAGCTGACCTCCGAAAAAAAATTGCTTGAAGAGGGTGCACCAAAGGTATTCCGCTTCCCTATACCTTGAGGCATGTTTGGACAATAACCTGAGAACGGGCTCCCTTTTTTTTTTTTTTTTTTTGCTTTTTTGTTCTTGATACCTTCAATTCCTAATCAGAGGAGAGAATTAGCATATATGGAATGAACACCGCACCTTGATCTCACCATACGTTCATCTTCACTCTTAGTGCTTTAGAAATCACATAAAAACAAATGGCCTGATTTGGCATCGAACTGTATGCCCTGGTGTTCCGCAAACTCCTGATCTTCATTCGCACAAAGATTCGAGAACAACAACATTATCGACCAACCCCATCGTTTTTTTGAAGGCTTCCTCACTATCATTACTTTAGCACCGAAGGTTTCCAATATTGATTCGGAGGAGGTCCTGAGGCATCCCAAACATCCTTGGAGCCAAAAGGACTAAACTGGTTCCGGTCCAACAAATCTTAAATGCCCTCTTTTCCGAAGAGTTTTGCTTCTTCCTTTTTTCAAAATGCCTTTTTCCCTAGGTTATTCTTAATGCAACATAGGTGGCCTCTTGCAAACTTTTCAAACCCCGCTTTTCCTTTGGCTTGGTGGCGTCCCCATGGTTGACACAATAGAATTGGAAGACAGGCTTCTTTTTCAAATTCAACAGAACTGTACTTTTGATCAATATTTTCATTCACATGGAACCGCATAGCTCCTGCATAGAAGACACTAACCTACTTCTTTCAAAGATCTCTCGATGATCTATCCCTTGCTTGTTTCCTCTTCAAGGTTCCTTGGCTTCCAACCCTATGCACACGACTCGGGACGGATAAACGGGGTTTATTCCCACACCAAATGTACCTAACACAGACTGTGATCTCCGAAAACAAAAGGTTCCGAACTATCTGTCGTTACAGTGCTCCTTGGAGAAAACACTTCTTTTTTATTCTTCCTTGACCATCTGATTGCCAACAAAAGTGTTAAGTCCCTACCATTCCTTTTGCATGAATGATGACATTGCGAACACTTCACAATCTTTGCACCCATGCTACTTTTCGGAGATGAAACATTGACTGTCAGCCTGTACTAAATCTCGGCAATCGCTGTTCTTATACATTGCAAGGTATATGCCTCTAAGTCGAGGATCCGACGCTTTGAGACATACCACCAAATGTCTCTAAGTAAAGCTTGTTCGCATTGCCAGCCAGATTCTCCCTTGCCTCTTTTGCCGGGTACGTCGGATGCTCACGATAAGTGTTTGTTAGCCAACGCTGACATAAGTGCACACAGCAACTGTGTCAATTACATCTTCTCAAACTTCCTCTTGTTGTGTCCAGCCGCGACCAGGTATGCTATTTCAGCCTGTGGGAAAAGCGCACTTAGCTCCTTTCGTACATCCTACTCATGAACAAGATTACATATCACAAGTTTGTTGATGCGAATTGTCCTATGCCCACATCAATGGAGTCCCTTTCTTTTACTGAACAGGAATTGCTCGAAGGTCTGGAATTACCAACTTTCACTACCATTTGAGACAGAACCGTGGAAATCAACTTTGGCACCTATTTAACAGCAATTGTCCTATACCCAGGTTTTCCATCGTTCCACCAACTAATACAGAGGCTGTCCAAACCCTATTCGGTTGGTTTGAGCTTACCTGCTGTATACAAGGGAATTTCAACGTGGAACATTCCTCAGATGAAGGTTGTCTATTGCCAGATGTCTTTCACTTTCCAATTGGGCACCTGATCAAGGCAGTTGCATACAAGGGGCATGTTAAAAGACCTAAGAACGGACCTGAGTACATCTCCATATGTATCGTTTGAATCTGACACTTGACCCAATGCCAGTGAAGAATCTAAATGAATGGCAACTTTTGCAGGCGTCCGTCCGGGAACAGTTTTCCCCAAGGTCTCTGACCATTTGCGAAATGCTTGGCCTGAACTCTTAAGAATAGGTGGTGCCAGAGTATATCTACTGTTGAATTATCCTCAAACAGTGTCTGCCCAGTTCCACACTTTTCAGATGCTCTGCTCAGTGGCCCATGCTTGATTCCTGAATGGCCAGGATTTGAAAAGAAGGACGTTCGGCAAAGGAATAAGCATTCCGATTGGGAAACATGTGATCACCTTTCCAAGTCTGGGGACTTGGGCTCGAGGTAAACCTCCGACCAGAAGGCCTTTATGCTTGAAAGTCTTCCTAAACTAAACCTGCAAAAAAACGTACTACTCCTAGTGTAACAACAAAAGATCATCTAGTCCTAGATGGCTAACATTTTCCATGGGGTTTTAGGGAAAGAGATTTACAGAAATGAAACTATACTAGGGATGGTGATGCAAACCGAATAAAGGTGTCTTCAGATTCAGGAAGGGTTAATTTGAAGAGGAGGTGTGTGTGCACCACAGTCACTTCACCTACTGGCGCAACTTAGAGGGTACATAAGGTACCACAACCTAAGAGACACACGCGTTCCCTTTGTTAAATTTTTTGGCCAGAAGAGCCTGGAAATATTTGCCAGTCAGTGAAGAAGGATGAACTCAAGATTCCCCAATCCTCGGTGACCAAACACCCAAACTCTACTGCAATGCAATACTCCACCCCCCTCGATAAACAAACAAACTCCAAGAACCTATAGAACTTAAACTTGGCCTGCAAGTAATGAGAGATGCACAAAAAAGCAGCATAGAAGGAGCTAAGGACGAATTAGTCACAAAACACACCTTTTTGATTGCTCAATAACATGCACAATGCATCATACATTCAGAAGAGCAATAGTTCCATTACAGTCATGACTTCTTGAAGAGGAGGCTTAAAGTCTCTCAACACACAAGATTGCAGAAGAGAAGGATTGTTGACCAAGTATACAATTGCACTTTCGAGAATACTCTGAAGATATGGCTCAAAAAAAATGACTTGACCTTCCAAAACTTACATGTAAAAACTGGGGAGCCCCTTAGGACCTTCGAAAATTATTCCAGAGTGAAACCATATGTATTCATTCCTTAGTCGTTGAAAAAGGCTACCTGAGAAATAAAAGCATTGATAAAATTAGCTTGAAACTGGAATTAAGTATAATCGTCCATTTAAAAAAACAAGCTTCTCTGAATCTGGTAAAAGAAAAGAGGAATTTTATTGTCTGATTGGACGGTACATAATGGAAGGGTATAAATATTGTCTTACATGCCCTCAGAGTTTTCAAAGAGACCATTTTCGAGTAAGGAGGATGTAAGCAATGCAAAACGGCCGACCAGGTTTTTTCAGAGTTGACCTTCACATTCAATTCGTTTCTAGGAGAAGGAAAAATGCTGAGCAATATGAATCGTTTCAATCTGCACCGTTTAAAACCTTCATCTCCTGGTTCAAAAATTTTATGAAGCCTTGAATAAGGCACCCATGACTCCTTGATCCATCACACGGCAGTGAATATTTGTTTTCCTGCAGGCTGCTGGGAGCTGATCAAAAGCGAAGGCTTGCTGCTACTTACTGCAACATGATGGGCCTTTGGTGGGATCATTGCTCGTGAATGCTGGAATGCTGTGAGCCTGGTTCAATATGCAGAGAACATAGAACTCAAATCGCCTCTGAGTCAACTTCCCATGACCGGGGGATGGAAGTTTTAACAAAACGGCTCTTCATCGTAACATGACTAATTGGAAACGGGAAGATGCTGCAAGCCTTGGAAGGGGGGCTCCATCTTTCATTGTTGCACTGCTTTTAAGAAACCCACTTTCCTGTTTCCGTTGAGTTCAAAAAACTTTGCCAAATCTTTCATGGACAACCATTCTGTCACAGGACCTTTTCGTAACATGCCTCAGCTTTGATCCCATGAATGGCCCACTGTCACTTGAATTGGTTCAACGCCTCTTCCTCCCTTCCTTGAGCTGGCGTTCTTTGCTGACCAATCGCAAATTGAGACTGCCATCCTAATTTCATGGCACAACCTGCGGAGTAAGCTTGATGATGGTTTGGCCATTGTAATCTATTTCCGCCTTGCAAAAAAGTTTTGAAAATCCGATTCTCCACCTTCACGGAAGTTTGGTCATGGTTTTCCATACAATCCCATATGCCCACTGTCCTTTTGCCAAACCGTGATTTCTCCCACTTTTTGGCCTAGCACATCCAAAGCATCTCCATTCCCGGGCATTCACTGAATCCTTTGGCTTTCAATTTCCCTTGGCAATGCCGGCATAATAGAATTTCCATCCACGTCAATGGCTTTCACCATCTTCAAGGCTCCATTAGGGTTGCGGCCCCCTAGATTTTGCCATCGCACAATTGATACCTTTTTTTCCAACATCTCGCATTTTATTTTCAGCTCAATATGATTTCAACATCCATGCGGGAATTCCCAAATTACTTCAAAAACATGGATATTCACGGGCCCCGAAAGCCTTGGCTTCTAAGGATCCCTCGAAACTCAATTTTGGCTAATCCCAAAATTTCATTTTCCCATCTTCGGGCTGAAAATCTGGAAATACCATGAATTGGGATGTCATTATCATCCTTTCAACAGGGCTCTACATAACCAATTTTATGCCGTAAGGCATTTCACTCCACTGAAGATAATCAGAAACTCCCTCAAATCGTTTTCTTTGGGTACCGCGTACTAAGGATCATTTTTAACTAATACTGACTTTCTGAACATAAGCTGATCATCTTTTGACCTCAAATGTTTCCACTCGAATGAAATTTCCCTTCTCCCAAAAAAAACATGCCTATGAGTGACTCGTTGAAGATGCTTCATATAATTGTAAAGAAAATTGTGCCTCATGAATATTCTGATATGAAACAGGTTCCACCTCTATGAGATTCTCTTCTATGAGTTACATCGTAAATACCAGTAAGGTCTCAATAGATAATCTTTGTAATAAATTTCATCAGGTCTCCTGGTAACACTCTCACTGTCACTCCCCGAGGAAGGTGGTAACACTCTCACTGTCACTTAATCGATTTTCATAAAAATATCTTGAAGGAAAATCCCGAATTTGAGGATGCATTCGATGCTGAATAGATAAAAAACATAGTTGGACGACCTGCTTGCTGGAAGTGCTTAAAAGAACTTCTGCTATACTGCAACATGTCAACTACTTGTGGCTTGAACCTTTCCAATTCATTGATAATTTATTGATAGCTCGAACTTTGACTCTCCCTGACTTGGCATTCACTTCCGCCTACATCGATCTCTACCGAGATCCTTATAGAATTCTCTTCATTCATCAATTTTCAACGAGCTATATTTTGCATTAACAAGACCTCGTCGAGCTCTTACAACTGAGAGTCTCTACTGAGATGATTTCTGAGATGACTATCAATTTGACACCAGATTCTCTATCAAATCGACCCTGAACTCTTCACTAAGTTGAGATAAACTGGGTTCCTTTCAATGCTAGGTGATCTCTTCATATGCAATTTAAGAATTATTTTTAATTATTGCATCTCGTTAATAACCGAAGGTGGGTTCCTGGGACTATTATTTTATTTTGAACGTGATATGACCCCGTTTTCCAATCCTGCCATGTGTGCAAAATTAGATAACATTTTTGGCGACCTCTTGGGGATGATTGCCTGCTAAGCATGATTCCAGTAGCCTTAAGTCATCCATTGGGCATGGAGTCTATGTTGGAATCCTAATAGTAGTATGATTTTCTTTGACACATCCCAGAATCTCCTTGAGCATTGTCGATATCCTGGGCCTCCCTGGAATGCTAAGCATGAAGTATACTGAATCTGTTGAATGCTTGACATCCATGGAACACTGCAAAATTTTGAATGAAGTAGATTTTGAACTATTATGGAAACCTTGAACCTTTCTTCTCCTTGACACCTTCCAATGATGAAACAATGTGCAGAACAACACAAAACACAAAAACAAGGAAAGAAAAAACAACAACACACAACAATGTGCATAAGCATTTGGAGGAAAAAACATAATTTAACTATACATGGGGTGGAACGCTTCTCAAAAACAAGATTTGAGATGTAACCCATTCACATGAATGGGTAGTTCTTCTCCATTGAGACTGGATAGATGAAACGAATTTTCCTTATTGTAACTTATGATGATGTATGGCGTGCTCTAGAGAGTGTCAAACTTGGTGTGTTTTCCTGGTTTGGCCTTGTCTTCATCCCATTTGAGAACTAAATCTCCCTCTTGAAAACACCTTTTGGATGCCTTCTTATCAAAATATTTCTTAACTTGAGCCTGATGCTACTCCAAAGTTTTCATAGCCTTGTCTCATACTTCCTCTAACTCCATGAGTTCAACAAACCTTACTGTCAGAGGATCACTCTCTATAACTTCAAGTTGATGAGCTAACTCCAAAGAAGGTAACTCCAATGAGAGTGGGATTTTTGCCTCTCTTCCATATACAAGAATGAAAGGAGAATTTCTGATGGCCCTTTTAGGTGTGATCCGATCTACCCATAAGGCAGTCTTAAGCTATGTATGCCAAGTCCTCTTGTTAGTCTCCATTGTGCGCTTAATAATCCTTATGAGGTTTTTGTTGCTAGACTCAGCCAATCCATTTCCTTGATGATAGTAATTGGATGAAGTTTTGAGGTATACCCCATTTTGAACAGCCCATTCACTCAATTTCATACCAAGAAAATCCAGCTGCATTTTCTGAAATGACTGTAAACGGAACACCGAACCTCGTCATTATACCCTCTAAAAAATCTAGAACTACCTTTTCATTGCTCTCTTTTAATGCTACCCGCCTCTGTCCATCGAGTAAAATAGTCTGTTGCAGTAAGGACCCATTTATGTCCGTCACTGGATGGAGGATTAATCATTCCGATGAAGTCCAACCCCCATTGAACAAAGGGTTGATCCACTTGAATTGGATGTAGCGGAAGAGCTGCCAACTTCTGCTTACCTGTGAAAAAGGCACATTCCTTACATTTCCTTACCCAAAGATGGGCATCCTTGAATAAATCCGGCCAATAGTAGCCAACTCCCATGTTCTTGGTAGCTGTTGTTCGTGCGGAATAATGTCCTCCAGATAGGCCATTATGAAACTCTTCTAGTATCTTACTTAACCTGTTCCGGTCCTACGCACCGAAGGAGAACGTCATTCAAATATTTTCGAAAGAGAATGCTATCTACCAAAACATATGGGATAGATTGAAGACGGAAAGTTTGTCTTTGGTTTTTATCCATGTTTGTCAGGTATGCTCCTAAGAAGATGAAATTCTTCATTTTGGATAACCAGTCAGCTTGCATCATCAACATGTTGGAGATGATCATCAGTATTTCAGATAAGGATGGTGTCGCATCCTCATATTGACCGAAACTTTTCACTTTCCATGTCTGTTGCACTTCACTGTACTCGACATAAACCCTTAGATCATCAAGTTTACTTGACTTTGATTGTGCTTATGATGCCGAGGGATCATGTTTTCATTACCTTCGTGATCCATCCAGCACACTGTTCATGTTCAAACCTTTTTTCAGCAAAAACTCCTTGACTCTCCTTGGATGAGACACCATCAGATGAATTCTTGTTGTTGGCAACAGTGGGATTGAATTTCTCACTTCCATATAAAGATCGAAAGGAGAATTTCCAATGGCCCTTTTAGGTGTGATCGATCTGCCCATAAGGCAGTCTTAAGCTGTGTATGCCAAGTCCTCTTGTTAGTCTCCATTGTGCTGCTTAATAATCCTTATGAGGTTTTTGTTGTTAGACTCAGCCAATCCAGTTTCCTTGAGGATAGTAATTGGATGAAGTTTTGAGGTATACCCCATTTTTAACAGCCCATTCACTCAATTTCATACCAAGAAAAGCCAGCGCATTGTCTGAAATGACTGTAAACGGAACATCGAACCTCGTCATTATACCCTCCAAAAAATCTAGAACTGCCTTTTCATTGCTCTCTTTTAATGCTAAGTGCACCTCTGTCCATCGAGTAAAATAGTCTGTTGCGGTAAGGACCTTATGTCAGATCACTGGATGGAGGATTAATCATTCCTGATGAAGTCCAACCCCCATTGAACAAAGGGTTGATCCACTTGAATTGGATGCAATGGAAGAGCTGCCAGCTTCTGCTTACCTGTGAAAAAGGCACATTCCTTACATTTCCTTACCCAAAGATGGGCATCCTTGAATAAATCTGGCCAATAGTAGCCAGCTCGCATGATCTTGGTAGCTGTTGTTCGTGCAGAATAATGTCCTCCAGATAGGCCATTATGAAATTCTTCTAGTATCTTACTGACCTGTTCTGGTCCTATGCACCGAAGGAGGACGCCGTTCAAATCTTTTCGAAAGAGAACGCTATCTACCAAAACATATGGGATAGATTGAAGATGGAAAGTTCACCTTTGGTTTTTATCCATGTTTGCTCGGGTATGCTCCTGAGAAGATGAAATTCTTCATTTTGGATAACCAGTCAGCTTGATCAACATCCTCATCAGTATTTAGGAGTGTCACGTCCTCATTACTTTTTGATTCCATGTCTGTTGCAAGTTGCTGACATAAACCCTTACCTCTGACAAGTTTAGTGACTTTGATGTGCACGTCATACTCCATTACCTTCGTGATCCATCCAGCACGCTTTTCATTCATTTCTTTGTTCAGCAAAAACTCCTTGACACCTGGATGAGACACCATCAGATGAATCTTGTTGTTGGACAACATGTGCTTGAATTTCTTCAAAGCTCGAATAACCGCAAAGACTTGCTTTTCAATGAATGAGTATTTGAACTCGTAGTCTTTGAGGGATTGACTGAAGAAAGTGATTGGTTGCTCCATCAGGTTGTTGTTTTGTTGGGTGAGGATCCCTGAAATGCTCTCTTGACCTGCAAAAGCATAAAGGATAAAATCTTTGTCAAACCTGGGGTTCACAAGCGTGGGAGCTTGAGAAATGGCTGTTTTGATGGCTTCAAAGCTTTCTCGTCCTTCCTTTGTCCATGAGAATGGCATGTTTTTCTTTAGCATGGCTGTCAGTGGTTTAGCCAATGTCGCGAATTGAGGGATGAATCTCCGCACGAAATTTATGGTTCCCAGAAAACTCTGGAGGCCCTTCTTGTGACTTGGGAGAGATAAGGACATAATTGAATGAATCCTGGCTGGATCGATTGATAATCCTTCTGCTGAAACCACATGCCCCAACAATTTTCCCTCGTGCACTGCGAAAATACATTTCTTGGGGTTAAGTGAAACCCCAAATTCCCTACACCTTTGGAAAACTTTCCTTAGATGCGTGATGTGATCTTCTGCATGCTTAGAGTATACAGTTATATCATCAAGGTAAACTAAAATAATATCGTTGATTAGTCCCTTAAATGCCATGTCCATGGCTCTTTGGAAAGTAGCCCCGGCATTGGACAATCCGAATGGCATTTTATTGTAGGCATACGTGCCCCACTTGGTAGTGAAAGCCGTTTTGAATTGGTCAGATTCTTGGACTAGGATTTGATTGTAACCTGAATATCCATCGAGCAAAGAAAATCTTTGAGCTCCTGCCACCGTTTGAAGGATCTGCTCCATCGATGGAAGAGGATAATGGTCTTTTAATGATGCACGATTCAAATCCCTGAAATCTACGCATAACCGGATCTCTCCGTTCTTCTTCCTCACGGGCACCAAATTGGCTACCCATGAGGAATGCTTGATGGGAAAAATTATACAGGCCTCGATGAGCTTGGTTAGCTCCTTTCTCATTAGTGGCTCAATTTTGGGATTAATTGGTCTCTGTTTCTGACGAACTGGCTTAGCATTAGGATCCAGTTCGATGGTATGTTGTGCTAGACCTGGATCAAAACCACGCAGATCTTTATAGCTCCATGCAAAGATGTCATGATACTCTTGACAAAGTTTGATGAAAGCTTCTTTCTCTTCAGAAGTACACACTTTTCCGATCTTAAGAAATTTTTCATTTGATACTTCAACTTCCTCAAAATATTCTTCTCTGACCACCATGTTAGGGCTTTGTCTTGTGGCTTGGTCATCTGAATTGAAAATGGATTCCAAAGTGACTAAACCTTTTGGTAACTTGTTGCTTTTCAATTGGATAATTTTCTCACCATATGACTCCTGCAACTTATCTTGATTCTTTGTAGCAAACTCCGCCTCTTCTTGTAGGAAGAGGACAATTTGTTTGTCACTATCAAACACTTGCCAACTACTCACATTATCAGGGACTGCTGGTCGAACCACCATTTTAACAAATTGCTGCCCTTCTTTCATGATATCAACTGGTATGTTGTATTGTGAACCAATTGTAGCAAGCCTATCTGCATCTTGATTTTGATCTCTAGGGATTGCATGGATTCCAAAAGCTTCAAAATCTTCAATCAGGTCCCAGACTCGATTCTTATATGATCTTAAAAGATCATTTTTGGATGCACTACGTGCCGAAACTTGATGAACAACTAACTCACTATCTCCAAAAATAGTCAGGGCCTTGATTCCCTTCCTTTGGGCTAGCTGAATTCCTTGCACAAGAGCCTCGTATTCAGCAACATTGTTAGTGCAACTGAACTGCAACCGGAAAGATGAGAAGTACTTATCTCCCTCTGGAGAAATTAACATAACACCAGCACCGGATCCATTCTTACTTCTTGAGCCATCGAAGAACAATTGCCACAGTCCTTTAGAATCACTTGGTGTTTTGACAAGTTGTGGTATGATCGTATCTTCTTCATGGATACAGTAAGTACCTAATCCTGTTTCTTCCAAGACCAGCAAACCAGCTTCTTCTTCTGCCAATACATCAGCGTAGGGATCGTACTGATGATCTCTACTTACTTCATCTAGCAAAGTATCAGGGACTTCTTCAACAAGGGTGGTTGGTTCATGATCGGCATCTTCCTCTTCGGGATCGCCGATGGTGTAATTTCCATTTATGGGACTAGCAGTGTAGGGTTCTACATGATTATGGCAGATTGGTTCTGCCCTTATAGTTACTTTGGTTCCGTATCGAGTCCTGAGAATCATATGTGACCAATCGGCTGATAGGTAACCACCCATCTTGGCAGTGAAATCCCGTGATAGGCAGATGGCAAAGAGGGGAGGGAGATCGATGACCGATATGTCTTGGGTGAATGACAAACTTGGGCATGCATGAATGGTAAGTTGAAGTCCTTTGATAACCCCAACAGTCTTAACAGCTGTGCCATCCAGCTGAACAACCCCTCTTGTAACTGGCGCATATTGTATGCCTAGTACATCTGTAATTTGTTTCGGCATGACAGAGCTACTGGCACCAGAATCGATCATGCAATTATGTACCAGGTGGTCGCCAATGATCAGGGAAATGTAGAATGGCGGTGGTTTGTTTGCCGTAGGAATGATTTTCCCTTCCGGTTGACACAAATTTGTAGCATTTGTCACTCCATGGCTTGGTGATCCGCTGGTTGTACTAAAACTGTTCAGAGCTTCTCGCAACAGGTTTCTTTGGGAAGGGATCGAGAGTGCGTCCCACATGGTAACGCTCAGATTGGTTTTCTTCATTTGTTCTACTATGCTGAAGGGAATTGCTCCAACTTTGATGACACTTTTTTGGGCATTGGGGTCCTCCTTTGGAAAATGTTTGTTGGGTACCGTGATGCCTGGAGAACCATCTTTCCCTGCGGTGTGGCTAGCCGGTGTTTCTGGTGATTTCTTTCCCGCATTTTTATCAACTGCCATTTGAAACCTAGGTTGAGAAGTGGATTCCAGATCAGCTTCGAGAGGTTGAGGCTCCATTGCTATCTTTTTGGAACGAGTGTTTGCTGCCACTGATGAAGAATCTATATTCAATCTACAAAAATCTTCTTCTTGCCAGTTTAGCAAAGTGGATTCTTCAGGTGCCTGCGGTTGATCTGCTGCTTCTTGCGTAGATGAATTGTTTGTTAACTCTGAAGGGGCAGATACACTTTGAACCATAAGGGCCTGGCTAAGAACCCCATTGGGACAAAGATTTTGATTGTGAGGTTGAGAGCAAGGATAACACCATTCGTAGTCTTGAACTAGATTATTTTGAACAGGTACTATAGCTCTAGATGAGCTAGCTGCAAGAGGGTTCTGAAAGTTCAAGGGCCTGACATTTGCAACTTGACTTGTAGTTTGATTTCGAGGCTGATTGTTCCCTTGAAAAGGAGAACGGTTAGCTTGATACTGCTGATTTTGTGGCTGATACGGACGATTGTATTGAAATTGTTGCCTTTTGAGTGCAACGAGCTCATTTCCAAAATTTTGCAGTAGTGACTTGACTTCAAATAGGTCATTTGAAGAGGCAGGGGAAGATTGAGATGGTTGCTTGGAGTCTACTGGAATAGGAGCAATGATAGGCTGATGATTCGTAAGATCTGGAGAAAAGGGCATTGGTGGTCGTGGAGCTATCTTTCCAGCCTGAATCAAAGAATTCTCTGCACTTATGGCAACTTCGTAAGCATCAGGAAGTGTAGTCCCTCCCATGGACTGGATCATAACTGCTACATCGCTATTCAAGGCTCGCAAATAGTACAAGAATGCATTATGTGCAGAAGGCTTTACGAGCGCCGGAATCCTATTCCAAGTCCTGTGGAATCGGAAGTTGAAATCACTCATGTATTCTTGGGAAGCTCTCTTTATGGTAGTAAGTTGTTCCAAAAGTGATAGGTGATCACTTTTGTCTTCAAATTGTTTACATAGCTTTTCTCCCAACTCGTCCCAAGTGGTTATAGTGCCAACACCTAACCCGCGAAACCATTGAAGTGCTTTTCCCTTGAAAGAGGTAGCAAGAAGTCTAACTGCAACGTTGTCTTCGGTGATATTATGTACTGCACAGATGCTGGCTACATCAAAGATATGCTCCACTGGAGTAACGTGAGTTTCCCCCGTGTAGAAGGGTAAACTTTTGAGTGCCGCAACAGGTATCGGGTCACGTTGAGCCAACATAAGAGGACTGCTTGCATTGAAAGGGGGAAAAACTTGGTTCCTCGCCATAGCAACGAAAGGTTGATTGTTCCTGGGTGGAGGAAATCTTCCGTAAGGAGGAGTTGAATGACCCCTACTAGGTAAATCTGCAACTGGGGATGTGGAAATGCCTCTTCTTCTTCTCTTTGGAGGAGACAAGGAAAGTTTGATATGCTGATACTTTCCTTTCTTTGAAGAAGCTCTTGTCTGAATTCTTCGCATAAGTTACTGCACTGAGATTTGGAATCCAGAGATATAGAGTCGCCAGGTACTTTGACTTGTGTAAGTGAGAAGAGAAGTACCAACTCTGTCCCACCGTGCCAAAAACTGTTGTGTGTGGTGCCTTAAATTTCCTGTTTGATACTGGAACTCTGTCGTGCCAAAAACTGTTGTCGCCAAATCACTGCACCCTCCGAATGGCCAGGATGTGAATAGGACGTTCGGTGTGATTGGGACACATGGGATCACCTCTCAAGCTGTGGGACTTGGGCTCGAGGTGAACCTCCGGAGAAGGCCGGCTTCCTCTTCCTAAACTAAGTGTTGTACTACTCCTAGTGTAACAAAAATGATTATCTAGTCCTATGCTAACATTTTCATGGGGTTTTAGGGAAAGAGATTTACAGAAATGAAACTATACTAGGGATGGTGATGCACCAAATAAAGGGTGTCTTCAGACTCAGGAAGGGTTAATTTGAAGAGGGTGTGTGCACCACAGGTCAACTTCACCTACTGCAACTTAGAGAGGGTACAGGATACCACAAACTAAGAGACACGCGTTCCCTTTGTTAAACTTTATCAGACCGAGAAATATACCAGTTTCCCAGTGAAGAAGGATGAACTCAAGAAGGGTGAACAGACACCACAACTCAACTGCATGCAATACTTCACCACTCGATAAGCACAGAACTCCAAGAACCTGCAATAGAAACTTAAACTTGCACAGTGTACCTGCAAGTATGAGAAAGGCACAAAGAAGCACAGAAGGATGAAAGGACCGAGATTAGTCACAAAACACACACTTTTATTGCTTCAATAACATGCACAATGCATCATACATTCAGAAGAGGCAATAGTTGCCATTACAGTCTTGAAGAGGAGGCTTGAAAGTTCTCTCAACACACAAGAACAACTTGCAGAAGAGAGAGGATTCTTGAAAAGTATACACTCGCCTGAGATATCTAACTGTCCAACTTGTCTGAACTGTTGGAACCCTTTGAAATGAGCTTCCAACTTACATTTATAGAAGAATATGTGAGAAAGAAGAGGAAATGGTCATAATTACATTCCTAAAATGAAGGCCCATGATGTATTTATTACAGTTAGTTGAACCACCTGAGAAGGTTCCATCATGGGTCATTAATTGCCTGATGACCTAGTCTTCTCAATTAATTAAAAGAATATTTAAATAAAATATTTAAATAATAATAATAAATATTATTATTAAAATATTTAAATAAAAATATTAATTTAATTAACATAATGTTGGGACCCCCCCGTTGACCCGTTTGACTTGAAGAGGAGGGGGGTCCATGTGGATAGAGTCTGCACAAATCTCAACTCGGTGAGCTTCGAATCCTCTAACTCGGTGTTGCAATCGATTTTGAACCCCACACTAACTCTTTCCTTGTCTTGGTAATCGGGCTCTTTTGCATTGAGTCCTTCGAATGGTGAGCTATCAAACTCTAAAATGATTCTTATCATTTTCCTCTGTTAACTCGAGCCATTTATTGCCACCATGCATTGTGAACCCATTTGAAGCTTTAACTTCATGAATTCATTTCAAACTTCATGAAACATCACCACGAGCTCCCTGCGAAGTCACCGAGCTCTTCATCCAGCAAACGATCTTACCTTTCCTGGGCTCAAACTCACTTGAATACCGAGCTTAACCCAATATTTCTAAAAAGCTTTGTTTTGCATATCAACCCGAGCACCCGGTTGGCTCAAACTCACTTGAATAACCCAACATTTCTAAAAAGAAGCATATTTTACCACAATGCTCACGGTTCTTCCTTATCATATAACACTTGTAGTAAGAATGTTTTGGCTTTGCCATAATAAGCAAAATTTGTACCTTCCAAACGATGAGAAAATGCCATTATCAATAAAGACCTAATGCTGCCATGATGATGACCCAGGCTCATGCCCATAACATGTCGATAGACACCCTTGAGACTGATTTTTGGCCAAAGAGCCCTTCGGTATTTTGGCAGTGCACTCGGCAATCTCGGCTCCAATCAACAATTATGCCACTATTGGGATCTTAGTATGGCATAGGTAGCTGTGAGCTACACAATATACTCATTTTTCCAGAAACTAAAAAGATCCTTTATGTTACAATTTGCAACACATAAAATAAGCCCTTCAAAAAATACATTGAACAACTGGGGCAACCAAGAGGACCTTGGAAAAATGTACAGGTAACAACCATATGAATTCTTCCTTAGTCGTGGATCAAAGCTAATAGAAATAAAGCTAGATAAAATTAGCTTGAAACTACAGTATAATCGTCCATTGTTAAAAACAAGTTTCTCTGAACCTGGTAAAAGAATACTTTTATTGTCTGATTGGACGTACATAATGGAAGGGTATAAATATTGCTTACTGCCCTCAGAGTTTCTCAAAGAGACCATTTACAAGTAACAAGGATGTAGCATGCAAAACGGCCGACCAGGTATTTCAGAGTTGACCTTCACATTCAATTCGTTTCTAGGAGAAAAATGCTGAGCAATATGAATCGTTTCATTCTGCACCGTAATAAACCTTCATCTCCTGATTCAGGGAAATTTTATGAAGCCTTGAATGGCGTGACTCCAATCCATCGTACACGGCAGTGAATATTTGTTTCCTGCAGCTGCATTGATCTGAAGTTCAGAATAAGGATAGGCTTCACGATACTGCACAGATAACAACACAGTTGACTGCCTGTGCGTGGGAGCTTTCTCGCGACCACCATGCTTGCTGTTCATGAACTTCAACAGAATGGTAGGAGACCAACATGTGTTGCCTGCTGTTCCAAAGCTTTCTCGTGACCACACAAGTTCAGAAGTATGCTGGCAAAGGTCGTGAAACTGATCAGGTCGGGCATCTCAAAGTCTGCATTCTGTGAAATCCTAACAAGAACGGATCTGTATGAAAGGAACACTTTGTCTTGATCTGCAAGCCCAAAAGAAGGTCTACATCCAACACGCATCCTTTGATCTCCTGCATCCTAGTTTTCATGGATCACGTTTGACTTGTTCCTCCAACCCACTCCAATTCACAATCTGACTCCCGGTGCACTCGCACAAAGACTTGACCACTCCAATTTCACATGGCCCGTGCGGAAGTCTCATGATGGATAGCCATCTTAATATTTCCGCTTGGCAGTGTTGATCCTGATTTCTCCCCTTCACGGAAGTTTGGTCATGGTTTGCCAAACCAATATTTCCACTTGGCAGTGTTTGATTTTCCGGATTTCTTCCATTTTCCACGCTTGGCATTTTTTGGCAGTAGACTCAAACTTCTCCCACGCGGGATTTTCATTTGCTTAATTTCTTGTTTTGGCCCATGAATGCCATCATCGTAATTTCCCTTGGCAATGCTTGCATACCAGCTCCATTCACGGAAGTTTCCCCGCATGGCTTGGCCAAATTAATCCACGGGCCCCGGCCTCAGCTTCCCTGAATCTTGGCAACGTGAAATTTCCCTTCCCTTGGCTTGCCATTTTCATGACCCACTTGGCATTCAAGCTTCCCATGGATATGCGGCTGGCCATCCAATTGATCCCTCCATGGCCCCGGCATTTTTCTTCTTGAGTTCAGCCATTGGCAATCCCCCATCATAACATTCTTTCTTATGCATACGAACATTTTCCACCAGCATGCGTAAGGATTTCATGAATTTTCTCCTGCCAGTTTTCCTTCAACAGATTTGAGGATAACATTAAACTCTCAGTGCAAACATTTCAGCATTGTAGCTTCTAAGGTGCTCAAATGCAAGCTGTAGCTTGTAAGGTGTGATAATTTCAACAGAATCCTTTATGCTGCCAACTTAGTGACTCGTTGAAGATGCTCATATAATTGCAAAGCAAATTATGCCTCATGAATATTCTGATATGAAACAGTTCCACCTCTATGAGATTCACTTCCATGAGTTACATCGTAAAACAAGTAAGGTCTCGATAGAGAATCTTTGTAATAAATTTCATCAGGTCTCCCGGTAACACTCTTACTGTCACTTAATCGATTTTCATAAAAATATCTTGAAGGAAAATCCTGAATTTGAGGATGCATTCGATGCTGAACAGATAAAAACATAGTTGGACGACCTACTTGCTGGAAGTGCTCAAAAGAACTTCTGCTATACTGCAACATGTCAACTGCCTGTGCACCAAATGCTCGGCCGAGGAAGGTCTGAACAACGTCCGAAAATATATATACTGTATTCACTAATACCCTGGCCCGGCATTCTTGCTGCCTCTGCGAGCTTACCATTGTAAAATTATTTCGAGTAGGCCTCCCAGTTTTGCATAAATTTAATCAATGAGCCCTGGAATTGTATCCTAGAAACCATCTTTAATGCATCCACACGAAACGAGTTGCCTTGAATTATCCATCATGCTCGATGAGTCCCATTGATAGGGCTCCATCACGTATCTCTATTTACGCAACGATCTCCATTCATTTTATGGCACTCTTGATGCCTTGGCTTGCGTTTGAATCACCCTAGCTTTGCAGAATGTGTCCTAAAAGAAGCTCACCACATGATCTCCAAAATGAACGAGTCACGAAGATGAGTCAAACTCCATCTCTGCCTTCGCTTCCGCCTGTGGATTGAACCTTTCCAATTCATTGAGACTTTATTGATAGCTCAAACTTTGACTCTCCCTGACTTGGCCTTCACTTTTCCGCCTGCATCGATCTCTACCGAGATCCTTATAGAGTTCCCTTCATTCGTCAATTTTCAACGAGCTATATTTTGCATTAACAAGACCTCGTCGAGCTCTTACAACTGAGAGTCTCTACTGAGATGATTTCTGAGATGACTATCAATTTGACACCGGGTTCTTTATCAACTCGACCCTGAACTCTTCACTGAGTTGAGATCAACTGGGTGCCTTTCGATGCTAGGTGATCTCTTCATATGCAATTTAGGAATTATTTTTAATTATTGCATCTCGATAATAACCGAAGGTGGGTTCCTGGGACTATTATTTCATTTTGAACGTGATAGGACCCCCTTGTCCAATCTTGCCATGTGTGCAAAATTGGATGAATTCTAAAAGTAACAGCAAAAACATTCAAATCATATCTCTTCAAATTTTCATGGTCTCATCAAATGTTTCTGAATCATGTCATTAGTTCAAATAGGATAAGACAAGGTTTGACTGTAACCATACCAAGGCCTGCACACTTGGTTCTACTTTTGCTTTCTTTCTAGGTTAGGTGTCTTTGCCCATAGTATTTTCTAGAAGCTTCATGGTGTCACATCTATCCCGTATGTATCTCTTTGGAAATAAGAAACATTCTAAACACTTTGCTTAAATAAGTAAGTCAAATGCAAATCCAAAGAAATTTTTTATTTTACACATTTCTTTTCCCTACCAACCTTCGGTGTTGAGCCTACATCTCTTACTAGTGATGTAGGGTCTGGAAAGGAGAGAAATTCCCTTACTCTCCTATGCCTTGTTATTGGTGATGATCCCATACTTCCTACTAGTAGAATGGGACAAGGTGTAGGGGGTATTGTTGATAAAATTGAAAGTTATAAATAATCCATTCAAATAATGTGAAATCATAAGTCAAAAACAAAGGAATTAGATGTCCAAAATTCCAAAAGAGTTCAAAACTTCAAAACCAGATTTTGTCAATCAAGTGGCCATCTACGGATCTAAGTCTAGATAAACTAGAAAGCAAATCACATTCTAAACTATGAAGTAGCTTGAGTAGGGTGGGGTTGTAGTGTCTCAATTTGGTTCTGTCAAATCATTATCTTTCCTTCATCATTACCATTCAATAAATATCCATAACTTGCACCCTTTCTGGATCTTGGTGTTGAGCCCTTACATCTTACTAGCTACGTGGAGTTAGGAATGAGGCAAGTACATTTACTTATCATATCATTATATCACTATAATTTTATAAGACAACATGAAGTACCAAAGATTGCTTGAAGAAACTAAAGTTCAACATCACATTATGTTTGCATTATCATATATCAACATTATAAAATACAAAAAGAAATCATTCTGTCATCATTCATACCCACTGCATGCATTTTGAAAAGCATAGAAAAATGGAAATTCTAAACATCTAGAGTACACATGAGAGATAAGCCAAAAGAAAGTCAACTCAGATACAATGGATTACTGAACCAAAAATAAGGGTTTGTATATATCATGGTGAGTCAAGTTTGTATACAATGCCATCACACAATAGGTGTGGTCAAAACACTCGCAATGAGCCCGAGATATACAAAAAATTCATATAGTGCCTGACAAAATGGAAACAAAGCAATAAACAGCCCAATATCATGTCAATCCCTGTGGGATCCCTCAGATGGTACACGACCACGTCCAGGGCTCCTACTGTGGCTGCGACGATGCTGGGAATGAACCGAATGGTGTGAATGCTCATGGTGGTGGCCACCAACTGTGGTCTCACTGTGGGAATGGCTCCGCCTCATCAAACAATTGACCATCTCATATTTGGCCACCTGGGTATAAAGGGAGGTCACCACCTCTGCTATCCTTCAAACAGGAGAAAACACGTCAATGTGTCTGTCAGCTACTAATGGCTGGCTTGAGTCAGTAGCCAACTCGGCTCGGGTCTTCCCCGAGGGGATCAGCAGGATGTCCATGCACACCTGTCGAATGAGCTCTCGCCACTCCTATGTAGTTGCTGCAAGAAATAAGATAGGAAGAAACAATGAGTTAGAAAACCACAAAACGTAAATAAAAATAAAGTACCAAACTAACATTTCCAACTAACAAGGTTAAGAGAAGAGTATTAAACATACTTGGATCTCTAAGAATCTAGGTAGGGTAAGTGGTTGTTACTGTTGATGCTGTTGGTGGTTGTGGGGCCTCCCTAAAGCCAGAGGATAAATGTTGTCCTATCATGTACTCGTCATCTCCCTCCCCACCTTGAGGAAGTGTCTCCTCTGAGACCAAGGTCTCTCTCTCTGTGCTCACCTCCTCGTGTACTGCTCTCAGCATATCCTGAGTGTTATGCCACTCATGGTCACTCTCCTCCTCCTCCATATGGGCTATGTCACTAGTTCCAACACTAAACTCCTCATTTCTATGTACCTTGGGATATGATATTATAATGAATATGGGTTGATGGAGATGCCAACATGTGGCACACATCCCCTTAGTTATATGGGTTCACATAGGAATTAGTTATATTGGGTAATGAGTCGGCCTACATTGGGACTAGGTGTTACCCATCCTATTTAAAGGATGTGAGTATTATTATGAGGGGGGTATGAGTTGATTATTATACTTGGTAGAGGTATATTGGATGTATTCCCCTCGAAGTGGATTCCTAGCTTGGGATATTGTGGAGTTACTCCTTCCTTAAGGAGCATTGTATGGTGTTGCCCTACCTTAAGGGTATTATTCTACATATATTGATTATTTGGGAATATTAGCCCACCCATATATCTTGTGTTGTGTTATCTTCTAAAATTTATTGATTTATTATATGCAAAGTTCTTATCAAGTGGTATCAGAGCGTCGATTTCGGTAAAAATTGGGTCCAAACCCTACTTTTAGAGATTCATCTATATTTTAAAATAGGATCTAAATTTTTTCTCAAATTTTTTTTACCATAGTTCTGAAATAGTTTCAAGAAAGCTACAGTCAAATTTTGTAAATTTTTTGAGGTGTTTTGTGGAATTTATTGCATTTTTAGTGTTTCTCCTAAATTTGCTCCACAAGCCGCAATTGTAGGATTTTTTCTGAATTTTTTACATTTTCGGAAACCTCTCAAAAATTAAATTGGGGTTTGTGTTATGTGATTTCTGATTTTTTTTTGACCTTTAGCCGAAAGGGTTAGAATGAGTTTTGATCATAAGGGTCTATTCCTAAAACCCTAGTTTTGTGGATCATGGGGATGGTAACTTTTTTTGGAGATGACAAGATTGATGCTAGATAATGGTGGGAAAAAATTAGGGATAAATTTTCTAAACCATCAGATATTTGGTTATTCAAGTTTTGGATTAGTGGCCCTACACATATTTTGTTTTCTGAGTTAGAAAAGGAAAAGTCTAATTGGTCTTTGGTGGAACTGGAACAAGTTTTCATGGACAGATGGGAAACAAACGAAGAAAAGCAAGAGGAAGTAGAAGAATTTAATGATAATAGTGATGAAGAGGAAATATAAGAAGAAGAAGAAGAATAAGAAAATGTTGAGGTTGAAGCTGCTACACATGATTTAGAAGGAGAGACAACAAATCGAGATACAAGTTCAAATAATGCATCTCCAAGGAAGGAAGCTTCAATATTTCAGTTTGAAGGGGGCACATTCAAAGGAAAAAGGTAATTTTTTTCATAAACCATAACAAAAAATATAACTTCATCAATATGGATGTAGCTCAACATCTACATGTTCAAGCAAAGCATATCAAGGAATCTCAAATGGATGGTAAGAAGATTCATGTTTTTGAAGATTTAAAGCTTTCTATGAATAAATATGTTTTACATTCAGATTTTTATGCTTTAGATATGGATGGCATGGATATTGTTCTTGGATATCCTTGGTTAGAGACATTGGGAACAATTAATATTAATGTGCATAAGAAATTCATGAAATTATGGTACAAGAGAAAGAAAATTACATTGCAAGATATCACACTTAGCAAGGAAAAAAGTAATGTAAAATTGGATCATGAAGATGAATTTGAAGATGGTGAAGAAGGGAATAAGGATAAATCAGAAGGAGAGGATGAAGAACATGATGAAAAAGAAAAAATAATTCATCTACTCAAGGGAAAACAAAAATAACAAACAAGGTGGAAGAGAAAAATAAAGTTGAAGAAAAGGTTGATAAGGTTGAGGATACTAAGGTTGCACCATATAAACACCCACATCATCATGAGAGAAAAAAATCATGGGGTCATGCTACGACACATAAGGGAAAAAATCTATATAGTTATATAGGGAATTGGAGGAGCAATTATCAGGGCTATACACAGAATCAATGGAGCAACCTTTATATGAAATGGAATCATAGGAATAATTATTATGGATATGCATGGATGCCGAGGAGGAATGCATATGTACAAGGATGGAATCATATGAGTGCAAGGGAATATGGAATCAGGTTTAGGGAAACATCACCCATTAGGATCTCATATGGGTGGTTGGATGATCGAGCATAGCGACTATTGTGCAATAATTTAAATCACACTCATTATATGGTTTCTTCTTATGTTTTGAGGATGAAACATGTCAAAGAGGGAGGAAATGCTATGTACCTTGGGATATGATATTATAATGTATATGGGTTGATGGAGATGTTGACATGTGGCACACATCCCCTTAGTTATATGGGTTCACATAGGAATTAGTTATATTGGGTAATGAGTCAGCCTACATTGGGATTAGGTGTTACCCATCCTATTTAAAGGATGTGAGTATCATTATGAGGGGGGTATGAGTTGAGTATTATACTTGGTAGAGGTAAATTGGAGGTGTCCCCCTTGAAGTGGATTCCCATCTTGGGATATTGTGGAGTTACTCCTTCCTTAAGGATCATTGTATGGTGTTGCCCTACCTTAAGGGTATTATTCTGCATATATTGATTATTTGGGCATCTTGGCCCACCCACATATCTTGTGATGTGTTATCTTTTGTAATTTATTGATTTATTATATGCAAATTTCTTATCACTCATCCTTCGTCTCCTCTCTGAATGAATCCTCCTCAGTCTCGTCTCATGTGTGCTCCTCAGAATTGGAGTCTACATCAATGGGCTCATCCTCCTCTCCACTGTGAGTAGGAGAGGCCATAATCTGAAGCAAAGGCACATGAGGGACACCAACTTCCCATTGAGCACAGACAACATGCCTAACTACAATGGGCACACCTGGGGTAACCACTATCCAGCCTGGGATCTCCTCTAGGGCCCTTCCTGAGCCTCCTAAATGGTCATGTAGACTTGTACCACTAGGGGAAACATGTCAACATATGGGAGGCCAAATTGTGGAGGAACTTGATCAAATGGATGAGTCTCAACTCTCCATGTCCTGTCAACTAACTGACCTATGGTAGAGCAAGCTACCACTGTGGTCACCTCTTGTCCCCATAACCCTACCATATCCTGGTAGGGTGTTGCAACCATGTCTACCATGGTCAAGGAAGCCACTGGCTAGTGTGGCATCCTAAGAACTAACATAGTTATCCACCTCACTTCCCGGAAAACCCCTGGATCCAATACTAGTATTCCCCTTCCGTAAGGGATGATGCGCTCATAGACCAAGCTCATAAGAAGAGTGGGGTGGCTCAGTGACTACCCTATACAAGTCATGATAGGTAGTCCCAAGAATGTATACTCCCTAGGCATATGTGTAGTCATGCCCCTTAATCTGTGTAATAATAGGAGCCCAGTAATATAGAAGGGTGTCACCCCCCTTGTCCTTGATCAATCGGGAGGACAAGATGCCCATGATGGCTCTCCAGATGATATGAATAAGAGTAGTATCAATACACTGGACCTTGATTCCCTTCTTCAAACCAAATGAGACACCAACATCTCCCATGTAGGTGGCCCACTAAGTCATCGCAACCCTGGATCCTGCTGTCTCCAGAGTCAGTCTTCTCCCAAGTATCGGGAGCCCGAGAATGCAGTATACATCCTCCAGGGTGATGGTCCACTCACCCCTGCACCTGGCAACCAAAAAGTATTCCGGTCTACTTCCTAGTAGGAAAATAAGTCACACAATATGTGACTGGCAGGGGTAACATGGGGCACCTGAGAAATCTGCTAGATATCCTCCCTTTACAAAATGTCCATCTCACCCTAGGTCAGCTGATCTAAAATCCCAAGGAGCCAATCACACTCCCTCTCCTAACTCTAGCATATGTACTCCTCCTTCTATATTCACCAAAACATTGGAAAAGAGAAAGTTAGTAACATATACAAAATATAATCTAACCAAAAACATGAAAAAACATCAAAAATCCAAAAAAAATCAAGTTAATGCACATTTTGGTCATTCTGTTCAGAACTTTCACCCAGTGTAGGGCGGTGGTTCCAAGACCACCACCCTGATAGGATGGCGGTCCCGTGACCACCGCCCTGCTTTGGGGGGTAGTCCTGAGCCTATTTTCAAAATATGCTCTTAACCCTAAAAAATGCTCAAAAACACAAAAAATGACCATTTTAGACAATAAAATACTGCCCTATGGGAGCCCCCCTAGAGACTCATTTAAGACAATTTTTTAAAAAAAGATAGTCCCCCTAGGAAAATTTTTCAAACATTTTACATTTTAGGTATGCAAAGGCAAAAGTGAAAGAAAACTAACCTTATACTGTGTTGGTTGATCTCCCGCTCATGGAGGCATGATCACGATCTTGTAACGGTCATTGTGGCTGTACTCTCATCGGAAATGGTCACAGAGGGTCCAAAGCTCCAAATTCACTAAATCGAATATGCGCAAATGAATTAAAAAATGAGTTGTTTACATATATATATATATATATATATATATATGTTGTTTTGACCTCGTTTTGAGTGTATGTGTTTACAGGGCTGGAGCTTTGGCACAGGTATATCTCTATATCCCCACACAAATGGTAAGTCCTCTTGTCATTTTAATTTAGTGTTTATTTTTTGATATTTTATCTATCTGCACTTGAGTCTTCCTTTTCTCTTGCTGATAGTGGGAGTTTAGACGACGACGTTTTGACACACGGGCATTTCAGGTATAGCTTCCAACTCCCCATTTTGGGAATGCCATACTTGGATTCTACGTTTTACACCTTTTCATGGCTAAGACGCTTCTCTGAGGGGGCAATATGTATGCACCCAAAATTGCATGTGATACATTGTCAGAAAATGGTTACCAAAATCCCCAATGATGATTCAAGTCCTTTCAAGAAGGTGTTCTAGCTCCAAAATCTATTCACAGTGTATATTTGTAGCCTAGAAATAATTACTTAGCCTTTCCATGCTTTTTTCCAGCTCCCCGCTTCTTTTTGTGCATGTTTTGGCCTTTAGTGCTAGGACTGTCACCCTGCCTAGGAAGTGGTTTTGAAATTGCCACCTAGGCAGGGCGGCAGTCCTGTCCGCTTTTTCCAGATTCCGTCATGCGTGTTTTTAACATGCAACGCTTCACTTAACTTCACTTTTAGGATGCATCTGTGAGCCAAATTTTCTAAAAATAGTTTTGATTACTTGGTTCTCCTTCCCTCTTCTATTTTTAAATAGATTTAACTAGTTGGAACTTCTTGTTCTTGCCTTGTGCATGAAGGCACATCCTAGCCCCAGTTCTTATATATTCCATGCTTGTGCTCAAGAAAATGGCCTGAGAATTTTTGTGTATCTTGCATTATATTGCTGGCACAATCCTGCTAGGAATTGCATAGCCAAGCTCATATATCTTGTGCTATCTCTCTTCTACTTGCCTTGCAACCAGACTGCCTTCAAGCAACCATTTCTCAAGCGTATTCTTCTATTGATGTTCTTGCATTCCCAATTCCTTGGAATCATATGAAAACATAAAGAAATAAAGGAAAAAATTGAGGGGAAGGATACAGATACAACCAGATTTTCCAAAGCTCTTGCCTATCCAGGTTGGAATTGTGTGTTTTCTCTCTTTGTTCATCAAATTATCAATTTCAAATCATTGGTTCCAACTACATATCAAATAGAGTAGAAAAATTATCTGTTTTAATTAATTAGGTAATTACAAGTAGATCAGATCATTAGAAAGCTTGCTCTTTAACATTACCAAGGAATTTGTGGAGAACAATATCTCTTCTGGGGTTATGATTTGTTATTCACCTCTGAGGTAGGGTTTGAAGTATTTTGATTAAATTAGATTAGTTGTTTTAGATTTAAATTCACATATCCACACAAGTAATTAGCTACATCTGGCTAATCATTTGTATTTAACTTGTTTATTAGATTAGATGCATTTCTTAAAAATAGAAAAGAACAAAAACATTTACTTTCACTAGGTTAGCTTGCTTTTGTTGCTTTTTTCCAATATATTGTGAAAACACCAAAAACATAGATTAGATTTCCTTTGATAGTTAGCTTACATTACAATAATTATCCTAATTCAAACTACATAGCCATCAACGGTCCACAATAGGAAAAGACTTACATTTGTGATCCCTTGGTCCCATAACCCAATGGGCCGGAATTGATAATTGAGATTGATATAAGTTTATGTTTAACATTTTTACGCACACCTAAAAATTTTGCTGAGAAAATAGAACAACTAAAAACACTAAACATCACTACAAATAAAGCCTAGTATTATTAGACTTCTCCTGGCAACAAGATTTGATTATATGTGCATGACCATACAAGGGCCACATCCTCTACGAGTATTTGGTTTTGATCCTCATGTCCCACAACCCAACGAACCTTCTAATCAATTGGATATTGACACTGGTTTGCGTACACTGGTATTTATATCCTCACCACTTCCACCAGACATTATTGCACAATTTTCCGTGTTGAACATAGCAGTCGATCAGGCTAAGAATTTCTGGACTACGCCATAAAATTTCCCATAGTTCCTGCAGCTCCATCATGCCTCTTGCTTTAACTTCCATGAACTTGTCTAGAAATCCATACGAGGTGCCTATAGGTCACTTTCCGCATGTTCAAAAACCAATGAATAGAATCTCGGTAGAGCTCGACATTGATTGGAGTCTCCGAGAAGCTATCATGTATGATTGATCCATCACACAACTTCAGGTTAGGAGAACATTCTTTTCCTGAGACACACAGATCTCGATATTGCGTGTTGAAGACATAAGATTTCCCAATTAGCTTGTTCGCTACCACCACATTCACATTCACTTCCATTCTACACTGGCTGTCTTGGCACGACCTCGAGAGGTCAGGTGTGAAGAAGGTCACACGTTGATTTTCTATCGTACAGGAACCTTGTGGAAAAAATTGGAAAGTGCTCCTCTACCCAATTGATTAGTATGCCTAGAGAGATTAAAGTAAAGATTATCTTCATGCAACCAAATGAACGTAATTTATTACTCATTGTATTGAAGGGGTAAAACAAAGATGAGATACTCCAAGGTTTAGTCAGTATGACTTCCTTGGAAAACCATGCTCGTAGAGATATTTTATGACACCTAGAGAGTAAACCAATAGGAAGCTTGTGGCTTGGAGCCAATTTGACTTTATCCATTATGTTTTATAGATCTCTCACAACGTGAAAAATATTTTGGATTCAAAACCTTGTTATTTGAACAAGAGGAGAGTCCATAAAAGTTGAAACCACGTGTTATTTCGTCATGAAACTTACGACAGGTTACTTTGTCCTAATTTTTCACTTGTCCTAAGATAAGGTGAAACTCTGTTGAAGTTACACTTCGTATTTTTCATCACCACTTGGTCTAATCCTTTATTTTATTGTTTCCCATTTAGGACAAAAGGAAAACAAAATGCGCGGATACCGCTACAAATAATTATGTCCACCACTTTTTTAGTCTACTTGCATGATCATGTCATGATAGGAATGTAAGTGTTAAAAGTGTGAATCATACATTTTCATGTTCTAGTAGGACCTTTTTATCACACCCATATTGAGACTCATTATCATTGTAGTTAAGTTATCTTATCATTGAATTCCTTTGAGTTGTTACGCTTCCCAGATTATGGCCATACAATTTTGATACTTATGTTTTGTTTCCATTTGTGAAACTCGATCTAAGTCTCTAATTTGTATTGTTATCCTACTCGCATACATAACAATTTCTTGATATAATTAGGTTTAGTTGTGATCCTAACATTGCCTTGAGTAATTTAGAGTGTTAGTGTTACGTTATTCACATCGTGATAACATCATTTTTATACTAAAATCTTGCTTTCATTGCAAAGCTTGATTAAAGTGTCTAAATAGTGTTGTTACGTTACTCACATTTGTAATTTTCATTTTCAAATACTTGGACTTTGTTTGTGTTTAAAACTATTTTTTAGTATATCTTGTAGGGAGATCGCATCAACACTTTCTTAGTATTTAGGTCTTATTTATTTTAAACTTGACCTAAGTGGCGATATTGTGTTGTCACTATTTTCACTATACCTATCTTGGAAAATGTAAGGAGTATATTATTTTTTTGATTGGATTTTAGTCTTATACGTAAATATCTTGTCCTAGATACTTCTTGTTAGATATTACTATTTCAAGGTGTCATTATTTATTCTTTGGTTTCATTGGTTCATATTGATCCTTTGGATTTGTGAAAATTTGTTATTCGACATTATTTGTGACAACTTGACATAATTATGCTGCATAAATTTACCTAGGGTCCATTTTAGTCAACCTTCATGAAATCTTTTGCGTTATGCCTCCTACCACAAGAATGGGGCATAAAAAATTAGGAGTAGGTCCCTTTGAAAATGACATGGTAAACCCACTTTTTGAAGAAAATATCATGATTGATCATAGTGGTGGTGAAGAGAACTCTCCTTGAGTGGACTTTGAGTTTAATCCTGCCCAAATTGATAATTATTCGTACCAAAATAGACATGAAGTTCTTATGTGTGTCGTAGAGTTAGGAGCCAAGTTACCATCTATAATTGATCCTTATCTTATTACTGGTATGATTAATGGGGAAGAGGAATAAAAACTTCCTCCTTGTAATATTAACGACACCATAAACCCAGGTCATGCCTCTACTTCTGGTCAACAGAATGATGGGGAGATACCTTTACAAAATGATGGATGATATTGCATCCCTGTTTTCAGAATTCATTGTGAGGACCATGAAGAGCATGCTCATTATGAATAACCTTCTCCTCATGAAATTCGTAAAGAAATACCTACTCAAGAGGTAACTTTAGAACAATAGGTACAAGCTCTCACTCACCAATTGGCTAGTTTGACTTCGCATGTAAATAAGGAACAACCAAAGGCTCCAAAATACGATAAACCTAAAGATTCATACCACAAAATATATACCAACACTCCTCGTAATGAGATGTGTAAAGACACTTATGAGGACTTGTATACAGACAGTAAAGGTGGCAAAACAACTACACTTAACCACTTGTTTAGGCCAATTCCACCCACATAGGACAAAATTTTCAATCAAGAGTGGTCATCCATGAACACTACCCTTATATATTTACAAGAAGGCCATATAGGTTGTAGCAAAAAGAATCAAATTTGAGGATTTATGCCCATATCCCTTTCATAGGGCTATATTGCAGGTACCTTTCCCATGTCATTTTTACTGTCCCAAGTTTGACAAATTGTAGTGCCCACAATTTCAACAACAAAGTACAATAGTAAAATTTGTAGAATAATTTTTTTGTCTGTCATTGCTCATAACACAACACCACATGGGCTCAAATAGAAAAATTCAACATCACATAAGACACTTACATAATCATGGACCCACATAGACAACATGATAATACCAGGTGTAAGTTGATGCCACACTTTCCCTAATGATCAATTACTAGAAATGATCCAACCACAAAAGAGACCCAAGAATTGGCAATTCCACAATGTGTCATTACCATGGTTATATCCTAGTTATGTTTAAAATTCCAAGAGCATTTATCATGTGAAGATAAATTCCCATTACCAACCTGTATATTTTTAATTTTGGTTCTGATTCAACTCATAACAAGAAATATTATTTTCCACATATTTAATGCATACAAAACTTTTCATACTCGTTTTTATGTAAGGGTTCTCAAATATGTTTTTTAATTTAAATGCTACACTCATTACACAAGGGGAAAATGACATGAAGTTAAGGGGAAGAAATGTTAATATATAAAGTAGATTTAGAGTCAAGTTACCTCTTCCTATTAACTTCCCTCTACTATGGTACTTTATATTCCTGTGATAGCTGATATAGTTCACTAGTTGGTTTGAGTCAATTCCACATTTTCACATCCTGAAATCTTATTTATTTATATATATCCTTAAGATTTTATGTTTTCTCAAAATTTTAATCTCACCAAGGGAAATTCATATTCATTTTTAACAGCATGAGAATGCCCATTCAAGTCGTAAGAACTTCAGGTATGATGTTATTCTTAAATGAAAATGTCATTTTCTCTTATACTCTTTTCACTTACACCGTACCTTGGTCTCACTTTGGTCCCACTATTAGCATTGTTTTTAGGACATTTGTAAATCAAATAAGACATAATTCACACTAATGGATTCAATACTACAAGGAGTGCAACCTAAAATCAGACAACTCATTTCATTCCTCTTATATACTCATGTGTTAAATGCATATTACAAGCAAGACATATAATACAAATTTCATGCCTTTCAAATACCTTATAGGGAACTATTTCAATCGTTTTCTAAAAATGCATCATATTTTCTTTAAATAATAACCTTAAGAGGGGTCCCACAATATATTATTTTCAAAATCATTCTAAATTCAACACTATACCCTACTATAAGACAATAAAAGAGAGTTCTAATATCTGTACATCACAATTTTTTTGAGAAACACGAGGTAAATTGCTATTAAACACTAAGGGAATACTTTGATCTAATAAGGAAAAAAGGGATTCAAAAACAAGAGTAGATTGCGTAGGTAATTTGACACATAGAATCCACTTGTGTCATTTAAATCATACCATGAGATCAATCATAGGAATAACACCAACTACCTTTGCATGGTTTTAGCAACTCACTATGGTGCCAAGGGAAATTACACACATGGGGCTATGAGACCAAGTTTTCAATTTCTCCACTTCTCTTTAGTCAACATCTTCTAAATGTAATTTTGTTTGCTACGAGTTATTTACAATTTCCACCCACAAGTTAAATTTTTAATCAACCAAGGTTTGGTTTGATTCCAATTGCACTCAAGGACCTACACCCAACTATATATTAGTTTAAGGTATGAAGACATATTTATCCTATACATCCTTTGTAAAAGACCAAGGTGTTATTTTGTTACTAGCCAAGGTAACACACTTATATTTGAGGAACTAAATAAATCATTAACAAGAGTTTAATTAATAGTAAATCTAGTTCACTAACTCCATTTTTGTCATCTGGATCCCACGAAGAGTTCATGCGATGATGAAGTTAATCCTAGATCAAACTTCATAATAATTTGGTTACCTATGAGGATAACAAGGATGTTTTAGTTCTACTTACCCCATATATGGTAAGGTCTCACCCCATAGTTCGTGCTTCAAAAAAAGACTTTTAAGTTATAGAAATGGTCTTTCAAATACTTTTCTTAGGAGTACTACAAGAAATATAGATGTGAGGATCAAATTATTTCCTATAATGATAGTGTTTTCTAACTTGGATGTGACTAGATTGAGAGGGTGGGTACAACAAAGGTTAAATACTAACTTCATTTATATGGTTTAATAATAACAAGTTACTACCATACATTTTTAGTTTATGTATGAACCACAATAACTATCCAGAAAAATATTGCTTCGATCATCTAAACCATAAGAAGAACATTTAAAACCAAAATAAGTTAACACCTATGAAGTAAACATTACATGTTTTACCCATTAACATTGTCTATTATCTTCCTATTTTATCTAGCTAACCTAGTTTGTCCTAAATTCCTCATGTATCACTCCTACTAGCATTCAAAGGTTAGCTATAAAACAAAGCAACTACAAACCAAATAGTTTTCTAGGTAATGCTTAAAACATAAGAATCTTAGAGGAACAACAATTTTTGACACACTAATTTTAATAATGCATTTATTTTTAATTCAGTTATATCTAGCATTTTTAATATATCTCAAAGTACAAAATTTTAATGTCATCTCACTTATTTCAACATATCACACTCTTAATCCATCTTGTCTCGAGTACTTGCAACCAATGTTGCATCAGTCTTAGGACTAGTAAGGAAATCCCTTATACTAAAGCATGAAATAACATATTCATGAGTTCAAGTAATTATAAAACAAGGAAAATAAAGAGAGAGATAGAGAGAGAGAGAGGTCATTGCATCACAGAGTCAAACTTTCACATTCCTTTGTACCTTTTCTTTTTCAATTCTAGAGAGAAAGGAAGAGAGAAAAAGTTTAAAATTCATTTTCTTTTCTATTTTCCATATCATAACAACATACATCACTTATCCATGTTCATTTATTTTTAAATCCATATACATATTCAAAACCAATCAAAATTTCATAATTATTTCCAAAGAGAGAGAAGGGAAGAGAGAGAAAACATTATAATTTTCAAAAACCATTCATGCAAGAAATTGAATACTTCTTACTCTATAAAGTATGAGAATATATTTAAAAAGGTTCTACAAGTAATTTGAAACCAAATGGGTCCCTCAGAAGGTTGGTCTAGATGAAGTTGCAAGTTTCTTAAAGTTGTCTTATGGCCATAAATTACCATTCTTTTTCCTTCTAAGTTATCTTTGAAAGTGGATTTAAATGTAATCTTGGGACTTATAGTTTTCTTAAGATAGAATATAGGATATATATCTTGTTCATTCTTTAGAAATATTTTGTTATCTATTTTGTTGACTAATCCTATTGATTATTTGGGAAAAGATGCAAAGTCTTGTGTATGCAGGTCATAAAAGAAAGATAGTGCTAGTATTGGGAAAAATGGAACTGATCATGAACACTACATCTAAACTCAAATATGATTTCACATTCAGATTCCTCTCAAAAAATTATGCAATTTCAAAAAAAAAGAATCATCTCAATCTGAAATCTCATGCAAAAGCTATAGCTATTTTAGTTATCTCTGAAACCATTAGATTTAGCTCCAAAACCTACATCAACAAAGTAACGGTAGCTCCGGAACCTTTGGATTTAGCTCTAGAACATGCATCAACAAAGTAACGTTAGCTCCGGAACCTACAAAGTTAGCTCCGAAACTTGCAACGTTAGCTCTGGAACCATTGGTTTAGCTCTAGAACATTATCAACAAAGTGTTAACTCGTTAGCTTTGGAACCATTGGAATTAGCTCTAGAACCTACATCAATAGAGTAACGTTAAGCTCCATGGAACCTAAATCAAAAGAATGAAAAATCAGGTGGGAAATATGAGAGAGGTTTTTGTTCATAGAAATTGTTTAACAAAAACCTAATTCATATTTTCTACAGGTTTTACCAATGAAAGAAATCTAAATTTTGTGAGGCATTTGAGGAAAAAGTGTATCAGAGAGAGCACTAAAAGTTCCAATAAAAAGAAACAAAAAATTCAAATGGAAAATATGAGAGAGTTTTTTTTCATAGAAATGTGTTTAACAAAATGACATCATTCATATTTTCTACAGGTTTTACCAATGAAGAGAAATCTAACTTTTAGTGAGTTGTAGTTTGAGGAAAAAATGTATCAGACGAGCACTAAAAGTTTCATAAACAGAAACATAAAAGTCAAACGAAAAATATGAGAGAGGTTTTTGTTTATAGAAATGTGTTTAAAAAAATCATCATTTAGATCTGCTACAGGTTTTATCAATGAATATAAACCTAACTTTTAGTGAACTGCAGTCTAAGGAAAAAATGTATCAGACAAGTGTCAACCGTTCCACAATAAAAAAACAACAAAGTAAAATGGAAAGTCCGGGAAATGTATTTAGTACAAATCATCTTTTGAGGAAAAACCTCCTTCCAATAATGTAGGAGAATAAAATTATTATGATTCTTGTTACTGAAAAGCAAGGAGAAGATTTGGGAGAAAATATTCCTAAAACAACGAGATAAGACTTTGACTCCAATAATATATCTCTCTCCATATTTTGTGGAGATGGAGATCTTCATTGTTAGGATTGGAATAAAGATAGGATTAGATTGTATTTCCTTAAATAAGGAGTTGGTTGGATGCATGAATTATAAATGCAACCTCCCACATTGAGATATGTAATTATTTCTCCCAAGAAATAATTATTTCTACAAGTGTCATTTATTTTAGGCAAGTTTGGATTTTGTTTAACATATATGTTTTCCAAAGATATTTTTTCTCTTAATGCATACAACCATCAAGTTACCAACCCTGATTGAAATTATTAATAGAGAGGATTGATGACCCTCATCATTTTCCACAATGGTTAAAGTTCTTATAACTGGGCCCCAAACACGTTAGTTTTAAGTTCAAACACACATGTTTAATGATTCATACTTACCAATATACATAGAATTCATCACATCTGACATAAGTCATTAATAATGAGTAATGATCAAGATAACAAGTCAACTCCTAGTTTGTTTATCGTGTGAAACTGTTAGAAACTCTTGTCGCATAACTACCAGTGGGCCCCAAAAAACACTTGCAAAACTAACCTCTGTAATCATCTTTTGTTAAATTGAGGGGTTGGTTACAATTATCCTAATAGAGGTATTAAGGTAGGAAGGAGTAACTTTCAGTTTTTCCAAATTGTCATGACAACCGTAAGCCAATACTAATTGTATTTACTTAAAAATTGAAGCATCACCTCAAGTGAATAAAATACAAAATGGAAACCAAAAATCGTATCTCCAAGGCATAGAATTTATTTTATTAGTTATATTTATGGCCCCCAAGATGTCCTGAACTAATAGGAATCATACTGAAGGTCTGGGATAGTAAAACAATTTTCTTTCACACTCCATTGCGGTGTCTCAGGTCATTTTTTTGTTTTCAAGAAGGATAACTATTTGTGTCATTCATTTAAGTTTCATTCTATCTTAATCTACACATTTAACAACCCAAAACAAGTATGTTAAAATTTTGTTTCAATGCAAGAGGAAGGAAAATCCATAACTTTTTTACGCACAACCCACATCCTAAAATCGATGAGACTTCAACCTTCAGGAATTCCAAAGAATGGTTGTGGGATTATTCAATTCATTTTTCATATAATCCTTCCAAGGTATTTACAACCCCATCATCCAGATTGAACCCACATTTCTTCAAGTATTTTAGAAAAATAGTTCACATGCTGCTTGGTCTAAATCTCCCATTTTGGTGGAGGCTAGGAGAAACAGGAAAAAATCAGATTTCTAATGTTTTTTGATGGTTGTTTGTTTCTTTACCTAAGTTTATTCAACCAACCAACCATTTTTTATAAAACAAGCAATCATGGCACTCCATGAGAGGACACATGGCTGAGATCTATTGAGATTTGAGAGAACAGATGGTTTCACATAGAGGAGGATAGAAAGAGACATATCTCGCAGATATTAATTGGGATAACAGGAAATGACACTCTCAATGTCTTAATTTGCATACAAAAACTACTAGAAATAAAGGCTAAAGATTAATAAAATTGAATTGGTAGTAGTCATCTACCTTGAGAATGGTGCTGCAAATGGTACAATGTACATAACATCGGTTGAAAGAAGCAGAAGAAGTAAAATCAATACAGCTAGAAACTAAGCTCGAATGAAGTGCCTCCTAATCCTCAATCTTATTCTGTAGACAAAAAATAGAACCATGCCAGGAAGAAAATGCTCTCCTTCAGAACCAGCTCTACAGATTGCATTCTAGTGTGTTGATGTCTTGATACGGTACCCCAACTAATTTTTCGATTGATTTTTTTTCAATGTACACTAAACTCTTTCTCTCCCGCCTTGCCCATTTGGTAGGCTTCCATACCCAAGCTATCTAGAAATTTCATTTCATTAACTTCATCAATCTCTACACTATGAATAAATTTCATGAACTCCCCGACTTGGTCCGAATTCTTTCATCACTCTATACACATGCTCAGGACTAGGGATGAGTGCGACCATGATTTTTAAATAAGACACAGTTGACACATTTTATCAAAAGTGGGGAAGTAAGATCTCACTAGTGGCATCCATTTGAGGCATCAGGAATTAATGAATGTAATTAACTCTTTAGCTGTGACTATCCAATTACTACTAAATTTACAACGTTAACTTGGGTTTAACAATGATTACACCTATGGATCTCAAATAATGTGCTTGTCTTATTATGCAAGGAAAATGAAAGGTCTGAAAATGAGTGTTTAGAATGTTTCACTCTCTATGTTTTGACAGAATATGTGAAGAGAAAAAAATATGACAGATTTCCCTATAAAAAGTGACTCCAAACAACATTTAAACACTGAAACATCTCCTATACTTGCACGCATCCAAGGAATATTTCCAAGGTAGAGGAATCCTTTTGTTTTAATTATTTTATTTTATCAATCCTTTCTTTTTAATTACGGATCAAGGACATAAATAGAGGGGAATTACATTTCCCCTCCCCTTATAAGATCATTATCCTCTATGTGACACAACACCAAGATTAGTTGGAAGGATAAAATTGAAGAAAGGGGTCAACAATGATAATATCGTTTAGAGCCAAGATCATGTCGCTAACATGCAATCATAAGTAGGAACATCATAATCTATAATTCCCTCAAATAGTTAATTTTCTGGGAAAAATGGTTTTTTTCTCTTCTACCATAGTAAATCTAAACCAAATTTCATAGTCATATTCAATCCCTATTTGATAATGTTTTTAACATAATCACAAATGGGTTGGATTGATGTCCTACAATCATTTCATTCTTTTACCAGTTTTATCTCATTACTTATATTATTTTACAAGTAAATTTTATGATTTCTACAAGGTTTTCAACCATACAATACAATATGAGGTTTTCTAAGACTTAAAACCATAACATAGACAAATTCACATTTTCTTGACATTAACTCAAATAAGAACTTTATCCTAAAACCAACTCCATAACCAGGAAGTGTATACACATAACATTCACCACATCAATGTGGAATAAAATTATCTAGATACAATTCTATGATAACACAAATAGATGACATTAACAACACCATCCTCACCAAGAGGAAACCACACACCTATGAGGGGAATATAGCATAACACCCGAAACACAGTCCCCACCACAAAAAATCCATACAAAGAGGTATATCAAGAGGTTTGTATAAGAAAAGAAAAATGGGTATGATAAGACACACCTATAGTGAGGTCCCCAAGACCTAAAGTAACATCATCACTATGTAAAATGCCTGGTGAATCCAAGTATATCAATATATATCAATGAAATATGTAGTCTTTCATCTCAAACTTTCCTTAAATAATCTAAAATATCCAAACAAGAGTATCAAGTGTCCCATATGTATGTTTTTCAGTGAGTCCCACGTTCCAAAATTATAATATTCTCAAGTAATCCAAAATATGAAAGAGTACATACTCTCAAGCTCAACCCCGAAGATTGAAATGAATAACATATCTTTTCTATGGTGAAAACATCATCCAAGGAAATAAGAAGCAACAAAAATCACTATCAAATCTGGTAGCTATAATGCATGTCATAGAGGCCACTCCACAAAGAAAAAAGAGTACCACAAAAGTATGTCAACTATAGAGGACTAAGTATCATATGTATCTCCACTATAGGAGGACTGAAAATAAGAGTTTCATTCTAATCATAGGAGGATTGAGTAACATAAAATTATCTCAACCATAGAGGATTAAGTATCATATGTCTCTCCACCATAGGAAGACTTAATGTCATATTTGTCACTTCAACCATAGGAGGACTGAGTACCATAAGTATCACTCCAACCATAAGAGGACTGAATATCATATGCGTCACTCCAACCATAGGAGGAATGAGTATCATAAGTGTCACTCCAACCATAGGAGGATTGAATATCATATGTGTCACTCCAACCATAGTAGGACTGAGTATCATAAAATTCTCTCAACCATAGAGGAATAAGCATCATACCAAGGGCATGTTACTGCAACACCATGCATGCAGTCATGACACCTTGGGAATACCCCGATATGACACACACATACCATACCATAAAACAAAATAGAAACAACTCATCAAGCAAGCAAGAAAATCCACATTACACTATTGAAAAGATTTAGCCAAGTGGCTTCAAAATCATAAGCTTCGAGTTCCGAAAATAAATAAAACCAAAAAAAATCAGAAACCAAATAAAATTTCCAAGTAGCATATTCAAACTTCAAATAATCTTGAAAGAAAGAAAAAATGAACAAGAGTTTTGGAGCTTCTCAATACATCAACTAATAAAATGTTGGTTGTATGGAAATTCCAAATTACAAATAAAATACACATAAAAATATTCACATCACAATCACTATGCGTCCTTTAATGGAGGCCAATAGGCATACCCAAAACATCAAGTGAACATCATAGAATATAATTATGATACTAAAAGGATAATGTAACTACCATAATGTATGTCTGAGTCAAATCACCCACAAGAAATCTGTATGGCTTGAATAATTAAATATGTATCTAGCAATAACAATACACCCAAAGAATCTCACCCTAACTAGGAACAAAAGGATCTCTTCCAAAAAGGTTATAACTTCTAAATTCATGTGATTAATAATGTCAAATAGTCCAATGGTGTTTGTTGCAGTTTTCGAATGGTTAGAGTTTAGAAGGTATGAGAGGAAAATAGTATTGGTCAATTCATCGATGCAAGATTGAAGGGCATAGAAATTTATTGATTTGAAAGAGATCGTTGTAATTTTTTATCAAGCCTATGAGTCAACATAATATCCATAATGTAGCATGAAAGGAAACATGAAGAGGCAAGAATCTAGATAATTTATTCCACTGGAGAAAAGAAAAACTCTCAAGTGTTAGATACTACCATGTATAAGATATTTTAACTATCAAATATCTGATGCAAACATCACAACCATTGAAGTATACAACTCACGAATGAAGAAACCAAATCGAGTGTCAAATACTACCATGTATCAGATATTCTAACTATCAAATACTACCATGTGTCAAGTGTAAAGGAGGGAACCAAATACTGCCATATATCAAGTGTCAAGGAGAAAACCAAATCTCTTAAGTGCCATCTATATTTATATAACGGTCAATATTACCCTTCAAGGAAATTAGTTATGCAGAGTCTTTATTCAACTTCCACCATAGCTCATAATAGTTAAGAGGAAATATTAAAGATAATATAAAAAATTATTATAATCCCTTATGTCATTTAGCATAGTGCTTTGCTTTTAGTGCCACTCATACATTTATTTAGTGATATTAATATTAAATAAATATTGTGGAAATTTAAAATTAAACGTAGGACAAGTTTCTTTAAAGAGGTACATGTCAAGGAGAGACAAATGCCTTTAAATTTTTAAAAAATATATAAAAACATAGATTAAATTGAATGGAAAAATTTTCATTTGAAGAAGACACCTTGGGAAGGGATGAAATAATGCCATGCGAAGATTTGAGGCATTGATAGGGAGAGCTTGATATTATTCTTGCATACATTTATCCTCTCACGATTGCTAATTTTCTATGAGTCTTTGATAATGTCTTATGGTTTATTATTTTACACCTTGGTAAGGGAGAAATAATGCCATGGGAAGAGTTGAGGCATTGATAGGGAGATCTTGATATTATTTTTACATACATTTACCTCTCACGATTGCTAATTTTCTATGAGTCTTTGATAATAGCTTATGGTTTATTTTTTTTCTGTTAGAAAATAATAAGAAGATCTCCATTTGTTTAAAACCTCAATTGTAATTTTTCTGTTGGAATTAAAACATCATAGAAGAAATGAAAATATAATCTTAAATTAAACTTGTATCTATATTTTAGAAATTGAGAGCTCTATTACAAAATGATTTTGATAGTATTTCCGTGTTTTTTTTTTATTATGTTAGAAAAATGAAAATAAATTGTTCTTATTTATAGAGCTTACAAGAAAGTTAAAAAATTTCCAACTGTTCTACAAATTTCTTACATGTTTTCTAGTTTTACAAATATTATTCATAGGGTAAAAGTTGATAAAATTAGTACAAATATCTTTCTTTCCAATTTTTTTGAAATTGTATGTGGATACTACACATTTAATGTTGGTGGTAGGTATCACAAATTATGACAGTCCCTTAATCAAACCACTTATATTTATATCCTCCAAAAATTCAATCGTCCTTTTACACTAAACCCTTTTGTTCTTCTTCTATTTATTTCTTATCCTTGTGCTCCATTTTATTTTCTATAAATCTATTTTTGTGTTGAAGATGCAACTCTTTTATCCAAAATTTTGAGTTTATGATAAATTTGGGTAACCCACTAATGTTGCATCTTTGGGACCTATGGATTTTTCTCATCTTTCCAAGAATCTAAAAGTTTCTAGCCTTAAGGTCCCATTTGCAGTGTTTTTTCAAGTTTATGAGTTCACCCATACATCTTTGCATGTTACAAGGTAAGTGCATCTCGATTCCCAAAACATGACAGTCTCTTTGTGTTGTGTTTTTGGCTTTTCCTTGCATCAGAACATATTGCATGTTAACATGTTCTATGTCACATGTTCCCCAATCCTCAAAAGCTGACAAGCCCTTTGTGTTAGGTTTTAGAAGTTAGTTGCATCAGGACATGTGAGGGAAAATTCATGTCATATGTTCCATTTCTTCTAAACCCTCAAACCTCGATACACTACGTGTGTCGGGTTTTCGGGGGTGAGAGAGACATTGGAAACACTTAGCTCAAAACACACATGTTTTTTGTTGATCGAACCCAGATTCCTAAAAAACATGTTTTTCTTTTGTTTATCGGGTTGTTAAACAAGTGCATTTCCTCTACTTTCTTGTGTCAGAATTTTCAAGGTGTTCAGCAGGTGCATTTCCCTGAATTTCTTGATTCAAAATATTTCAACATGATTAACAAGTTCAATTCTCCTACATTGTGTCAGGTTTTCGCAAGATGTAAAACATTAAGCAAGTTATTCCCAGTCTGTTAGATTTCTGGAGGTACTGAGTAGGGGGGAAGACCAAAAAAATGATTTTTAGGATTTTTATTGTGCAAATCAAGGTGGAAGTTTAACTGTTGTTTAAGAGCATTGAGAGGAGTTTTCAGATAAATGTTTCAAGCTCATCTATTAATGTTTGGATAAAAAAAGAGAAGTCTGGATAAGTCCTCAAATGTTTCTCTATCTTTGAATTAAACATGTAAATATTTTGATTTTTTTCAATCTCATATTCATTAGCATGTTGATTTGGTAATTGTGCAAGAATCAATCAACAACATTGAATGTTTTCCAACCACTTCCATTTTTCTATCTCTTCTAGTTTCTATATAAGTCAAAACTAATGTGGCATTGTAAAGGGAGGGGATTATTCAAGGAGCAAGGGTTTTCATACTTTGTGGTGGAAAGACATTTTCAAGAATTGTAAAGAAAAGATAAACTTTTTATTTTCAATCTTTATAAGGAATAAAAGAGAAGACATTAAAAACTTTGTATTGAATGCATCTCTTTGATTAATGTATTGTTCTTAAGTTTTATGCATCATTTTTTTTTCCTTTAAATTCTAATTAATTAATATTTAGATTTTCTTTCAGTTTATCACTAATTTTTCTCTTATGTTTGTATCTTCAGATTTGTGTTTTCTAGAGAAAAAGCAAAAGTATTCCCTCAGCTCCCTTTTGTTTCCCTTCCATTTTCTATTCTAAACAATTTCTCCATTCCATTCCATAGATTATTTCCCTTATGAAGAAAAATCGTCTACTAGAATGAGATCTGAACCCTCAAAGGTTAAAATAGTGTAAATATTGTGAATACTTTTTGGCATTTGTAAAATAGTACAAAAAGGGAGTCTCCCATTTATTTGCGGAGTGACTTCATCCCACATGTTGTGATTGAAATGTTGAAATTTTTTACACTTGTACAAAAATGGGTGTTGGACCCCTAGAAATAACTAAGTACCTAAGGCATGAAGGATTTTGTTGTGCGGAAGTAGGGTGCATACGCACACGCAAAATTAGTTCTTAAAGAGGCATGAAGGCTCGAGGAGTGGGAATAGGAGATAAGAAAGGTTTTGCCTTGACTCGTACTTGGGCTCCTAACTTGGAGTATAAATGGCATTGAGAGGCATAGGACTAGCTTGCCAGCTGAATTCAGACAAGTTTCGGCTCTAATGGCAAAATCTATAACGCAGCAGGCGATAGTTGTGCCTCCCATGGAATTGAATCAAATAGGGAAATATTATAATTTAAAGATTAAGGTAGTATAGAAAAGCGCCTTCTGCGGTTGGTCGACTGCTACTGCATTAATCCCAAGCTCTTTGAAATCTGAAGTTGAGTCAGTAGCTACTCAGTGGAAGCGTCTTGATGGGTAAGCTGCTCCAAAAGAGGACAAGTGTTTCTACCTCTCTACAAATGATTATGAAGTGCAAGACAAGCTGATTCAGTTCGTGATAGAAGCAGCTTCAAGGTCCTAACCATTGCAATGCTTTTCCCTTGAATGAAGACGCCAGCAATTTGACAGCTACTGCATCTCATTAATACTACTGGATTGCACAAGTTAGCAATGTCCTTGACATGAGAACCAGGACGGAGTGGTCTGGTTTTCTCCCGTAAAATATGGAATGTTCTTCAATGCTGCAACTGGGATGGAGTTGTGCTTAGAGAGCAAGTTAGGGGCTACTGATGTGAAGTTGACATAGGGGTGACTGGTTGCACCATTCTGAGTGGTCTTAAAACCCTTGTATATTGAAAGACGGCTGTCAGGTGGAGGAGTTGAGAGAGTTAGTTTGGGAGATGGAGACCTTTGAATCCTTCTTCCTCTTTGCTTCTTCTTGGAGATAGTTGAAGGTATTTAAACGGCACTTCCTTTCTCAGCTTTGACTTGTGATTCTTCTCCATAAGATTTTAGGCCTGATGCTGTGACAACTTCGTTGATTCTTCCCTTTTGGAGTCGCCAGAGACTATGCAAAAAATAGCTCTTTTTAAACAAGAAAATTAACAGAAGATGCTATCAATCTGCTGCAATAAAATGACACCTATAGTCCCCATCGAGCGTGCCAAAAATGTTGATACAAAAAATCAAGCACCCGGGAAGTTGATCAGTTTTATAGGTTGATCATATTACTATCCAGTGTGATTGCCATAACATTTAATCCTTTCTCCAAGTGTGGGACTTGAAGAGTGAGAAAGAATCTCCACCGGAGAAAGGCTGGCGGTGCTTATCCTCATTCAGGTGCACACGAAATATGTAGAGGGTTTTCCCTCAAAATCTAATCTAATCTGGCCAAGGAGACAAGGTAAGAAATGCAATAAGATAAATCTATCTAATCTAATAGAGGTGATGCACGAGGAATGAGGACATATGATTTGCCCATTAAACACGACCACTTAGATATAACACAACACCCAATGCACAGATGCAAAAAAATGCAATGAAAGATGCAAGATACAGGTATAAATATGTAGAGGGTTTAGAAACAACCACAAACACATAATATGCTAAGGATCGATTCAATACTGGTGTCATAAGCCAGCAGGCAAAATTGGTTACAGTCTATTGGGGAGGGTTTGACAACTCCACAATATTCTTATGAACAGGAGAGAAGGGAGGGTGCCAAGCAGAAAATGTCCAACACCAGAAAGAAACCCCCCTTACAATATATAGGAAGAATGGAGGAGAAAAGAGAGAGGAATTCGAACTGCCCCAACCACCTCTAGGTTGCATTTAATTTTTCCATCATGGCAGAAGCGGCAGGTTTTGGCAAAGCGGCGGTATGCCTAACAGAAGCGGCGGGTTGTCTGCTACATTAAAGTTGTTAGTTGAGCATCACTTCTGCTTATTATTTCGTGCCAGAGGTGTCTTCTGATTTTATTTCTTCAAACTGAACCAAAATGCAATATTGACCCTGGAAACGTGTAGAGAATCTCACAAGCTTTCCGTTGATATCAAGAACGTGCAAATCCGAGCTCTAGATCGAAAGATATGTCAATCTGAAGATTTAGGACACGGAACAGGTGAAAACAGATTTTGAATTTCTTCCCGCGCTCTACCACTTGGATGACACGTGGCGCGCTCTGATTCACTAAATAATTCTCTCTCCTATGCTTTTAGCGGGCTTTCCTTTGAATTTTCCTCGTGGGTTCTTAAATGGGACACGTGGCACGATCCTCTTTGTTCGGCTCGGTGCTCGAAAATTTGCCCTTTGACTTTTCTGACCTTTACTCCTATGAGGACACGTGGCAATTTCTCAATGGTTCTCGGGCCTGCTGGGTCTTCCGCGTACTTCACGTCCATCCATCTCAGACGTCCCTTTTGATTTTGGACCTCTTGGGACAATTTCGGCCGATTTGGCCGGTTCGGGTATTTCTGGCCCGCTTGTTCCACTTTTTTTTTCGGACTGACTTGACTCCTTTCGGCCGGTTCGGCCGGTTCGGGTCCTTTTGTCCCGCGTGTCCCAATTGCTTTTGGGCTCCTTGTGCTGATTTCGGCCGGTTCAGACATTTCGCACATTTTTGTCCCGCTTGTCCCGAAGGCGATCCTCTTCAGCAGTTAGCCAATTTTTCTCCTCGGCTGGATCGGCTTTTCGTGCCCGTCGCGTACTTCTGTCCCACTTGTCCCATTTTCTTTTGGAATGCTTGTGCTCATTTCGGCCGAACCAGCCGGTTCGGGCATTTTTGTCCCGCTTGTCCCGAGCAACACTTAGGACTAGGACTTAGCCGATTTTCGCGATTTGTTCTGGATTGACCTATTTGCCTTTCTGCAACCTTTGATGCATGTTATCGAAATTTTACCCTGGGGGGTGAAATTTTGACAACAGCATCATTCTCACCTCCCCGGTTGACACCTCTAGAAGGACCAAAAGAGACAACAGTTAATCGCAAGGTAATAGATGCAGGAGTGACAGAGGCTTATAGATTATGGTGGGTAGCAAAGCTGCAAGGTTCACGTGAGAGGGCCGATCATCCTGACATAACTGTGATTACAGCGGAGAGATATCGCCTATGGGGTTTAGTTCACCAACTTCAAACGCAGGTGAATGAGACAACATGATTATTAGCGGCTGCACAATAATGAGTGAAGAGACTAGAGGTGAATTCCTCCATGCTAGAGGGCGTATTCATATGTTACAGGAGAGATTGGTGGATTAGTGGGAAGAACCAATAGTAGTGGCACCTTTGAGGATGGAGAGGCCAGGTGAGCAGTGTCGACGATCACAATCATCACCTGGTTTGGGATGAGGCACAAAGGTCTAAGTGAATTTCATAAGGGTAGAAGAATAAATAAGGATGTCGACCTACGCGTCAATGATAGAGAAGATGTATTTGTTTAACATCTAAATAAACTGAATATGTATGTTGATTGAGTTATGATAATAATAAGAATGTTTGTGTTTTGAATGTTTTGAATTGATAAAGGACCAAGGTGAGTGTTATCAATATAAATATGTGAAATCATTTATATTTTAACAACACATGATAGGTTATGGTAGGGGATGGTCGAGCTAACCTTCGAAAACCTCGTGTCTTCTAAGTGCTGCCTAAATAGCCCATTACACAAAGCAAGGAGGGGCCTCAGACCGATGTAGTTCTCTCTGAGGGCCAGGGAGAGGTGAATTCAGGCAATTTGGTTGTGGTTAGGCAATTTGTTGGTTGGTAAAAATATTGATATTGGTAGGGTAATGCTATTGGTGTTGGTAAGGTATTGGCGGTATTGGTGTAGGTATAGGTGAAGCGAAGGTTAGCTTACCCAAGTATTAGGGAAATTTTTCCTGATTAAGGTCAACACATAATCCTAGATTCGGGTAAAAGAGGGAAAAGTGTCCCATAGTTGGAAAGAGCTGAACAAACTACGTATTATCGGAGGATGAACTTGAATCCCTAGGTACCTTGCATAGGCGAGAAGTCGATAGGTGAAAAGAGTTGTATAATCACAATATATAAAATATACGTCACGTCCCTTGATTTTTTTTGTTTTGAAGAATGGTGAGATGAGGTAAATGGTATAGCTGGGGCACGATCAAACTTTTTATAAGGTGATTATTCTGACGAAAGAGAACCAAACCTAAATAGACAAGTCCATGACTCAAAAGTTCTTTTGAATGTTGCTTTTATTATATATATATATATATATATATTTAATATAGACTGATCGATGCAGGAAGTCTATATGGGATATGCATTTTGTTGTTCTTGAGCTCTTCACGAAGCTGATCAATGTGAGAAGCTTCTGATAGAGGCTGACTTTGTATAGTTGTCCTTCAAGGGAGCAGTCTATTTATAGTAGTAGATGTGGCTTTTGTGTATAGCTGTCCTTCAAGGGAGTAGTCTATTTATAGTAGTAGATGTGGCTTTTGTGTATAGCTGTCTTTCAAGGGAGCAGTCTATGTATAACTTTGAGGTCTAGATGTCTGTTTGGCATGAAGCATCTAGTTTTGTAGGAAGTTTGACTCAAGAATATCTCATAATTGTATAATTGAGAACGTGTTATTTTGATACTTTTAAGTCATGGACCAAACTAAAAAGGGAAGACATCTTTAAGAGGAGATGATGACCAAACCATGTGAGCGTGATTCTATTTTGAGATGCATGAAACAAGGTGTATGAGGTGGTAAATGAGCTCAAGAGACAAGTGCAAGGTAGATAAGAAGTGATATAATACTAAATTCAACAGTAGAATGGTCAAAGATGCAAGGCATTAAGGGGTTCAGGATCAGGTTTACCATTGAGCGAAGCTAAATGGTAAGTGCCTGATCCGTAGGTGTGAGTGATAATGTAAGGCCCAATCCAATTTGGAGCAAATTTTCCACGCTTTCTCTTTTCTATTTTGGTTACATGTTGATTCTCTTTAAGGAAAAGATCTCCAATCTTAAAGGTATGCTCATGAGATCACTTATCATAAGCACGCTTGATGCGCTTTTGATAGATTTGAAGGTGGTCAAGAGCTGTAAGATGACGCTCGTCAAGAAGCTCCAATTGGGCTAACCGCTCTTGTAGGAAATCATCATTGGTGAGAATATCCTGGAGAGATATTCTTAGGGAGGGTATTTTTATTTCAAGAGGCAAGACAGCCTCGGTACCATATACCAACGAAAATGGGGTGGCATGAGTGGAGGTATGAATGCTGGTCCGATAAGCCCAAAGGGCAAAGGGGATGTGATCAGGCCAATTTTTCCCAGAATCGTTAACAACTTTCATGAGAATTTTGGCCAGGGCTTTGTTAGAAGATTCAGCCTGACCATTTTCTTATGGATAGTAAGGTGACGAGAAGCTAAGTTTGATACCAAAGTTGTCACAAAGGTCTTGTAACAACTAATTTTTGAAATATTTTTCATTATCTGTTATCAGGCGATGAGGAACACCAAAATGACAGATAATGTGATGGTTGATGAACTCTACAATTTTTTCTTTTTTGGTTGAAATGAGTGGAATAGCCTCCACACATATAGTGTAATATTAGGTTGCTGTGATTATCCAACGGTGACGTTGCGAAGAGGGCGGGTGAATCTCACCAATAAGGTCTAAACCCCATTATGAGAAAGGCCAAAGATCTCATGCAACCTGTAGCGAATGGCTAGGACTATGTTGAAGGTTGGCATGTTGTTGACACAATAACACAATTCTTACATATTCGTAGCAGTCGTTATTAAGAGTAGGCCAATAATAGCCTAGGCGAAGGATCCATTTGCCACGACAAGGCCACTAAAATGTCCACCAAAAATGCCGGCATGGACTTGTTGGATGGTATAGGTGACCTCTGCGCCAGTTAGGACATCGAAGGAGGATGCCATCAAAGCCTGTTTATAGAGGAGTCCCCCATGACGACATAATGAGAAACACTTTTAAGAAAAACATGTTTACCGTTACTAGTAAGGTCAGTGGGAGAACAGAGGTGTAAGGTAGTCGTTAAATTGGTGATACTAGGTATCCTGCGAATTAGCAGACACATTATTTACGATACAAACATCCAGAACTGAGTAATATGGGGCAAAGAGTTGTTATACCAAGACAAATATGTCAGAGTCAATGGTGAGGTAGGAATTTGTGAGGCCAAGCAGCCATAGTATCCACAAATTTATTAGTTGAGCGGGTAATGGTTTAGATAGAATAATGAGTAATAAGGTAAATAGTGAGTCCACGTAATGTTTTTAATTTTGAAGTTCTTCATTTTTACATTGGTAGATTCCCGTAACTTGATTGACTACCAGTTGAGAGTCACCAAAATGTTAATAGACTTTACACCTAAGTGTAACGCAACCTGACGACCCAAAACAAGGGCCTCGTATTCCGCTGTATTATTAGTGTTGTAACACCCTAAATTGTTGTTACTTCCACCTGAGCATACAAGTGTTGATATGTAATTTCTTTGTAAAAATTATGTGTTCCTTTGATTGAGAAGTCATGCTTGATATGTACTGTATCTTCTTTGCAAATTGCAGATCTTTGACTAAGTTGGAATATGATTGGACTCTTTTATTTCATTCTTTTTACGTTTGCGTTTAATCTGATCTCATAATGAATTATGGAGTTATCCATCTATAAGACCTAGCCTTGGATCAGTGGAATCGATCCAAGTGGTGCTTTAAGTTATTCGTGATGAATTAAAAATTATAAACCTTTCACAGGTTGCAAGGTCTGAATTCGTTGAATAAAGCCAATCACGAGTCTAACTCAGGCTGAGCATGTTAAATGAATTGGTTCTCGATATCGTAGTATTAGGAAGGTCTTAATCATGGACCAGGTAATAAATTCTAATACATTTAATTCCATAGCCATTTGGCAGTGCAGGAGTGAAGCCTATTCATGAATGTATGATTAGGTTCTTTTTTAAGCATATGAAATGTTAGACCTAACTGGAATTATCAATGTTACTAGCCTAAAACTAAACTTAACCTAGGGTTTAGATTAGTGTTAATCTAACCTAGACCTAGGCTAAGAGCTAATGCTCTAAGTTAGTATCTATGTTCTAATAGGTTAGCCTAGGTGTTATCCTAAATCCTAACCTAAGTTACTAACCTAACTATTGAGCAAGGATTAAAGGGGACCTATGGAGGGGTGCAAACCATGGGCGGCAGTTTCTATGTTATTAAATGTGTGGATAAGCTTGATAGACAGGTAAGTTGGTGGAGGTTTTAAAACAACTAATTTGATCCGACGTGGCAGGTCACCAAAGTTGGAAATGGTCTTTGAATTTCATTTGTCTATTGCCAACTATGGCGGTCAGTGGCAGTGGAGTTTGAGCAGGAAACTGGGAATTAATGCAATCAATGAACTTGGTAGTCGAGCTTGGATTTCACGGAAAGGCAGGCAAAATGGAAAGTTAATGGTTTGTTTAGTTTTGCATGTGCTCCGGTTTTCCTTTTGTCTATTCACTGGTTCTTCGCACCAGTCTTCTTGGTGTTGCATGGCAAGTATGAGTGTAACGAGATCTTTCCTCTGGAAAGGAAAATATATAAGTCATGGAAATAGAAAAATTTTGTTGGTGGCTCTAACTTGGAAAAGGAAGAGAAGGATCGAGCTCTTTTAGTGGACTGCTTCGGAATTTTGAGCAAATATCCAGGCATGTTAGGCCCTAACCTTTAAAAATCTTTTTGTCTTTCAAGTGATTTCATTAGAACAACTATGTTTAGATGATTTGTGGAATTGGTTGGTTTCTATGGTAGCCTTCTGTGATTTTTGTCACTGTATCTTCATGCTGGTTAAGTTTTGCGATTTAACCCTTGATGGGTTTTTATTGTATTTCGAATTGTTGCTATATTTCCTTGTGTTTTACACATTCCGGCTTTAATTTTGCGAAATATATGAAATGAATGTATGCTAGGCCTGCTCTGTGAGAACCCATGAATTGTTCTCGTGATGGGTACAGGCTATTGTGATGCTTGTTGATTTACACTTGTCGTCGACGCTTGTTGTTTATACTCGTCGGAAGGGATACTGCTGGAAATTTGTTTGATTGTTTAATTTATTGAACTTTTTGTAAGCTCTGTTGTGGTTATTATTGGTGGTGGTTATTGATTCTTATGGGTTTCGTTTTGTCATTTAAAGTTATTTGTGAATAAATAACTTGCTGTGTAACTGTATCTCATTGCGATCTTGATGAAGTTGTTTTTCCTTTGCATTGTGGTTATGGGATTCAACCTGTTGACAGTATGCAATCTGGATATATGTATTTATTGTATTTGAAATGACTCTGTAGAGTCCATTGAATGATTCGTGTACTATGGAACACTGTGGAAGCTATATATATTTGAATATTGGTAATTTGATTTGACAGAGTCTGGAAGGAGTAACAGGTAATGCGAATTCTGTTATTTTCTAATGAATACCTTCGTTTTACAAGGAATTGTGGTTCATACTCAGTTGGGTACTTATTATGTTTCCACTATGTAAGCTTGAGCGAATATTTTTATACGGGCTCAGTTGGATTCCTTGTTACAAAATTGTAATTTAGCTTTTCTATAAGCCTGATTTTGAATGCTTGCCATTGTTGGCACAAATGGAATCATTAACTATTATTTATCTTATATACTGTTGTTTAGACTCAGTTGAATTCTTGATAAATAAATAGTGTAATTGCCTCAAATTATGCCTGTTTGGTTTACTTTTGTTTTCAACACTGTTGGGTTCCTTGAGTAGAGAAAGATATCTTGTATATCAGCTTCTGTAAAAGCTTAATCATGAATACTGTTATACGGATTTAGTTTTTAAATCCTTAATAGGTAATCGGTGTCATTGCTTCTGTATAAGCCTGATTATGAACATGTAATGTTTTTGGATTTGTTGGATTTCGTTAAATATCTTGACATCATGTATTTTGGATTTTTGTTTAGTAGGTCGTGAATACCATACTTTCAACTCTGGATGCGTTTAGAAGTGACTACGATAAGTTATTTTTTCTTTCTGATTAAATTCCAGTTAGATGTGGCTGTGCATGTTGCGTGGATTTCGTTTAAAAATCTCTCTACATAGACATAGGGTAATTTCATTGCTTTAATGATTTTGAGTCTCTTGCTGACTGTGATAACAGAGAAGATCTTTTTATTTTGACTTTGGATCTAATGCCTTACAGTGTTTAGTAAGGACTAGAATAGGTTGTAGGTTGATGTAAGGGATTTTTAGTGTTTTACGTCTTCTATGGCAGGTATATCTACTATTGAGTATGATTTAACTTATGATTTGTTGAATGCACCTCAACAGGTACTAGTAGTGAACATCTTCTTTTCTATCACTTCTTGTGGTAGGTCATACAGAGTCTGTTTGGTAGTTAGTTTCCACTGTTTGGCATGAGAGCTACTGTACTTTAGTTTGTTATATTGTAAACTTAAACAGAACAGTGGTGCTTTTAGTGGTCTAGTCTGTTTTATTCACATGTGTTTAAAGTGAATGCCTTGCTCTTGGAAAGGTGATATAGTCATGAGCTAGTTCTGAGGGAAATATGTATAATTCATGTATTCCTCTTCTGTTGAAAATTGTAAGTTGATATAAATGTTTATCTAACTTCTGAAATTGTTTTTATATAATGATGGAATCATGTTTTGATATGATTTTCCTCTTCTCATGTTGAATTACTAAAGTATAGTCTGAATTATGTTTACTTGTTTGGTGAATTTATCTCATTTAAACAGGGTGTTTAATGAAAACAATTGATGGGTTGTAATTGTTTTAAGAGTTAGTGCTTATCATGCTTAATTCATCAAACTGACCCATGTTGAATTTTTTTGCAGATGGTTGCCGTAAGTGGTAAAAGCATGTAGATCTGATAGGATGATCAGATTGTTTAGATTTGATTCTAAGTAGAATGACATTTTGATTCTCTAAATGTACTATATGGGGAAAGATGTTCTTTTTCCGTTGAGCATTGTATCAAGTATGCTGAATGCATAAAATGTAATTGATTAATTCTGAAAGGAATAGAAATAAGTATTTACTACTTATGTGTTGTATTCTTATTTTGATAGTTGACCTTCTTCAGTTTATATACCGGAGGGACATGGTTATTATTGTATAATTTGGAGACTTTTGTTATTGTCAATGAAAGCTTACAAGAATATGTGATTGAATTCTTATGAGTGTTTAGTAGTTCTTGTATGTTCTATCGAAGGATAAATTGAACTTAGATCACTGTCTTTTTTGAAGATAGGATTAAAATATACCTGAAGAAGAACCCTAAACAACCTGAATTAAATTATTAATCCCTAGTCTTGATTATGACAGGACAACATTTAATTGGATTCTTAATCATTTATATCTTGATACTAATAAGTATGATATAAATTCAGTTATGGGAACTGATATAAACCTAATGAGGTTCAGATGGCAATCTCATGTGAAGTTTATGAGATATTGTCCAATTCCGTCGTTTTAGAATTATGTATATTCTATGAACTCCTTGATGATACCTTGTCCTTAATAAATCCTCTGTGTAGTGGGTTTTATTGAGAAAGGTCATCCTAAGATGAGGAATCCAGGGATCGGGAAAGGCTAACCTTAGGGGAACGTCTTTAATGTAATTTAAACTTAGTGTGCGTAACACTTATTAATAAGTAGATCTTTTTGAGGCGGATTTAAAGGTTGACGGCACAAGTCAACTACGGGGTTGTACCTCTGAGAAGATTAGGATCTTCTCAAAGTTACAACAATGCAGGTGACTTATGACGACACCCTTTGCATTGATCGCTAAGATTTACATCTTGATCTTGAACGAGTTACTCAGGGACCGATTAGGAATGTGGTCACGTTATAAGGCTGCCTAGGAGATTCGGGGTATCTTGACACACTGGTTTAACTAGGGTTGAACCAGTATGTCATCATATCCCTAGTCCTCGTGGGCATCCATATAACGTTATCACCTTACTAATCTGTTTCTGAGTGAATAAGTTGGGGATAGGAGGGGACTGACTGAAGTCGGTATAGACATTCTACATGACATAAGAATGGGGTGAGGGACGTATTCCAGATTGACGAGTATGCCGTTAAGGAATACGAGACATAAGTAGTATGTTTCAAATCTTTGGCCAAAGTATCGCAAGCTTCTGATTGCGTTGTCATGAATCACCTAGTCTAAGGAATGAGATGCTAATGAATAATAGTAACAATTATTCAGATAGGTTCCTCGGACAGAGCATTCTAATTCCCAGAATAGGGAAGAGATCTGCAAGAGTGGGGTGTTAAATAAAAACGCCAACTCATATCACTCATGAATAGATCGGTAGATTACCGAGTCATGGAATGAATAGATTGGAGGTACTCCGAGTCATTACAGCTGCATATGGTTATCTGTTATATGAATGGTTATTTGAATTGTGAGTTCTAAATTATGTATTAGAACCAGGAAGCAATTATCAAAAAAAAATTGACTTGTTCTATTGTCTAAAATGAGGATGTTACATCTTGGTATCAGAGCTGAAGGTTGCAGCTCTTGGACCTATTGTGTCCATAATCTGATAAAAACCTAAATTTTCTTGTAACAAAAAAATGTTAGAACAAGGGGGAATGTTGCGAATAATGCTCCACCTGAGGGAGGGGCGGCAACAACCCAGAAACTTGATGAGATCCTTGCTGCCTTATTGGACACAAGAGATCGTTTAGATGTACTTGAGCAACAGGTGATGGGAAATGAGGAGGATGAAGAAGTTGGTAATAACAATCAGCCACCTCCAGAGGACAACCCTGATATGGGTGTTGATGTTAATGATGGGAATGCACCTGTCCAACCAGAAAACAAAAAGGCCAAGAATTGGAAGCAGAACTCACTAATGATATAAAAAGGATTAAGTCACCTACGATGATGGCAACACATTAGGAGATGAGCTTTGAGAACTGGCTCAGTGAAATGGAGAAGTACTTTGCCAATAAGGAAACTTTCTCAGAGGAAACCAAAGCTCTTTGGGAGGCTATCCGCTTTCCCTGAAGCAATCTTCATGTAGGATAGCCGTAAAAGTGAACTAAACATTGATGAGACCAATATCTACTTGGGATCATTTAAAGGTATTTTAGGCAACGTTGGCTTGCCACAACTTTTTCATGATAAAAAATGACAAAATTTCATAAACTTAGCTCAAGGGAAGTACGGTACTGAATTCTGGGAGCGGTTTACAAAAATCTCAAGTATGTACCCTAAGTATCAAACTGACGAGAAGGTCAGAATACGGAAATTCATCATGGATTGAATCCCGTGATAGGGGGTGTCGATGTTCACTCCAACCATATGGAAGGAGTTGTTGAAAAGGCCCAGAAGGAAACAAAAGAACAGCAATTAAAAGGCTCATTTCTGCTCATAAAGACGGAAGTGTGGAAAGAGATGGCAAACCCTTCTCAAACCTTCTGACCCAGAAAAAGGAAGGAAAAAGTTTGGAAACAAGAGTAAGTTTCCAGGAGATAATAGTAAGAAAGGAGTGTAAATAGCTGCTGGAAACGTAAGGGATAATTTTGCTAAAAATATAAACAATGGGCAGAAGGCCCTATGGAGGACAGTGGACAATTACAAATGGAGGCAATGAGCCTAAACGGGACCTTGTTAGGGGAGGCTTGCTACAATTGTGGTAAAGATTAACTACACAAAATCAGTTCCCTTTGACGAGGATGATCATAATCAGCGCATAAGTACATGCCTCCAATAGCAGTAAGTAAGCTGTGTGAAAAAGCAGTGACACCTATAAAAGTTCCGGGGTAGTTATTTGGCATACATGTCACTAGTCCTTTTGTACCGGAGCTACGACTGATTTTTTTCGAATAAATTACTTCTAACTAAAAGAAAAGCATGAAAAAATGGATTAAATCTGGACTTGTACAGTATGGAAAACTCTGTCATACAGTGAGTAGTGTCTTTGGGGCAGTCATTGACTTGCCTACTTTTCTCCATGGAGTTGACCTCTATGTTACACCTTAGGATCATATGACATTGTCATAGGTGTCCATATGGTTAGCTGACCATAAAGCAAAATAGGACTGCTATGAAAGAACATACACTGTTTAGATGATCAGCTGGACATCAGCAGAGATTCAAGTGTGAAACGGAAATTTCAGCTAGAAAACTGTCAGCTAGAGCTTAAAAAGGTAAAGAATAAAGATTTGTACCCTTAGCAGAGAAAGATATTTGAATTTTCAGAAAGAAGCTGGTGAGAACATGAAGCAATTTCCTTTGTTACAAAGTTTCAGGGATGTTTTTCCTGAAGAAATTACCAGGGCCACCTAAGAGAGAATTTGACTTCACCATCAAAAAGCAAGCAGGAAAGGAAACAGAACCTATTCCAAAGCAACCTTACGAAATTTGAATGACACCCCGGAGTTGTTGAGTTAAGGCTAGGTGGCAAAAGAGCTTTTGTCTAAGGTTTTGATCGACCAAGGTTTCACCTTGGGGTGCACTGTAATATTTGTGAAAAAAAAAGATGAACACTTAGGATGTGTATTGATTATCGGATGTTGAACAAAGAAGCGGGGGCAACAATCGAAGAACGATATCCACTTCCAAGGATCGATGATTCTATTTGATCAGATGCGTGGAGCAGTGGTTATTCTAAGAGAGAGATCTCAATCTAGCTATCATCAGTTAAGGATTAGCTAAGAAGATATTCATAAAACAGCTTTCCGAACCAAGGTACCAGACATTATGAATTTCACGGTTCTACCCTTTGGATTAAACTAATGCACCCGCAGCTTTTATGAACTAGAACAGTATTTGTCAAGAAATATCTAGACAAGTTTTTGTGACTTGTATTTTGGTGATATATCATTTATTCTAAAGTGTTGAGGAGCAAATGAGCTTTGAAATAGTTTTGGAAATCCTGAGAAAGAAAGTTGTATGGAATAAGTTATCCAAAGGTTCTTTCTGTGATTCAGAAGTCATATTTGGGTCATGTGATAAGTAAAGAAGGAATTGTTTAGTATCCTTCCAAATAGTGGCAATTAACGAGTGGCCTACACCAAAGAATGTTGCAATGACGTAAGAGCTTCATGGGTCTGGTTATATAGAAAAATTTGCTAAAGGATGTTTTTAAAAGTAGCTGCAACCAATAACTCATTGCCAAAAGAAGGATAAGAAATCTCTGGAATGATAAGTGCGAAGCAACTTTCAACATTCGGAAAGACCAGTTGACTTTACCAACTATATTAGCGGGTACAGAACCCTAATGGGAGTTTTACAGTTGTAACGGATGCTGTTGGGAGAAGGACTTGGCAGGTGTTTTGCTACAAAATGATCACGTATTGATTATGAACGTAGAAAACTAAAGTTAATGAGTGATTATGCCCCTCATGATTTTGGAACTTGTGCCATGTTCAGCAACTTCACGTCTGGGACACTACTTACTTGCGAACCTTTTGAGTGAAACTGATCATTAGGAATGAAATATATTTTCACTCAGCCTAATTTACTGCTAGACCGAGAAGGTGTTAGATTTTTATCACAATAGATTTTGATCTTCGCTATATCAAAGGGAAGGAGAATAGAGGAGCTGATGCCTCTAAGTTGTAGAGGCACATTTTGCTCTTATCACTAAGAACTCAGTTCAGGAGGAGGAGGTAAAGAGTGCCTCAAAATCTGCTAATTACTTTAGCAAGTTAAAAGCAGCGCTTGCTGCAGAATCTAATGATTGCAAGGATATAAAGGTTTTATTTTGATAATGAAGGAATTTGCATTATGAAAACAGGGTAATACTGTACCTATGTTGGAAACGACCTTGAGAAAGAAGTGGTTAGTGAATTTCATAATTCACTTTATTGGGACACAGGGAATCACAAAAATGCTTGCTAATGAAACAACAATACTTTTCGAAAGGTATTGACAAAGGATGTAATTAATTTTGTGACTCATTGTTTGAGACATGTTAGTGGGTTAAGGCAGAACATATGCACCTGCGGACTGTTATACTCCTCAGCAATACCACAGTACAAATGGCACGTAATAACCTGGGATTTTGAAAGGATTACCATGTCCAGGAATAACATGAGGTTATCTGGTAGTTGTAGATAAACTGACTAGAGTTAAGCTCATTCATCGCCCGAAATCTAAAGGGATGATTCACCAGTGCTGGCCAACGATTCGTACACAAATTTTCAGATTACATTGTGTACCCAGAATTGATTTATATCTACAGGGGGACCAAGAATGACGTCAAGGTTGTGGCAACACTTAATACAGTCTGGCACGAAACTAAACTTAGTTGGCCTTCATTGGAAACGGTAATGGAACCACTGAAAAGGGTAAATCAGAGTGTTGGGGGGACATGTTGCGAATTATTGCATGGACAACAGTATAAATGGGAGAGTTTATTCCATTATTGAGTTCGCTATACAACAACCCTTATCATTCATCCTCAAAATGGAACCATTTGAAGCAACTTTATGGAAGAAAGTGTAGAACTCTGTTAGCTGGGATAGGTTGAGGATAGATGGTAGTTGGACTAGAGAATTTCACAGAAAAATGGAACAGCAGGTTTAAGGCGGATCCTGAAAGATTAAATGAAGCAGAGGATAGGCAAAAGAGCTATGCGAACCTTAAGCGGGTTGATATAAAGGTTGGGCTTGATGAGAGGGTTTTCTTCATTGAAACGCTAGAAAGAGTTCGCTATTTTGGCAAGGCTGCAAGTGTCACCTCGATTCGTGGGGCGCTTTCCATATTTTGAAAGTTTCAAACACATCAGATTTCTTTCTAATGACATATACCCAAACTTTTTTAGTTGCATCATCAATGAAAGTGACATAATAACATGAACCACCAATAGATTTTACCTTAGCTCACCCCCATACATTTGTATGCACCAACTCCAACTTACCCTCCTTCTTAGAAGGTCCAACCTTGAGGAATCTCACCCCCTTCTGTTTCACATAAACACAGTCCTCACAGAAGTCCAAATCTAACTCCTTTCATCAAAGAAATTTGTCCTTTAGATTCTGCATGCCCTTCTGACTCATATGATTGAGTCTCTGGTGCCATAAAGTTACATATCCATCTACAGTAACTAAATTACAATAATCAGCACCATTGGTTAAATACAAAGTACCAATTTTCTTACCTTTTGCAACCACAAGAGTTCCATTGGTAACCTTCCAATAATCCACTGTAAAACTAATCGTACAGCCATCAGTACCTAGCTAACCCACTGATATCAAGTTACACCTCAACTTAGGAACATGCCTGGTGTCTTTAAGTAGACACGTGTTCTCATTTTGTATTTTCACTTGAATATAACCTTTCCCTACTATGTTTCATGGTTCATCGTCACCAAGATATACATGTCCAAAATCACCTTCAAAAAACTCAGTAAAGTAATGTCTATGTGGGATGGTATGGAAAGAAGCCCCTAAATCTAACACCTAAAACTCAACAATATTATCTAAATAAAGAATTAAGGCATCCTGATAAACATCACCTGTTACCACATTTACCTCCTTAGTTTCTATAGACTTGGATTAGATTGCAAGCATTTTACACACAGCAATAATCCTTTCTATATTCGATTCATATGGTTCTTCACAATACAAATTTATAGGCAATTACTTCTCCTCAAAATTAGGAAATATCCCATAATATTCACACTTACAAATCAATGCGTAGAGTTGTTAAAACAACCCTTCCATACAAAACAATATTAAGTGATTTTTATAGCAAATCACTATAAAACAACTAACCTTGGTGAACAAAGAACCTAGTAAGACTTATCTACCACCCAACCAATAGGCATCATCACATGCCTTTCCATGGATGGAATTCATGCTAGCCTCCCCCAAGCCCATGGGAGAGATGAAAAAATTTCCACAATGTGCAAGTATAATGGGGATAAAACACAACATGAAATACATAAGACCATTTAACCACTTGGACATACTACACATGAAAAAACAACAACATGAGGATAACAAGGTCAACCTCACAAGGGGGAAGAGAAGAACTAGCATGCCCAAATCAAAGATGACCAACCATAGGAGCACCAAAAAATGATAGTTTACATAAAATCCTTATTCCTCCTAATCATTCATCCTCCTTATTCCTCCTTAATTTCATATAAATCCTTCTTGGGAGGATTTTCAAACCCAAAAGGGTTTCCTCACCAAGAATGAGGAAAGGTTTAAGCCATATGAACCTTTCTTCCACCTCAAACCATATGAGGGGATGAGAAGGGACCTTCATGGCTTGACCAACAACCATGAGGTTTGAGAGGGAACATCCCTCTCTCTTCCCCTACATTCTCCAGAAACCATCAATCCAAATGATGGTGGAGAGAAAACAAAAGAAAAGAAACATGTAACAAACAAACTGAAAACTACATTCACCATACAACTTTACCACACATCATCTCACACGCATCATTTTATTGATCAAAGCATAGTTAACAAGATAAGCACAACTGAAAAGAAAGAAAGGATTAAGAATCCTACCTCTACAATGTTTTCCAAGACTCTAAACTTTTCCCTTTGTTCAAGAAAACCTCTAAGCTCCCAAAATTCTCTTAGTTCTCCCAAAAAAATGAGCCAAAAATACCCCTTCCTTCCACATGAGGAAGAATAAGAAGGGAAACCCAAAAGTTTCCTCACCAATGGAAGGTGACAATTTGTCACCCCCTCTCCTCTCACAGAGTCAAAGATTCCAAAAACCAAATAAGTAAGAGTAAACTCACCTTTTAGCCCTTATCACTCAAAATACTAAAAAACTAAAATAAAACAAAGTGGAGAAACTTTTAACAAACAACACCCAAACCAGCCATCTTAGATGGATGGTGACTAAGGAGGGAAAAATGGGAGGGAAACTCCCTCCAAACCTTGGAAATAATCCCCCCTACCTATTAGGTAGGGTCCAAGGGCCCATTTTCATTCTAAGGGAACTCCTAAACTCAAAAGGGGTTCCTAAAAATACACAAAATAACCCAATTTCGGGTTCGGCATGCTTGGGCACAAGGGTAGAGGGTGTGGGGTCCACCAAATGTTCACATTTAGTCCCCAATCCCTTCTACCAACACACACACACACTTACACAAAACCATGTCTTGAATTAACAATGAGATCTATTAAACCCCTAAACTAGTTCACTTAATAAAACACACCCTAAACATAATCAATTTTACAAGACATAAATACATTACAATTGAGGGATCACCCATGGTGCCCAATTAAATACATATATTCTAAGGCCTCAAACATTTATCATGTTTAAGACTTAGCCCGTGGGCTACTCGTGGACAATTGCATAGCTACCCTGAAACCCATGCTCTCCTATACCTATCACCTACACACTCATTGCACACATTAACCGCATCTGTCTCAATATAAATCATCATATACACGTCACAAACTTAATCACCTTATAATTTCCTAACATCATTTTTACAATTGATAGTGCAATGCATACAATTATACACATAGTTTTCCACGAATCATCCACATATACAATCATGCAACGACATACACTTAGGCTAGCACGAGATTACCATTATTAAATCCAGAAAACTATATCATAAATCAAATTGAACTACAAGAAACAACATCTAACCAATGAATATCACTATCATATAACCCTATTAGTGTCATCAACATCATAAGAAATATATCACATATACAAATCTAGTCCAATTGGTGCTACGCACCCCAAAATACCATAATGTCCATGAGGATACAATAACATAGTGATAATGTCCAAAATATATCAGAGCCTTAATCAAAACATGTCTATGCATAAAGGAACCATCAAATAACTGGAGCTATAAAAAACGTGGGCACTACATGCGCATTTGAGGAACCTTGAATAAAATCTTGTCTTGGACTTCTCGGGTACAGAGGATTGAAGCTTAGCTAGCACAGAGACTTGACCTACCAAAGGAGGGACACAAGCCAATTTAGGAGGAGCTTGGAACGGAGACTTATGTGTAGGAACCTGAGTGATTTTACTATTGGATGCCTTAGCTGCCTTTTTTTTGCTTATCCCGAAGAGCTCAGCAATATTTGTTAGCTTGACCAACCTTCCCACAGTGCCAACATTCTAGCTTCTCCTTGCGACTTTGTTTCATGATCATTCAACTTGGTTACCTTTCCCTTTGTTCTTTTGTCTCCCTGATTGACTCTCCATAGTCAAAGTCATTTCCAGAAGTAGAATCAATTTTCCTCTAGAGGCTCTTCTTTCACATTTCCTTGCTTATCTGATCACACCTATTACATCTCAAACTTGGAAGCTTTGATCGTTATTAGAGCTGAATTACTTACATTCCATAATGAAGACTATCCCAGGACTAATTGATAAGGAGCACAAAATCGGACAAATCCCTGCACCATGTTGTCATCATCAAATTCAATTTTGACCGAGTTTAACATACTCACAACCGTATTAAATTCATTAAATGATCAGCAACAGGTAACCATTCTCATAGTCATCTTCATATTAAATAACTTTTTCATCAAAAATATTTTATTAGAGGCAGAGGTTTTTTCATATAACTTTTCCAATGCACTCATTATACCTTTTATGGTCTTCTCCTATGATATGTTGAAAGAAACCAAAGATGCAACGCATAACCTAATTTCCCTAAGTGACCTTTCTATCTGGACAACTCCCAATTCTCATTAGTATGGACTGTAATTTCTTTTCTTTTTCTAGCCAAAGGAACATGGAGGTCCTTCTGATGCAAGTAATCCTCCATCTACATCTTCTACAAACAAATTTCTTTGGGCATTGGAACTTCTCAACCCTAATCTTCCCTCATCTACCATAGCTCCCACTCAAGCTAAACTTTCCCTTATTACAACTTTTGTATGCAACAAGTAAGGTTTTACCTCCCATTTATTAGGAATTAGAGAACATATATGAGATGTCACTATTCCTTAAAGCCACTTAGATAGTACAAGAAAGCATGTTAGGATATAGGCCTTACCACTTAAGGAATTTTGTTCCAAGTCTTCTAGAATTTGATATTGAAATAAGTCATTTTCTTATTAGAAGCATGCTTTGTTGTAGTCATCTGCTTCACCAGTGATAAATGATCTGATTTATCTTGAATGTAATTACATAGATCCATTCTAATCTCATCCTAGGTAGCAATAGATGCAGGTATCAGACCACAGTACCAATGGAGTGTCTTACCCTTAAAAGAGGCTGTAAGAAACCTGACTGTGACATCATCATGTTTAATTAGATAAACAAAGCATACATTGGCCACATCTTGAATGTGTTCAACAAGGATGAATTGATTTTATCTCATGAAGTAGGGAATGCTCTTGAGCGTAGTTATCGGCTTATCATGATGCGCGTTGAGATTGAGTGGGACTCCACCAGTGAAGCTGGAAAATTTCTTCATACGAGGAGGAGGTTTAAGTGACATGGAAGAGCTCACTTTTCTGTTTTAAGGAGTAGAGTGCACACAGCATGCTGGAGATGGGGATGCGCTCACAAAATATCTACTACATGTGCTTCTTAGCGAAAGATGGAGGTATTCAAAGGATCCTTTAGCTGCAATACTCTATCTGTTATGCACTCTTCTCATAAAAGGCACTCCAAAATACTAAAACAGAGATCTAGAAATGTTTATAGTTGCTAGATATGTTGAAAAAGGACTCCAAACGCTGGAAAAACTATGTTCACACACCATAACTTAGTAATATGAAATTTAATATTTCACTTCTTCTCCCACCGGGTGTGCCAGAAACTGTTAGTCATAAAACTTGCACCCGTGTCTTGGATATGGAAGAACTAAGTCATTTGAGACAACAATGGAACTGTCTCCAAGTTGTGGGACCTGGTGTTCTTGATATAGATCTCTGGAGAAGGTCAGTTCCTCTATTTATTTCTATTAATATTGCTACTCCTAATGTTGAAAGGGAAAACTAAGCTAATAATGTAAAGGGACCAATGATAGAAGGATAATAGAAAGGAAAACTAGTCTAACGAAGGTGATAGCACCTAAAAAATAGGGATGAACACCATATGTTCTAAGCAAAAATAAAGGGAAAGATGTCAAGGGAGGCTAGCCATGCATATCATAGACCAACATGCATTTACAAAATATTTTTTCATGAAACGAAACTAAAAAATTACAATGCAAGGGACATAGAGTGACACAATAAGCACACAATGTAAAAGAAATACAAGAATAAAGAATACAATCATGATTAGGACAAAGAATAGTCATAAAATTATGCTTCCATTATTTCAAGAAATGCACAAAATGGTTACAATGGTGAAAGAGGTCAATATTCATGTGCACGAGCTAGATATAGAAGTCTGCTACTTAGAATATAAAAATATGAAGTCCTTAGGAAAAATGTGTAAGGATCCAAGGTGTCAAAAATTAACAATGAGCCTAGCTCTTACATTTCTAGATGAATTCAACTAGATGAAGAAGAAGAGAATAAGGAGGGAAAACCAGAATTTGAAATAAAACCACCAATAAGAAATAATCAATGCGTGTAAATATTCTTGTAAATATATCAAATGCACTTCCCCAAGTTTTTTTGGTGTGTTCGAGAATGAAAGAGGGAAGATTAGATCAAATCAGGTGGTTAGATCAATCAAATCTTCTCATTAATGCCCAAAAACATGTATTCCCATTTCTCACCTACTATATCTACCAAGAATTGGAGTTTGAATATCTAACACTGTAGCCTATGTCAGTAGCTATCGATTGAGACTAGGTACGCATTGATCAGATCTATATAGAAAAATATATGGATGTCATAAGTTTATTAGAACTACTTGCATATGCAAGACATGTGGCACACACTAATTCACTGAAAATATGGTCAATTGTGCAAAAGTATTTTGTCATTTCTTCCACATGTCACTCACTAGTTTGCTGGAAGGACTCAATGCCATGTTGGAGTGCTTTGATAGGTTACGTGTGGCAAAACCACTCAAGTGTTTCAGAGAATGACATGGTATGGGAAGATATATGAGGGTGCAAAGGTATGTGCATGGAAGAACGAGGTACATGAGGATGACAAAATTAAGGCAAATGTTATTGCAATGCAGGTAGAGGAAATGGGGAAAACTAGTGAGTGGAAAATGTATGATCAAGGAACAATTATTACAAAGTAATGTGCAGGGCACGTGAGAGGGAAATGGAATTAGATTATTAAAGAAAGTGCAAGGAACACATGGAGGATGAATGAATTTCTAGGAAAAAGGTGAATGCACAAAAGATGCACGGAATGTACGAGTAGAACAAAGAGGAAAATGTAAAATTGAAATGGGAGAAAGGGAAGCGTGCAAGGGTGCATGAGGAAAAGATGACCAAGTGAATGTGAAAAGTAGATAACCTTGGTGCGCACCACTTGCAATGAAGATATCTAAGCCAGAATATGTATGTAAGTTATCCAAATAACTAGGAGAGTTATTTGGATAACAAGACCATTTTTAAGGTGTTATTTTAAGGAGGTAAGAAAATTCTATAAAGTTTTTTTAAACGAAGCATTTATGTAAAATGGGAAAATATAGTAAATAAAAATTTGTAATTATACACATTTTGGGAGGTTCAGTTTATGGTGAAGAATTAATGTTTGGGCCATTTAAATAGTTGTGTTTGGCTTCAGGAGTGCTTCCACTTGACCCTTCCCCGTACTAGCACATTCATGAACATGGGTGATTCGGAGTAAGGAGGTTATTGGTTAAAATCACTTTAAATGTTTTGGTGTCAGCCCATCTTCCTATTCTAAACCAACTCAACTCACACAACACTAAATGAGGTCACTCAATCGAGTCCATATCAGCTCACCTGTGTTCTGACTGAGATAAACTAACTACGTAACTCACTGAGCTAGGACCTTTTTTAAGGTTTTTTTAAAGGAGTTACCAAAACAATTGAGTAATTTTTTTTTCTAAATCACTCGTGACCCCTGATGCAATCGAGAATGAAGATGGCATGGTCTTCATCTTAAAAAAAACCCTAACTTTACTTCAAACTATCTTTCTAATAAAGAGAAACACAAGAGTTTCTTAGTTCTTACCAATTCTCCCACGAGTTCCTGAGTAGTTCAAACTCAATTTGACGGCCTTTTTAATCCTTTGGTTCCTAATTCAATCACCATAGTCAAAATCACAATATTTTCTCAATGAAAATCACTGATAATGGCAACTAATTCCAAAAATTGATGATAAAAAGATGAAGTCATTCAAAGAATTTAAAAATTCCTTCATTTGTGTAGAAAACATTAATGGTTGCTGAAATTAATGTGTTGTATCATGGTCGTTCATTCCACCTTTCTCAATTTTAAAAGTGAGCCGTCCACATGGAAAAGTATTTTGTCAATGCAGGATTGGGGAAACTTTTTTGTATCTTTGCCATGTTTTAAAACACAGAATTTTATCCATTTGAACCTCCTATCCACTTTTGACTTTCAACACGGGCTTGACACATGGTCAAATCAAAGTGATATCGGAACTGCGGGCCCTTTCTATAATTTTGTTCCCTTTTCAATTTAAAACCAAATTATCAAGTTCTATGATGCTATGCTTTCCTATTCCTTGCATAAGAAAGATTCATGTGTCCTTTACGGTTCTCAGGAACCTTTTTCCACACTTTTATACTTTTTCTCCTTAGTGCACAAAAATACAATTATGCACCGATTTCCCACATCCATTTAGTTTGCGACAAGTGTACACCTTCCGAGGTAAATTGAAAATTTTTTTGTGCAACTTTATGATTACCAATATTTGAAGAATATTCGTTGATTCAAGAGACTGAATTTACATTTTTTGAATGCAATAGAAATCTATAAGTTTGCAATTTAAACCCGTCATACCGAATTCAATTGGGAACTGCCACGTACAAATGGGTAATGGAATAAAAATGAAAATAGAGACACGACCAAGGAAAAATTTACATAGGGGATCCTTCAGATTTTAGACTTGATTCATGATTGGTTTCCCACAAGAATTTACAAAAAATAGAACAAATCCAAACACGTTCCTCAACCAAAAATAGGAAAAACAAAACAATGCATAGGAGAAATAGAAAATAAACACACGCCCCCATTGGAACAGAAAACACAAAAAACACTGAGGAAAACCTCAAACAAATAGAGGAAAGATTAGTTCGAGTACCAACACACCCTTGCTTTTTCTTCCTTTTTATTCTTTGAAATTTTTCTTCTTAGACACCAACATCCATCTAGGACACCAACACCAGGTGCCCTTGTCCCATCTGGGAAACCCTGTCCTATTTTTACTTTACTCACATGTTTTTTGGGTCCTTTCTAGCCATTTGAGCATCTTATATTTTTGTTATTCGGCCTTTTCAGGGTTAATTATGAAATTAAAGAGAAGGAATTATATAAATATAAAGCTAGGTGATCATAATAAAGGACCAACACTAAAAAATATCTATCACCACCTAAGGTTTCGTTCATCAAAGCATCTAAGATCTTATTTACATCCATCTAGCTCCATCATAAGGGAAACAAGGGATGGTTTTATGCATCACACTTCATAGGAGGGAAGATCATTATATTCCATGCAATAATTGACTACATTCTACATCTAGCTGCTTTCTCACTATTCCAAGTGTGGCATGCACAATAACAACCTAGGGCACAATTTTGCACACACACACATTGAACTACATTGGGCCTGAGATGTAGTGCAACACTAAGTTATAAGTCCATAATTATGGTAGTTAAGGACAGTTTGTCCCTCATTTTACATCTTTATTTCTTAGGATTTGATATCTATTTGAGGGTTTTGTGGGTCTATTATTTATTGTAGGTTTCCAGTGACCTAGCCGATAATTGTGAAAATTCATAGTGATAAAAGGTGAGTATCAATGAATATCTTATGACCCTGATAAATTAGGTTTTTGAGCATTTACGCAGACTCACGTACCCAAAAATAGTCTTAGGGAACCCAAAGGATCCCTTTTCCCTCTCTGGGTGTCCCAGTATAGCGTCTCTCCCTAGATCTACATTTTTTTTTTGCTACAATGTGATGGTTTTTTGCTTCACATCTTCCATTTATCCAACTCTATGCACTTTCCAGAATGCTACAAATCAAATAAGGCTCTCTACTCTCTCTTTACAATTAGAGTTTTAATTATTGATTACTTAAATTTTTAGATTTTTTTTAGCACTTCAATATTCATTTATTTACTACAATCTTGCATTTGGATTAGGCATTATAATTTACATTTTAGCTTAAGCACTAACTGCAAGAGCATTCTTGAGAGAGACTTTGAAAATGAAGTAGGTGGAGCTCTTAGAGGTCTTTTTGGGCACTTCTTTATATGATTTTGACCAAATTTTTTTTTTTTGAGAAGAATAGGATGGGCCTCAAATTCTTATTCAGCTTTAAAACTCCTCAAAAATTTCCCTTTCGATCGAGAGACCGCCAGTTTTTTTGCAAAGAATGAGTTGTAGAAATAAATGCATGGGTATTTTGAAAAATGTAAGATTATCACCATGTATGAAATTGAATCATATTTCCATTGATATGTTTTTTGACCTACAAATCATTTAGGGGATTCTGGAATTGTTATAATTTGAGGATTATAATAAATACAGATTTAATCAACTTACATATTACATAATGTTATAATAAATATTTAAATGAACATTACATCATAACATAAGTAAATAAATAAATACTTACAGGAAATAAATATCATAGGTGACATAATATTTATAGTGGAAAACCCCAAAAGGGTAAAAGCCACTTTGAAAATAACCTTTTACTTCAGAGAACTTATTTTATATCCAGTAAGATCACCTCCTACTTAAAACTCTATTTACCAAGGGCAAAACCAAATCACTTGATTTGCACACCTTTGATATATTTCCCGAATATATCAAATGAGAACCTAAAGTCATTTTTATATAAGGTGATTGGGTATGTCTCCTAACCCATTTTTTCAACCTAAATGGTTGACACATATACCTAGGTGAGTGTATTTTGTAAATATAAACATAAATGATTCACATTATTAAATACTTACTTAATGTATATTACCTAGGTATGAATATTTAATAATAGAAAAATATTTCATATTATTAAATATTTAACCTATATGATAGTGATGGACCCATATTAATTAAGGATTTTCCAAACCACTTAATCATTATGTTCCAACACCCCTCCTTAATGTTAAGTGGGATAATATATGCCAATAGATTACTTGCCCATGGTACACTAAAAGATTTACAATCCTTAACCATAAAGGTTTTAGGCTAGCATATATCGGGTGAAGGAATTATAACACCTTCATCATACTCAAGTTACCTATTGGTACAAAAGGATTTGGAATCCCAAAGATCATTCCATGATCAGTGGCAAAGTATGATTTGTGAGTTTTACATATTCTCATAGGTTCTCATAAAAGGTTATTGAACCCAAGCATATAGGAGCCTTTTATAACCAAGGACCTCTTGAATAATAGGTTTGTACTAGATTTTTAGCAGTAAACTCAATATCACTAAAGAGTTTACTGAATGCTTCCTTTAAGATATTTCTACACTTCTTTCTAAAAAGAATCTGAGGTATACATGCCTGAAGGTATTTTTACACTTGTTCGAAGGTCTTTTTTACAAATGCCCAAAGGTCCTTCTACAAAAACCAAGTTCCATTAGGAGGTGAAATTGTCATGCACACTCCCCCTCAATGAAAACTCTGAAAATCCAAGATTTTCATGAAAGTGACAAAATGTTTTAGCACTCGGGGGCTTTGTGAAGATATCAACAACCTACTCTTCAGTCGGCACGAACTTGAGATCTATCTCACCACTTAGCACCTTCTCACAGATGAAGTGTATATGTATCTCAATGTGCTTCATCCTATAATGTTATACTGGATTATGTGTAAGAGCTATGGTGCTTTGGTTGTCGTAGAAAAAAAAAACACTATGTGGATCCTTCATATTTATCTCATCGAACAACCTCTTTAGATGTAGAGTCTCTTTTGTAGCTTCCATTGCACTTATATACTTAGCTTCTGTTGAAGAGATAGAAATAGTTCGTTGCTTTTTGCTGCACCAAGTAATGGAACTTGCACCAAATTTAAACACATAACCAGAAGTAGATTTTTTATTCAATACATCACAAGCATGATCAAAATAAAAAAATCCATATAAGTTAGCATTTGCATTCTTAATATAAAGCAACCCATAATTTATTGTACCTTTAATATATCTAAGAATCCTTTTTGCAATATTCCAATGATCTCTATAAGGTTCCTGCATAAACCTAGAAGCAATTCTTAATGCATTGGAAATATTTGATCTGGTAATAGTTAGATATATTAAACTACCAACTAACTGCCTATATAAAGTAGGATCAATTTTTTCACATGCAGGCTTAGGATCAATTTTTAGTCCAACTTCCATAGGAGTAGAAATTGGTTTATAATCAATCATGTTAAACTTTTTCAGTACATTGGTTGTATATTGTGCTTGAGAAACAACAATAAAATGTTTATCTTGAAATACAACCATGCCAAGAAAATGATGTAAGAGACCTAAATCATTCATTTCAAAGTATTGTTTCAATTTTTATTTAATTCTACAAATTAAAGCAAGATTATCACTAGTCATAAGCAAATCATCAACATATATACAAACAATGATAATATGTGATCCTCCTTGCTTAATGAATATATAATTTTTAGAAGAAAAATTAGGAAATCCTAAATGTTTAAAGAAAAAATTAATTTTCACCTACCAATCTCTAGGATCTTGCTTTAAACCATACAATAATTTTTTCAATTTACAAACATAGTTTTCTTTACCAGTTTCTTCAAATCTTTAGGTTGAGACATGTAAAGTTCTTCTTTTAAGTCACCATCCAAAAAATTCATATTTCACATCCATTTGATAGATTTCCCACCCAAATTGAGAGACAATTGTAAATAAGGTCCTAACAATACTCATTTTAGCTACAAGGGAAAATGTCTCAACATAATCAATACCAGGTTTCTGAGTGAAACCTCTAGCAACAAGTCTAGATTTATGTTTTTCAATACTACCATATGTATTATATTTTACTTTATATAACCACCTAGACCCTATAATACATATTTTCTTTGGAGGTGGAACCAAATCCCAGGTTTGATTTTGAATTAGGGTATTATATTCAGCTTGTATTGCATTGATCCATTTCTCATCTTGAGAATATTATTCAAAACTATCATAAAAGGTTATTAATGCATGGTATGTATGATGGATTTTGGTCATTTTCCTAAGATCAATAGGATTAGAACTCTCTAACACAGGTTGAGCCCATTTTGGTTTCTTAACTAGGGAGTTAGGAGATTCAGAAGCATCTATAGTATCAAAACAAGAAACATCATCATGACCATTTACTATATTCTCAATATCAAAATCATAACCATTATTTGAAGTATTGACAAAGTTAGGAACATCTTTACCATTATCTGATGAACAAAATCATTTTTTCAAAACCACCACATTGTGGTTTTCAGTTACTTCCCTTTTTACAGGGTCATAAATCCTTAGACCTGTAGTGTTAATACCACATCCAATGAAAACACAAGAGAAAGAAGTCATATCAAGTTTCTTTCTTTTCTTTTTAGGAATGTATAGAGAAATAGGACTACCAAAAAATTTTAGATGAGAGATATCAGGTTTTTGATTTGACCATTTTTCTAAAGGAGTTGAAAGGTGAATATCTTTTATAGGAACCCTATTTAGAATGTAGATTGTTTTGTTCATTGTTTCTGCCCACAAAAATTTGGGAAGACTAGCAGAATGAAGCATAGTGCAAGCCATATCTAAAATAGTCCTATTATTACATTCTGTAACACCATTAGATTGAGAAGAATGAGAAGAAGTTAATTCCTTTTTAATACCACAATCAATACAATTTTTTTCAAATGCTTTGCTAACATATTAACTCCCATTATCTTTTCTAAGTCTCTTAATTTTATAATTTGAAGAGTTTTCAACAGATGCTTTAAATTCCTTAAATTTCCCTAGTACATTAGATTTATTTATAAGAAAATATGACCAAATCATCCTGGTGAAATCATCAATGAAAGTCACAATATATAAATAACCATTTAATGAAGATAATTCAATAGGTCCTCTAACATCACTATGAATAAGTTCTAGTGGGGAAGAGGAATTCTCTTCAAGATGTGAGTGAAAGGGTTTAGTGTTTTTTTTAACGTAAACACCCTTCACACGCATCATGAGAAGAAGACAACACAGGTAAAACTTTCACAAGATTATATCTATCCATTTCATATAAAATTCTATAATTAACATGTCCTAATCTTTCATGCCATACTTTTGAATTATTCAAACTTTGAGAAACAAAATAAGATGCATAATGGAAATCATCAAAAATATACAGACCAGTTCTTTGAATTCCTTCAGCTATTATATTATCGTTACTATCCTTGATATACCAAGTATCTTTAAAAATTTGAATAGCCAAACCATCATGTGTTAATTGAGAACATGATAAAAGGTTCTTTTTGAGCTTAGGAAAAAATAAAACATTATTCAACACACCAGTAGCAAATTTTATTTTCCCTTTCTCTATTTCTTCTAAAGATGAGTTATCACCAAGATACACACGTTCATTAATTTTCACAATATCAAATAAAGAATTTAAAACACCATTCATATGATTTGATGCACCTAAATCTAGAATCTATTTAGAATTAGAGGAAGAATACAATGCAACATATAATGCAATCATTTTAGGAATATCATTAGAGCTATCCTTTTTCCTTAAATTATATTTTGAAGAAATATTTTTATTTTTATTTTAATGGATAGGTTTCTTAGTTTTGCAATCTTCCTTTTTATGTCTAAATTTACCACATTTATGACATTTAACACTAAAGCTAACACACAATTGATTAGAAGAAAAACTTTTCTTATCAACAAAAGAAGATTTAGATCTAAATTTTTGATCTGAGAAAGGATTGCGAGGTTTAAACTTTGAAATCTGAGCAAGAAGTGCCCGAGAGGCATTCTCCTTAGAGTCAAAGTTCACCATCACTTTCTCTTCTTATATCAAAAGTGAACTCAATGTATTTAAATCAAGTAGATTATTTTCATTCTGCTATTTAAAGTTCAAGATAGAAATGAAATTCCTAAATCTTTCATGTATTTTTAACTAAACAATAAAGTAGATTAATTTTTCACCCATTAAATCAAAATTGCATCCATATAATTGTGGTTTAATATTTTTAATTTTGGCTAAGAAATTAACTACTTTTTCATCTCCTTTCATAGGAGTTGTAAGTAATTCTAAAACTAATTTAATAATTTTAGATAAACGTGTACCTTCATGCATGGATTCTAGTTGTGTCCATACCTCTTTAGGATGTTCAATATTACCAATGTGTAGAAGGTATTCATTTTTCACATTATGCAAAATCATGGAAAGATCCTCCTACATTAATTATGAGTATGTATTCATGTTATCTATAGTTACTTGATGACCGGTGGGAGCAACCTCAGATCTAAAAACAATTATCTAGAGTTTCCTCGCCATAAGTTTTGATTTGACCATGATCTTCCAAATGTTGTAGCTGGTTCCATTCAGGATTTGGGTTTTGTCAAGACAAAAATAGTTGGATGCCATTGTTTTCCTGAACCTGTAAAACACACCCCATTATAATATACAATGTGCCATAGAGTTAGATACATATTTATAAAAAAAACCTTTGTAATAGAAATATATCTAAATTTTATAGATCTACATAAACTATTTAATCATAACTAATTTTGGCATTACAATGCATATTAATTAACCTCCCATGATCAAAATAATAACCCACAATATAAAAGGCTTTGCACTATATCCCAAACTTATATAAACAAATTTCTGACCATGGTGAAGTGAAGAAGAAACCCCTAAGAATGCAAAACAACTTACAAATTTTGGAATAAAATAATGTAGACAAAGATTTTTCCAGCTTACATTTTATGTCTAAATGACCATCATACTACCTTATGTTTGGTCTGTCGTGATGCTCATTTGACCATCAAATTTAATGGAGTCAAAACTTACTGTGTATTTCCAGAATGTGAAATTCCATATTTTTTTCTTCTATATAATATTAGGGAGGTTATATTTTAATACATTATATTAACCTATTATAATTTATAATGTAAAAATATATTCACTTAAAAAAAAGATATATAATTAATATAATGTAACTAAAAAATAGCATATAGTATATAAAAAATTATAAACTATAGTATATATAATTTAAAAAATAAATAAATACATATAACCCTTATTATGGGGCCCCTCATGAAAAAATATTTAAAACATTTACCAGGCCATGTAATTTTAAATTCTACATAAACCTTAGAATTACAGAGGAGACAACATTTTTCACACATCCAATGGAAAAAAATTCAAATCCTATTTTAATGGAACTTTGTCTCCTCCTTCATTTACTATTGACAAAATTCAACCTGCACATATTAAAACTATAGAAAAAAAAAATTCAAATATTTTACCCTTACCTTTACACAAGTTTTCATGGAAGGTAAGAAGTTTCCAAATTTTTCTACCTGTGAATTCACCTTGATTCTTCACAATGAAAAAACCCGTACAAATTCAATAAATAAAATATAAAACATTTTCTCTTAATTTATTTACTTTACCTTTCCGGATTGGTCGAAAAAACCCATACAAATTAAATAAATAAAATATATAACATTTTCTCTTAAGTTATTTAATTTACCTTTTCGAGTTGGTTGAAAAAACCCATACAAATTAAATAAATAAAATACAAAACATTTGATCTTAATTTATTTAATTTACCTTTCCAGGTTGGTTAAAAAAAATCGGTACAAATTAAATAAATAAAATACAAAACATTTTAACTTAATTTATTTAATTTACCTTGTTTTGTTACCATGTTAGAATTTGAGGATTCTAATAAATACAGATTCAATCAACTTCTATATTATATAATATTATAATATATATTTAAATAAACATTACATCATAACATAAGTAAATAAAGAAATACTTACTTGAAATAAATAACACAAGTGCCACAATATTTATAGTGGAAAACCTCAAAAGGGTAAAAACCACTTTGAAAATAACCTTTTACTTCATAGAACTTATTTTACATCCAGTAAGATCACCTCCTCCTTAAAACCCTATTTACTAAGGGTATAACCAAATCACTTGATTTACACACCTTTGATATATTTCTTGAATATATCAAATGAGAACCTAATGTCTTGTTATCCAAAATAAGCCCCCTGCTTATTTTGGCTAACTTTCCTTCATTCCTTCCTTCTTTTTGCCTCAGTAGGATTTTTTTAATTTTTCAGTCACTCAAATTTTTCAGGCTATTACTTCATCAGATAGAGGATATTCTCCCCTTTCCAGAAAGGTAAAGAAGTTCTCCTAACTCCTTTTATTTTGCAAGTTATGGCCTGAAAGAGTTTTTTTGGGAAAATTTCCATTGACAGGCCCATGGCCAATGAAAAGGTGCCACGTGGCGGAAATGGTCAGGCCAGTGGAGTGAAGTTGGAGAAATTTCCAAGGAGTTAGCGGAGGGTGCAAAGGGAAAATATTGAAGTGCATTCCCACGGAGAAGAAGGAAGCATGCTGGTAGAGGCAGGGAGAAATTTGGGCCATTAGCCCCTTTTGGGGCAAAATTCAAAAAATAAAAAATTGGCCCCCAAGCACGTAGACCAACTGGAGGACGCCATGTGTCCAGTCGGCGGTGGAGGTTGGGCCAACAGAGGTAAGTTGGAAAACTCACCAAGGAGTTGGTGGAGGAAAAAATGGGAAAACCAGCCCATGGGCCTGTGAAGGAAAAAATCGAGGGAAAAGACTACCGAGAAATGAGTTGGTGCCACGTGTCCTATCAAGCGGCGGGAGTCAGGGGTGGTGGAAGTATTTTCGAAAATTTTCCAAAGTTGCAAAAAGTGCCAAGGCAAGTTTTGAGCCCGCACCTCCACAGCAAATGGGGAAGCTCCACATGGCAGTGGAGCGGTGGGGCACGAGGATTTTTTGGGAAATTTTCCCAAATTCAAAAAAGGGGAAAAAAATTCAAACTTCGGCCTATGAACCCATTTTTGCCCTAAATCTTTAGAGGGCCATATCTTTTGATCCAAAGCTCATATTTTCACGTTGTTTCTATCAATGGAAAGATTGTGAAAACCTCTACACGATGGAATATTCAATTTTATTTTTTGGTGGGAGAAAAATGAGAAAATATCTCTGGCACGCAAAAAATATAGAATTGACATTAAACCACCAAAATTAATGAAGTATGGGTAATTATTTGGATCTGTAGAGCAATGTACTTTGGTGTATGGGTTTTTCCATGAAGCTCATCACCTTGTAGGAAAAATTGAAGGGATTTGATTGGTATTTGAACTCATAAATCATTTTTCCCACGTATTTTGCTTTCTCTTCTTCTTCTTCACCATTAAAATCTAGTTTTGGCTCATTTGTAAAGGGTTGGATGTTTTGTTCTTACAGACTCCCCTCTTCCCCTTGGCACGTGAATTTGAGTAGTTTTCAAACCTTCCATGGAACTTGTGACATGTTTTTTTCCTTTCTGCCAGTGTAATGCATTGTATCAAATTTGGGAATAATAACGCATGTTTTGTGATTGATTTTTTTAATCCTCTCATGTGTATATTATTGTTTTCTGGTCTTTCATTACATTCTAGCAATATCTACATGTTTGGTTTTACATCTCTATGATTTGTGTTTATTTTCAATACAGAAGTTCATCACTCCTTTGGTGTATCACCATTTTTACTTAGTTTTGTTTCTCTTTTGCATCCTTTATCTCTATCTCCTTGGAATTTAGAGTAGGATCTAGTATTAAACCTCTGCAAAATTCATGCATACACCTAGACAGAGGAGTAAGAACCATATTTCTCTAGAGAATTTTCTCATCTGCAAGGTCCCACACCTTGGAGAAAATTCAATGTAGTTCAATCACACTAAGTGACCCAATTCTGAACTGTAGATTTAGAGGTCATTTAGAGGGTGTTATAGATTTGTACTAACAGTTTTAGCACAATCGGTGGGACCTTAGAGGTATTCATCTTCATTACAACAAATTTGATGGAATTTGTTGTAAGTTCTTGCTTGAAAAGATCCCTGATTTGCACATATGGTGACTCCAAAATGATAGAATCAACTGGTTTCAGAAGTCCAGGTCTGAATATTTATGAGAAAAATTCAAACAAGGTCAAGGGACAGAGAAGAGGGATTTTCTGAGTATCTGCAATTATCCCTAGGAAGAAGAGAGAGGGGAAGGAGGATTCAAAGGTCTCCATCTCCACCAAACAAAACACTATCAACTCCTCCACCTGGTAGACCTTTCACCCAATCAACAAGGGTTCTTAAGCCAATCAGAATGACATAGTCCAATCCTTATGTCAACTTTACTGGTAGCAGCCCACTTTCTCTCAATGCACAAAACCTAGTTCCAATTGCAGCATTGAAGAATATCCCATACTTTACTAGGGAAAATTAGACCACTCCTAGTGATCATGTCAAATACATTTCTAATGTTTGTGTAATCCATGAGATTGTTGAAATGCAAATTGCTATCAAATTAATGGAATCTTCATTCAAAGGGAAAGCCTTGCAATGGTTCAGGAGCCTTAAGGCAGGATCGATCCAAAATTGGAACCAGTTGTGCATAGCTCTCCACAACTATTTTGGAGAAAAGGGGGACGACTTATCTCTATTGGAGCAACTGACAACTATCAAGAGAGCTCCCAATGAGCAGCTAATAGACTTCAATTGCAGATTTCAAACAACATGGGATAGGATCCCATTGACAATGAGGTCAACAACTTAAGGTGCTTTATTATACTTTCTCAAGGCTTTAAATTCTGACATTTCTATGTTAATCAAATCCATAGGAGGTGCAATTGTACTTGTAGCTTATAACATCACCATTAGGGCTAAGAATTGTTTGATCTAAGCTGGTAAACTTGCACCTAGGTCTCATATGCCCTTATAACCAGACTTGGAAAGTCGAAGTACTAGTCAAGCACCTACTTTAGCTCCTATTCTCACTCCTAGAAATACGAGCTCAAATGAAACTTCTACTCCATACTCTAATGCCTCAAATGAGCTTCAAGAAGTTATGAAACAATTACAAAATTTATACAATGAGCTAGTTACACTCAAGAGGTAGCAAGCCCAAAGTTTTAGGCCTTCTTATTAGTCTCAAACTCATCCTAATAGATAGCCATATCAGCCTAATAGGTCACACAATCTAGCTATAAATAAAAATAAAGTAAGGCCTCCTACCAATAGACCATTTTAGCCATATAACCCCAATGTTACATCTACCTCCAAAGCCTTAGTGCCAGTGAAAAATAATATAGCTCAAGAGTATGATTGGTGTTTCCCACGTAGTGAACCTCATAACCAATCTATGTGCTTCAATGGTGCTTTGAACCAAGATCTGATGGTGACAAAAACTGGTATTGAGAGTGGAGTGAGTCAAGAAACAAACCAACAACAAGGGACATCTCAATAAGATACAACTTCAAATGAGACTACACTCGTGAATTGGCAGGCTAAAGATTTTTGTGGTATGAATCAAACAACTTCTTAGAGTGTAGCAAGTAACACATGGTCAAAGAAGAGGAATATTGGTGAAGGGTAGTCATTAGCTCCAGGTGATCCACAACCTTCCATCTCTCCATAAGGTTTTGGCAAGTAAAATTTAGTTCCAAATGTGCAAGGACAACCCAAGCCACCTCATAGACCAGCTCAAATGCCATTTTTTGTAGCCCATGTACAAGAGAAGAATGTGGAGATTAAAGGGAAACAAAGGGATGTTTCAACCCCATTTAGCATCATTGAACAAATGAAGAATACAAAGGTGAACATATCTATGTGGGAATCACTATCCATCCTAGGCCAAAGGGATCTACTACAAGCTGCCATGAAAAATTGGTCAACCTCAAGTCAGCAAGCTCATACGCAAGAGAAGGTACTCACAAATACCACTTAGCCTAAGGGGAAATTTAGAGGAAAAAAAGGTAAAGTTTTGAATCCCCCTCCATTCTATGTTTCATTGATCATTAGGGATAAACTGGTACATAATTACATGATTGATTCTGGGGCAAGTAGTTTCGTGATGCCCAAGAAAATAGATGATCAACTGGGCCTCCAATATGAAGTCATATCCAAAGGGGTAGTGTAAATAGATGGGAAAACAATAGCCACAATTGGGATAATTAAATATTTGAGCCTCACTTTGCATACATGCCCTAATGTCATTGTTTTGAAAGATGTCTCAGTGATAGATTTACCACCACTCTTTGCCATATGTTTGTCAAGTTATTTCATAGTTAAAATTAGAGGATACTTATTTGCTGATTGGTCACACATGTTATTTAGGACAAGGTATGGAGCCAAGGCTGCAATCAGGTCCGAACCTATTGCAAACTTCCACATTGAGCCTTATTCTCCAAGCCCAATCAATGTCAACTGTTTAACATTTGATCAAGAGGACTATCTAAGAACACATGAAGCTGATACCAAATTTGGAAGCATCCTAGATCTGACTCTTGACAAATGGGCAAGCAAGATACATTCTTTTGATCCCTACAAGGAAATAGAGGAATCTAAACTAGGAGTCAATTACATGTATGAAGAAAATCAGCCCATTCCTAGCATCACCAAGCTAAACCATAAAGATGACAATGAGGTATGGAAGCTATTCTTTGATGGATCAAAAAGTAGACAAGGTGTAGGAGGAGGAGCTATGCTTGTTTCACCTCAAGGAATTAAGTATTATTCAACCTTTAGATTTTAGTTTGCATGTTATAACAGCACTGCTGAATATGAAGCCTTGATACATGTGTTGCATTAGTCAAGGAAAAGAGGCATCAAGAACTTACAAGTCTTTGGTGATAGTGAAATTATTTTTAATCAAGTTAAAGGACATCATGATGGTAAGAATGACCTGCTCAAGAGTTAATAGAATAGGGTGTGGTACCTCATTGAGGATTTTTAGGTATTTGGCATCAAATCTATCCCTAGGAAAGAAAATCAAGTTGTTGATAGGCTTGTAGTAGTTGGAGAAACTTTTGATGTTGTAGAGAGCATCAAAAGGGATAAAATGTAGCCAAACATCCATGTGATTGTGAGATCATCAGTGCCAGACAATAATGTAAGTTGGCAAGTGTTTGAGAGTGACCAACAAATCATCAATTTCATGCAAGAAGAAGTTGAGTTCTCAACCAAAAATAAGGAAAAGTTAGAACAATAGTATGGTGATCAGGTGGTACAACTAAGAACCAACAAACTACCAAAAGGACTTGTGACTTTAGAGTCTATCTTCAATCCTAATGATCAATTTATGAAGGAGAAAGAAAACATCCAAGTCAAGGGAGAGGATTCAGAGCCCATCTTAGTTGGAGAAGGCAAGTCAATTCAAATTGGTAAAGTGGCAACAGAGCAAGAAAGGTATGAATTCATGCAAATTTTTCAAGAGTTCCCAGATGTATTTACTTGGAGCTATGAAGACTTGAAATGTTTCAATCACAAGATAGCTCAACACACAATTAAACTAGATCCAAGTGCTAGGCCCATCAGGTAAAAAAAAGACCGGTCAATCCACACATTGAGCCTCTCATGAAAAAGGAATTGAATAAGTTAATAGAGGAAAGTATCATATTCCCCATCAAGGATTCAAGATGGGTTACAAACTTGGTTCTAGTTAGAAAGAAGAGTGGAGAAATCAGGTTGTGTGTAGACTTTAGAGATTTGAATAGAGCATCCCTCAAGGATTGCTACCCACTTCCTTCTATGGAGCATATTTTGCAAGTTGTTACTGGCTCTGAGAGGTTTTCATTGCTAGATGGTTATTCAGGGTATAATTAGATCATGGTAAAGGAAGATGATAAGTTCAAAAAAACCTTCACCACCAAATGGGGAACCTATGCATATAGAAAAATTCCATTTGGGTTGTCTAACGCCAGAGTTACTTTCCAAAGGGCAATGGCTATGGTGTTCAAGGGATTGATCAACAAAATAGTGTTGATATACCTAGATGATATTACTGTATTTTCTAAAAGTGCAGCAGATCATGTCTTTCATTTGAGACAAGTGTTCCAAAGATGTAGAAAATTTGGCGTATCCTTGAATCCCAAAAAATGTGTTTTCTTATCTCACGAAGGCAATCTCCTAGGCCACATTGTTTCCAAAGAGGGATTAGTAATTAATCTAGAGAGGTTTGAAGTAAAAAGAACACTACCATTGCCAAAGCATAAGAAGGCTCTTCAAAGCTTCTTGGGAAGAATCAATTTTGTTTAAAGGTTTGTTCCAAACTTTGCATCCCTTGTCAAGATAATAAATATGATGTTGAAGAAAATTATGGCATTCAAATGGACAGATGAAGGTAAGGTAAGTTTTGAGGCAATCAAAGAAGCTATCTCACAAGCTCCAACTCTCATTAACCTAAATTTATCCAAATATTTCATCCTTTATGCATTTGGTGGTGATGATACATTTTTTGCAATTTTAGTATAGCAGAATGAAGAAAATACAAAGTAGCCAATTTCCTTCTTTAGCCAAAGTTTGGAGAACTATGAAGTAAGGTATTCCTTCATGGAGAAGCATGTTCTTGTAGTGATTAGGAGCTTGAAGAAATTTAAGCATCTAGTTTCAAACAACGAGGTTCAACTGTTGGTTTCTCATGTGGATTATTCGTGTCATGGAGTATGACATTGAGATCAAATTCACCAAGATGGTATGAGGAAAGGGATTGTGTGAGTAGCTGGCCTTGAGCTAATTAATGGAAGTAAGCAAAGAGAAGAATGTTGTTTCGGTGTTGCAAGAAAACCAAGAACAAAGAGATGTTCAAGAAGAAAATGGTGGTATGCTCACTCCTTACTGGATCCAAGACATAATGCACTTCTTACAAATAGGCCTATGCCCTCCAGAGGTGAAAAAAACCAAAATAAGACACTTCAGATTGTATGCTATTCCATATGCATTTGTTAATGGCATCTTGTTCAAAAAGGATATCAATGGAGTGTTGCTGAGATGCATTGGGAAAAATAAGATTGAGAGAATGTTAGAAGAGTTCCATGGTGGATCAACTGGGGGTCATTTTTATCTGAGAGTGACAACTCTCAAGATTATGAAGGCTAGATATTATTGGTCCAAAGTGTTTAGTGATTGTTATGCATGGATTAAGAGGTGCAAGAATTGTGCATTCTTCACAGGAAAGGAGAGATTAGCAGCACTTCCATTGCACCCAATCTCAGATTTGAACAACCATTCATGCAATGGGGTTTGGAATTCATTGGATTCATTAATCCAAAATCAAGCCAAGGAAACAAGTGGATTCTAATAGCAATAGACTACTTCACAAAATGGACTGAGGCGGTGGCACTCAAAGAGGCAAATGAATCTAGCATTCTAGACTTCTATGAGGGGATAAAAACTAGGTTTGGCATACCTACCACTATAATATTAGATAATGCATTGGCATTCATAGGATCAAGGGTCACTAAATGGGCTATTGGAAATGGGATCTATTTGAGAACTTCATCAAATTAATACCCTCAAGGTAATGACCAAGCTGAATCTATAAATAAGAATCTATTAAGGATCATCAAGAGGACTCTTGATGAGAATCAAAGGACTTGGCACACTAAGCTCAAATCATTTCTATGGGTTGATAGGATAACTCCCAAGAGATCCATAGGTAACTATACGTACCCAAAATTGTAAGGTACTGTACTGCCAGAAAAGTGTAACAAGTGCCCCAATGATGATACAGGTCTCCTCGCAAGGTGTTCGGGATCCGAAAAAGCTCTCCGAGTGTGCGTTAACATCCCGCATGCCTCGCTTAGCCCCCGTGTCCTTTGTTTTTCCTTTTTCCCCTCTTTTCTTGGCCTTTTTCTCTTGAGTGACGAAACCGCCTGCCCTGCCTGGGCAGTGGTCTCGTGACCGCCGCCCAATTAGGGCGGTGGTCTTGTAACCACCGCCCTGCTCAGAGCGGCGGTCCTTTACGCATTTTCCAGAAAGCGTTTTGACGCGACTCACGTAAAAATTGATGTTTCACCAGCTTTCCTTGCCAACATGGGCTTGCATTTATGTTTTTGGTCCCCTGGAATAGTGTTTGGCTATTGTTTATAGTTTTAGAGTTCAGTTTGGTTTTGATCTTTGGGTGAATGAAAAGCTATAAATAAATGGTTTGTGCTCAAACAAATGGTCTAGCCCCTGAAGTCACTTGTCTCATGAATTTCTCTTTGCAATACTTCAGTCTTTCATTCTATTTAGAAGCCATTGGTTTAATTCAATTATATGTCTTAGTTAGAATTGTTCAACTGTTGGTAAGCCACATATCCAGCTTGTGCAAGCAGTGTTGTTGTTTTATCCAATCCATTGGAGTAGAATAGCTTAGGAAGCCATTAAAGTTGCAGGTTTTTCTCCTCAAACAGGATAGTTTTAGGTTCTGGATGCTTTATGTTGCATGACTCACAGTAAATCCCGCTAGGAATTGCATAATCCAAGCTCTGTACTCTTGTGCTATCCCTCTCCTACTCACATTATATTTATTCTGTATTCTGAGCTGTCCTTGTCCCAAAATATACTTCTGTTGATGCTAGCATTACACACTTTTCTGGATTCACGTGAACATGAAAGGAATGAGGAGATCACACTGAGGGGACAAGATCACACACACCATTGGATTTGCCACTGTTCTGTAGAATCTAGGTTCTAGCTTTCAAAGTTCTAGTTAGAATCATATCAAATAGAGTAGATAATCATTCATTTTTAGTTAAATTCTACTTCTCGATATTGCCAGGGAAGTTGTGGGGATTGATAGTTTCTGAGAAACTATGATTCACTCCTCACTTCTAAGGTAGGATCGAAAGTCTGACAAATAGATTAAGTAAGTTATTTCATTATTTAGAATAAATCTCCAAATTGCACAGGAAAATAACTACACTCGGTTATTTTGTTTGTTTTAAATTGTTATTTAGTTGTTATTTCCAGATACGTTTAAATAGCTACTTTTTCTTACATTCTTAAAAACAGAAAAATAGAAGTTATACATTTGTTATTCCACATAGTTAAAATTTGCTTTGTTGCAGTTAGATTTACATTTTGTTTTATATGACAATCACGGGACCCAGGGATCCTAAGGAATACGTATTTGAACCAATCGTGCCTCAACCCAACCTCGTCACAGCAATAGTTGACATAGACCAGAACCTTAGAATACAAGTCTTCCAAACAACAACAGATTTACAACTGATCAGCTCTCAGTTGAGAGGGTTAAATATAGAAGACGACCAAGCACACACGTTTTGGTCAAATCAACCGAACTACAGACTGCCCTAGGTAAAACATTCACATGAATGTAGAAGGGTTCAAAAGAGAAAAAACCTTTGGTTTTGATCCTTTGATCCCACAGCTATATGCAGGAGACACTCTCACAGACATAGATACTAGTTTAAGGATCCAGGTTGCATGAACGCCTGTGAGGTACTCTAAGAAGATCGCACAGTTATTGATCCTAAATATAGAAGCTGAGAAAGCATATGATTATTGGATACTAGGGATTAGGACTTGATTTCGTACATGACCATAGCAGGACCACAACAACCAAGAGTCTACGGTTGTGATCCACAAATCCCACATCCTAACGAATCCATAAATCAATCAGATATAGACACTAGCCTATGCACGTTAGTATTAAGATCTACTCCACTTCCACCCACCATCATTGAACAGCTATCCTTACTAGATATGGCAGCTAACAAAGCTAGAGAATTCTGGACTAGGCCAGAGAATCGTCCGTAGAGTCAATTGTATTTATTCTCACCATATGACCTTATCTGGAGACATACACGAAACTATCCCAGGTCATTTCCCACGTATTCCACAACCCATAGATCGAATCACGCTAGATCTCAACATTGATTGGAGCCTTCGAGTAGTCATCCTTGCTGATTGATCTATCACACCAGTCTAAGTTAGAAGGGCCTTTTCTGCCTTAGATTCACAAATTCCACTAGTGTGTGTCGAAGACATTAGATTGCCTAACTAGTTTGTCTGCATCCCACGAATATTCCATCCCCACTAGCTGTCTTGACGCAACCTTGGGAGGTCGGGTACGCGGAAGAGTTACCTGTAGATTCCCACTCTCACTTATCACTTTTCCAGCATACAAAATCACACACAAAGGAATGAGAAGATCACACACACTATCGGATTCGCCACTGTTCTACGGAATCCAGGTTCTAGCTTTCAAAGTTCTAGTTAGAATCATATCAAATAGAGTAGTTAATTGCTTCATTTCAGTAAATTCTATTCTCGATATTGCCAGGGAAGCTATGGGGATTGATAGTTTCTGAGAAACTATGATTCACTCCCCACTTCTGAGGTAGGATCGAGAATCTTGCAAATAGATTAGATGAGCTATTTTATTGTTTAGAATAGATCTACAAATTACATAGACAAATAACTACACTCGGTTATTTTGTTTGTTTTAAGTTTTATCTTAGTTGTCAAAATTCTAGATACGTTTAAATAGATACTTTCTTAAAATCATATAATCAGAAAATAGAAAAATAGAAGTTATATATGTTTTAGATTTATTCCACATAGTTAAAATTTTCTTTGTTGCAGTTAGATTTACATTTTGTTTTGTATGACAATCACGGGACCTAGGGAGCCCAGGGAATACGTATTTGAGCCAATCGTGCCTCAACCCAACCTCGTCATAGCAATAGTTGACATAGACCAGAACCTTAGAATACAAGTCTTCCAAATAACAATAGATTTACAACTGATCAGCTCTCAGTTGAGAGGATTAAATATAGAAGACGACCAAGCACACACGTTTTGGTCAAATCAACCGAACTACAGATTATCCTAGGCAAACATTCACATGACTGTAGAAGGGTTCGAAAGAGAAAAAACCTTTGGTTGTGATCCTTTGGTCCCATAGCCAGATGCAGGAGACACTCTCACAGACATAGATAGTAGTTTAAGGATCCAGGTTGCACGAACACCTGTGAGGTACTTTGAGAAGATCACACAGATATTGATCCTAAATATAGAAGCTGAGAAAGAATATGATTATTGGATACTAGGGATTAGGACTTGATTTCATACATGACCATAGTAGGACCACAACAACCAAGAGTCTACGGTTGTGATCCACAAATCCCACAGCCTAACGAATCCATAAATCAATCAGATATAGACACTGGCCTACGCACACTAATATTCCAGTCCACTCCACTTCCACCCATCATCATCGAACAATTATCCTTACTAGATATAGCAGCTAACAAAGCTAGAGAATTCTGGACTAGGCCAGAGAATCATCCGTAGAGTCGATTGTATTCACCATCCACCATATGACCTTATCTGGAGACATACACGAAACTATCCCAGGTCATTTTCCACATATTCCACAACCCATAGATCGAATCATGCTAGAGCTCGATATTGATTGGAGCCTTCGAGCAGTCATCCTTGCTGATTGATCTATCACACCAGTCTAGGTTAGAAGGGCCTTCTTTGCCTTAGATTCGCAAATTCCACTAGTGCGTGTCGAAGACATTAGATTGCCTAACTAGTCTGTCTGCATCCCATGAATATTCCATCCCCACTGGTTGTCTCGGCACGACCTCGGGAGGTTAGGTACATGGAAGAGTTACCTGTAGATTCCCACACTCGCTTGTCACTTTTCCGGTGTACAAAATTGGTGAACCCAACGTGAAACTAACAACTGTTTCACCTTGTCTTTGAGAAGTTTCATCTTATCTCCTCCACATTCGCTCCTTCCCATTATTATGTGGGTATTCATATACCCCCCGAATATGTTGGGATTCGATGCATATGGCAGACCCCTCTTGGGTCTTGAGGCATACTACGCCCAGAAAAATAGGCAATCATCACCCCTCCACTCTCAATATGGGGGGACAACTACTCAACTAATCAGTTGTCAACACAAACTCCAAGAGTTAGATATAATTCATCTTTTCAAACTGGGGAGTTAGATCAACCACCTCAAAAACAACAAACAGAGCTTTCAGGCTCGAATAATATGATATTCACCAGAGAATCTGGATCATCTCCTCAGATGCTACTTAGACCAAAAATTAGTAGACAATCAGACTCATACCTGGTCTTAGATGATGAACAGTCAATACGTTATCCTAGGAGTGAACAACGCTCTCAGGGTATATACCCACCTGTAGGAGGTTTACAAACGCAACCCGAGGTCTCTTTTCAAGAAAATACCTCTATACCATTGCATATAGGAAATACTCTCAGAGAAACTTGGCAAGATAGTGATTAGTTCATAGCAGGATATCACATGCCCATACAACACCAGGGTATACAACAAACGCCACTAAGGCAAAGCACTGTGACTTCACCAAATGAAGTCATTTCAACGTTAGTAGAAAAAGTGAGAGTGTTAGAACTTGCTCAAGCAAGTCAAAATCCTCAGTTCATGCAAGCAGGAAGTTTCAATCCTCCAAGCTATCCTAGCCAAGTAGTTCTCCTTATAGGAGTGGGCATGTTAGGCATGCCTCCTCAGTATCCACAACAAACGCCAACTAGGCCCATCATCTCTAACACCATTCCTCCTGGTCTAGTATTAAACAATCCATTCCTAGACAATACCCCATCATACTTAAACATGTACTCCAAATCACCACAAGGAGATATGTTCTCCTCTCCCGGCATGTTTTCTCAAATGCAGGGACTTCCCTGTGCCCCTACCAGTGCATATGTTGCACCGTATCAACAACCCACCCCACCACCACTCCCTCAACAACCACCATCAATGGTCGAAACCTATGTGATAGGGACTTATTTAGAATATCTGAAAGAGCCCTTAAACTTCGCCATACGAAGCGTCATGCTTCCAAGACCCCTTCCCGATTTACCCAAGTACAAAGGTGAGGGAGATCCAAACGCGCATATCAAAGCTTACGCTATAGCCATATGCAAACTACTCCCTTGGGATAGGGTTATTGCCAAAATATTCCCCAAAACCTTGGAAGGCATTGCTCTCGACTGGTATTATAGAATACCTGAGGCTTCCATCCATTCATTTAAACAACTTGTATCAGAGTTCATTAAGGCATTCAACATGAACAAGCTGTTAAGAACAGGAATCAAGGATTTCTTACACATCAAACAAGAACACAACGAATCTGTCGCCCATTTCATCCAAAGGTGGCGTACAGTCCTTTATTCCTCGGCAAGTGCTCCAAATATGGATTAGATGGAACTATGCAATTTATTCCTTCATTCTCTCAGCAGAGAGGTGAAGGAAGAAGTCTAGAAGTTCCCACTAAGAACTTACGATGAAGTACTTGAGAGCGCTCTTCGAATAGATCAAGCAGCGATAGATAGTGGCCGTAAAACATATGGAGCAAACGATAGGTTAATCACCCCCAATCAGAACACTACAAATTATCCCACTACCACAAACGTCAATCAAGGACCTAAAATCCTTAACAAAAATTGGGGTGTAACAGCAGATGGAGTAACCGACTAGCCCAAGAAGGTAAATTTTGTCAATACTCCATCAGAAAAAAACAACCAACGAAACAAAAACTTTACCCCAACAATCAATACAGCAGATTTCAACCATCCACAACAACAACAACAACAACAATGGTGAAATCCGATACAAGGGCTAAGCCAAAACTCATTTGGTTATCAAAACCAAAGCTAGAAACAACAAATACAAAACTTTAATCCTAATAGGCAACAATTTGATCAGAGTTTTAGGCCACAATGTACACCAAACCAACAAACCAGGAATTACAATCCCAATCCATATTGTGGTTTCCACAAGATCCAAGGTCATGATACTAGAACGTGCCATGACTACAATAAATTCATGCAACGTTTTCCAGAAGAACAAAGACAGTTCTTCACAGATTTGTTTTTAGCAGATCCCGTGTCACCACCACCAAACACGCACGCAGGGTCAGTTTCCCCTCAGAATGCTCCCCTCAAGATCTTTAACGATCCACTCCCAAATCATGATAATAACATATTAAATCCAACTGGGACGAACAAGGGTGCAATGACGGGAAACAATGATCATGAAGCCTCGACTTCAATAAATCCATCAGTTGCGCCACAATTAGGAAATCAGACGAGACCCAAGATAGTCAGCTTAGTAGAACTAGACGCTGAACTACCTATCAAAGCTATAACAAGAACACGAGAATATTTCTCTCAACCAAGCCCAAGTCATCTACTAGAAACAGATAAGAGTCAAAAAATAGTAGAAAACCCCGTGGGTGCCTATGATTTAATTAGCGACCTAACATAGACCTTCTCACACATTTCATTTTTGGACTTACTAAAGAACTCTCCTCCCCACAAGCTGATATTTTAGAGGCTTAGGTTTAGGTCATATTAATTAACATCACTCACTCTCATCACTCCACCCTCCCAAAACCAGTCAATCCATATAGACCTTTGATATCACACTTTATGATACCGGATAGGGATACAAGTTTATTTTTGAAATCAACAAAATGCAACAGACGCTGAGATTGCATTCAAAGGTGATCCGGCCTTTTACATTGGCAAGTGTGGGTTTAAACATTACGTTTAAATGTGCAATGGTTACGCTGGGGACGCATTTAACATAGTCCCCTCTCTTTCCCTTCAAATCTAAGGTATGGAGAAAACCAAAATTGTTTCCACTCCACTCTCGTATACGCTAAGAGGTATGATAGCCTTAGCCACTTGATTGAACTATAATCTACCAGTTACCTTAGGACCCCAAACAATCCTACTAGTTTTATATTATAGATGGAATTAATATAATATTGATCCTCAACCGACCATGGATACACCGTATGAAGGCAATCCCTTCTAACGGCTATTTCAGAAGTAAGGTTCTTGCACTTAAGTGAAGATATTCAAAATAGCAGGCATCCCAAACCATTTTGATATCCACCTAGCTGACTTAAATAATAAAATAACCGGGCATTCACTCTGAGTTTAACTCCCAACAACCCACTTAATAACTTACCGACGCGATACCAAAAAAATTTGGTACCTAAAACAGATTCTTGAGACTATGGCCTAATCAAGACTATCCCATCCCTCAGGATTAGACTAACATTGTCGAAACCTAATCATTAGAACTACTGCACATAAGATTTTTGACTTCTCAATAGGATCTACAAGTTCCTACCATTTAATTTTTGTAGGTTATGGGATATAACCCTAGGTGTTGGTACTTTCCAGGAGAGATCTCTACATGGTATAAGTAACCGAAGCATAAGAAAGTTTAACGTAGAAAAATGTCCCCACATCTATTCTTCCAACTCAATCATTTGACTCTCCATTTCGATGGAGCAAGATGTCATTTATGGGGTGGGGGCAGGTGTGATCTTTACTTCTCCCAAGGGAAATATCCTAAAAAGACCGTTCACCTTTTAAACTAAATTTCAAAACGTAAAAGCAATGGAGTTGAGTATGAAACCCTCCTCCTGGCCTTCCTCATAGCTAAAAGGGCTCGGTGTTAACGACATCAGTGTGTTAGGAGACTCCTCAATTAGTATCAACCAAGTCTCTAAGGTTGTAATGAGACTAGAGTTGAAATCACTTACAGCTCTACAAACAGCAGTATTAACTTTGAGAAAATATTTGACTTCAATCCATTGAAGCATCCGCGAGAAAACAAAATTTCTTGCGGATTCTATATGCAACATCACTCATGCTTCACCCCAAACAGTGGAGTTAGAAGATACTAGTTTCACGGTATCCCTTTGTATTGCCCCATTAGTGAACAATGTCACCCCCATCTGTTACACGAACTAGTCTGATAACAACTCTACTATCCGAGACATGTGATAGTGAATAGAAGCCACTCTGTATTACTTAACACCTAATTCTGGTCATCTCACCCATCACGTGGTAATTTTTTTCCTTATCCCACATTCATTTTCCTACTTTTCGGAATCCCATGATAGCCCCCACAAAAATAACTCAACATATACACAGTAAGAATGGAGACGATAATGGAATTACCTCCAAGCCCTGCCTGAGTTTTGAAGAAAAGGTAACACTTCTTTATCGAAGAACATTGATATTAACATTCGAACGGGGGAAGAACCAAACATATCTTTAAATAGGATCCTCATTAACTCAGAAGAAATAGAAATAACACACTCGCATCCTCAAATAACAATCAGAAGTTTTGCATTTAATTATAAAGAAATTGCAGGGTTGCACCCACATCGCGGTACATAACATCTCACCTAAATCCGATTCAAATCCGATTAAACAAAAATTGGGGGGGAGACCAATGAACCTAAGGTGGCCTCTCATGGTGAAGGAATATAATGAACTCCCCAAGTAGGAATTCATCAATCCGGTCGATTACTCTCAGTTGGTATCTATATCGTTCCTCCTGCTTCACAAAGAATGTAACGATACCATCTGCATAGACTTCTGAGACCTTAACAAGCATTCCCTAGGATGATTCCCCCCAGTTACCATCCCTAGAGACGTCATCATTGACACAACAACCAATTCCAAGGCTTGTTTCTCTCATGATGGATTCTCAGGATACATCAAATAAAATATCCAAACACGGACCAATCACCAAAACCACGTTTAAACTCCTTAGGGAACCTAGTGCTACGTTGTTATGTCATTCGTCTCAATAATGTGGCGCTACAATACCAGTGGGTAATGAACATACTATTCAATGATCTTATTCACAAAATCATGGAATCCTATGTAGATTACTTGGTGGCCAGCCCAAGAAAGTTGTTGTCAGATCACTCGAGTACTCTACTCCGCATCATTCTTTCCACGTCTAATAGAATACGAAGTAACACTTACTAGAAATGTGTTTTTTGGTGTGATGGAGGGAAGCTCCTTTAGTTACATTATATTGTTGTCACGAGGATGGATGTAGACCCATCCAGCCAAAATCTGGGGTTGTTCTTGAAATGATCCCCATCAGATGAATCTGAAATCAGTCAGTTCGTTTCTTGAAACTTAGTGCAATCCAAAGATTCATCCCAGAGTTAGCTATATGCAAGTCATCCATCAAAATCTACTCAGAAGATTATATTTCTTTATTGGACTAACAACTACAATGATGCTTTTTGAAGTTTGTTAAGCATTTCCTCTTGTCCACACCCATGCTAATGCCACTAAACCAAAACCGCCCTTTAATCTTATATTCACTAGCACTAATGTCCTGCTATCCTGTATTTTGGCTCAAGAAGACCGATGACAAGAGCAGAACACATGAGCTATTTTTATAAGTTGCACTTTTCTGCGATTATGAAAACACACGCTATATGTAGCAAATTGAGAGTTCCTTGCCATAAGTCTTCGTAACAAACACTTAGACATTACAATGTAATCAAGAACAAAGGGTCATTATAACATAGACCAGTTATGAACTCTTCCTATGCAAGGTCCTTGTCTAAGAATGTTGGATGATTTATAACCTAATGGGTGAATTTGAATTAACTTTTGTCAATCAAAAGTTTGTTAAGGGAAAAACATGGTAGAAGATGGTAGCTAACCAACCCATTAGCACCGGAGGTGATTAGTCGATTTGGACTTTCCCGATAAATGCTATATTACGTCAAACTATACCTCCCATCTCTCTCTTAATGTACCTTAAGTATACTGGTAATTTGGTAATAATCATGACCATCCATACCCCAAAATGGCCTACGCCGCAACAAAGAAGGTGGGTTACCATTATGCGTAGCTAAATACGTTAGTATAGAACAGTGCTCTATCGTAAGGCTTTCGATGGAAGGCTTCTAAGGGTTGTTTTGGGGAACCCCCAAAAAAACAAGAAGATCCAGAAGATCCTCCATGATCTCACAGTGTAATATTTGGAGGCCACTTCGGTGGTCATGATGCCACCAGACTCGCAAAATACATCGGATGGGCTATTTTCTAACCCACTCTAGAACAGAAGCATAGAGTTGTACGCAGGTGTCATAATGCCAAGAATTCTCCCCCGATCACATACCCACAATCTCTACAACCAATCACTACTCATGGTCCTTTTCTACGTGGGGCTAGATTTTGATAGGGAAATTCTCTCCCTCATCTACAGATGGCCATAACTTCATAATCACATATCACGACCACACAAGTATTTACCCAATGGGTAGAGGGCTATACCTCTCACCACTGTACCAAGCTCTGTGATTGCCAAGTTCCTTTTGAACCAAATCATTTGTAGGTACAGTGGTCCCACAAATCATTGTATCACAGATAATGGACTTCTTTAATAATGACGAAGTTCATTAACTATGCATAACTTTAAGATGAATCATCATAAGCCTCCCTGTATTACCCTCAAGCTAAATGGACAGGCTGAGCACAAATAAAACATTAAAAGTCATTCTCCTTAAAATGATGAGAGACACAA